>JAWNLA010000093.1:1200000-1615000 GCA_035041605.1 Drosophila atroscutellata | reverse complement strand
ATCTGCTAAAGATTTTTGCACAAAACTCGGGGGCAACATATTTATTTGGGTCTTGGCATGGAAGTTATGCCTTTCCCGGCTCCAATTACAGCTGCCCCCTTTTTTTTATTGAATATTTAAAGCAACCCCGGTGTCATATAGGAATACCATTAAACAGTGCCAATGCCACCCCAAGTTGCAGCGTTTACTGGTCACTTGGTCGCTGAGCCACTGATGTTTGGCCTGCTAATGTTCATGTTGTTGTTGTTGTTGCTGTTGTTGTTGTTGTGTCAGCTCAGTCGACTGTGCTTCTGGTGGTGGCATATAAACTGGGTTTTAATTTTCTAATTACACACGGTAAACAAATGAAAATTTATTGTGGCCACCGTTGCTAAAAATGTTTGTGTTACTGCCTACCCTACCCTACCGCCTGGCACCGCTGAGGGTGTGGCGCCTAACCCTCCCACAACATCGGCATTTATGCAAACACACTTTGTCGAGTATATGCTTGTGTTTGTGTTTGTGTATGTGTGAGTGAATGTGAGTGTGAGTGTGCCCCACCTTTGTACGCATTTAGAGAAATACCCTTTATGAGTATGGGCCCGTTTTGCTGTGCGCTTCGGGGGTTGCCGCCGGCAATGGCAACAGCAGCGCTAGCAACATGCAACAGTCCTTGTTGTCGTCGTCAATTTTGTTTAAAGCACCAAGTGGCAAGGGTAAGCCGTGGCACGCACACAATACACCACACACAAACACACACACACACGCACGCACAGCACACACCCGACACCCGACACCCCCAGCGAGTCACAGCAAAATTTATTAAAAATGACGCTTCGCTTGTGCCAGCTGCTGTTGGCCCTCTTCTGGTGGGATTTTGGCCAAGGTAAAACAAATGTAGTGCATAGACAGAAAATATTATTATTATGCATAGTAAAAAGTAAAAGCGTACAAACAAATCGTAAAACTTCACACATGTCCTTATTCGAGGCGAACTGTGAGCTTATACAAAAATAAAATGTAAAAAAGGTTAGCATTACAACTGAGCGACCTGAGAAGTCCATATTAAATACAGAATCAGCATTTACTAGCTTATATATATATTACAGGATATATTCAAGTCGCGCTCAGTTGACCCCCAAGGATTAAAATCCGCTTATTTATGTAGTTGAAAGCATATGTAAATTCGTATTACCCTCTGAAGTGAGCCCTTTGTGTGTGTGTGTGTGTGTGTGTACTGCTGACCCTGACTGTGAGTCACCTTTCGATTCCAGGGGCTGATTCATGCACGTTTAGCTGGCGGAACCCAATCAAAATTGGTAACAAGGATATTAAGGAATGCAATTCATGGTAACAGTCAGAGGACAGATGCCTCTTTCTGCTCATTTACATCGATAGAGCCACGTATCACGTTTTGTGAACGACTTTCTGTCTGATGACCGCTCCAATCTCATTAAAGACACACCAAAATTGTTTCCCCTAAAGTTGTTAACTCATGTACTTAACTCAAATTTTGTTTTGTTGTTCAAAATTTGGAACGTTGTCTTTCCATCTACGAGTGCAATCATCAATTGTGGCCAAGATCTACAAACGTGTATATGGAGACCACAGAGTTGCCATAAAACTGTTCCGTTTTGGGCCGTTTGGGTTTTATGTGCGGCCTTTGCGCATTTAGCCAGTGCACTTTTGTTGTTACTTGAACACTTTGGCACCACTTGAAGCAACGTCAAAGTGCAACTCATTATAATTGAGGGCCGGGCCAAAAGCTGTTAGACATGATTAAGTACAATGAAATAAGTAAATGCTGCTAAACATCAAGGGAGATAGAAGCTAAAAAAAAAGAAGGAAAGAAAAGTAAAAAAAAAAGTGTCAACAGCACTTGAAAGTGCCATTGTGTTTGCCTGTACTTATCTCTTTGCAGCTGGCAAACACGTCGTCATCTCCTGAGTGTGTGTGTGTGTGTGTGTGTGTGTGTGTGCGTACACTGCTGTGTGTGGCTGTGGCTGTGTCTGTGTGTGGGTTTGTGTTTGTGCTTAAGTGTTGCAAAAGTACTCAATTAAAAACATCAAATGTGCTTTACTGATTATCATTGAAGAACCTCGTCCTTACGAGCAGATCAAGGGCGAAATTAAGCGCCAAACTGCCAGGAAATTCATAAAATAAACGCATTTTAAGCTAGCTTCAGAACTAAAGGTATTTTTAATAATTAAAAAGGTATTATTTATCCATAAGCCTTATGTAATTACGTTTTATAGAGGATGATGTTGATCCCATCTTGAACATCTATTTGAATGTCGTCATCGAACATTGCTTATCTGAGTGATGCTGATGTTTTCGCACCGTGTGATTAATGCTGCTTGTCTGTAGTAATCTCGTCATACCTATGCTGGCAACTGGCAACTGGAAACTGCCAACACACACACACACACATCATCACATTTGTGGTTTGATTTGTATTGATTTTTTCTGAATGCTGTTGCCTGCGGTTCTATTGGATGTTTATGACTCAACGTTTTTTGCTTTGCCTAGTCTAGTGTGAAGGAACCAGTAATATGGTCACAACTGTGAATCACATCAGGGCAAATTCAATAAGCGGTTTCGTTTGTTAAAGCCACACTCGGCTCGCTTAAGGCAATTTATTTGCTCGAGTTGGAAAAGCGAAAGAAAACTTAATTCCCTTAGGTCCCTTTCCATCCGTCTCTTCTACAGGATCTTTAAAGGAGGTCATCAGCACTTACCTTTAATGATTTGCGACTCTTGTTTTCGAATTGCAGGAAATACAATAATTCCCTCGCAGTTTTAAGCATTTGGGTAGAAATCGATTATTGTTGGCAAAACTAATTTCAAAAATTGTTAGGCATAGACTTGGGTTCAGCATGGCTCCTAATTGAGTTCTCTCGACCAGAGCCTTTTTACGTGTCCAGAATATATTTGATTGTTTTGTGCTTTTCAGTTTTATTTGGCCTTTCTGTAGCTGAACGGGCCACAGGACATTCAATTAATCGTGCGCTCTTTATGTCGGTTCGTCAATTGCCGTATCCTTTTTTTTCAGAATTATTTTTATATTCTTGTGTGGCAAGATCAAAAGCAAACAGCAACAGCTGCGCTTGTTGCGCATATGAGCGTCTTTATCCGCAGATGAAAATCCTGGCCATGTTGCCTGGTGACGGGGGGCAATGCTGAAAATTTATTCATGACACAGCCCAGCTGGCAAATGAACACACGACACACAACAAACTGGAGGCAGGAAAGGACACGACAGCACAAACGGGTGCATGCAAAAAAAAAGAGAAAAGTTACTGCTCTGTTTTTCCAGAAGGATGTGGCTATCATTGCCATCAACAGTAAACACTCGAAATCATGGCATGCAATAGCAAAAGGCGGCGGCATCACTTGTGTAATACCAACAAAGCAATCAGCAAGGCGGCCATAATATGGCCGCTCGTAAAAAGGGCCAGAATAACAAGTGAAACCAAGAAAATTGCTTGAAAGTTTTGCATTTAGTTCTAAGGCATCGCACAGTTTTCCAATTTGTGCAGTAATTGGCCAAGAAAGAATCAAGAATTCTCTTTTTGTTGCATGTAAATGTAAAGTTTTCAATTATAATGCTGCTGACAGCAAATATTCAAAAACCCTGGTTGAAATGATTGTAACTTGATAGATTTCAAATCGTATACTTTCTCGAACCTGCCACATATACTTTCAATATTTGCTTTTCTCTTGTGGAATGATTTGAAGACAGATTTATTAAATCGTAAATAATCTTGGTCTTGATGTCACTTCCACTTTATATAATTTCCTGCTGCTGTCCTTTAATATTTAACTTGACTTCACTTTCTTCCATATTATGCCATAAAGCCACTCTCAACTATCATTATGGGGCTGCATTCGTGGCGAAGCGTCAACCTCGTTTGCTGCATTTCTAAAGACTAACGCAGACAATGCCATTATAATTTGTACAGCTTTGGATGAATAAAACAGGCTGCATTAAAGTATTGCCGCAATGCCTGTGGCAACAACAGAAAAAAAAGAAAAGAATATAATGCACACATATAGCGAAAGGTAGCACAGAGTCAGAGAGAGATGTGGAACTAATGGCTTTAACGAATGTTTACAATCATCTCTCTGCCTCCCGTCGCCTGGCTGGCCACGAAAACAATTTGCAAATTGCTGGCCAAAAAATGGCGCCACCTTCGCCTTGCGCCATCAATTCAACAGCAATTATAACAAAGACAAAAAACCAAAAAAAAAAAAGGAAGAAAAACCAAACGACAACAACGACAACACACACAACACACACGTTGCATAAAAACAATAGGCGCAACTTTAACGGCTGGTCGCCTTGATCATTATCAGGCTCTGTTCCCCGGCTGGCAGCACTGCGGCTGGGGAAGTGACTCTTAAGTGACTGCTGCGGCTGGGTTTTGAGGCCAGGCTTTGCTGGTAGTGTTAAGGTCGAGTGAGCAAGCACAATTCGCATATGCATATGCACAACAATCGACCAGGACGACACCTGCGCGAGGAGCACAGGCAAAGGCAGTGGCAGAGGCAGAGGTAGAGGCAGTGGCAGAGGCAGAGGCACCAACACTGGCACTGGCATCAAAACCAAAACAAAAACCAAAACCAAAACAAAAACACAAACAAAACGAGCGTGAAAATTTTAGTGCTTTACCATAAACTAGTTGGCACAGGGCCCAGTCCAGATCCCCGCACACACACACACACACACACACACACATACACACACACACAGACACACATATATATACACTAGCTAGCTTTTTATGTTGGCGCCGCCTGCCTCGGCCGTTGGCCCTTTCTGGCTGGCGCTTATTATTACTATTACTATTCTTATTTTGTGGGGTCCCAGCCACAGCCACAGCTCCGGCTCTAGCTCCGGCTCAAGCCCCGGGCTCGGGCTCGGCCCCGGCCCCGGTCCGGCCACAGGAAGCGTGCGTCGCCATATAGGCGCGCCAAGTAGACGCCTAAAACTATGCTTTAGCGTTTAGTGGCAATAACAAAAAGGGAAGGCACAAAAACGTAAGGCAAAAATAAACCTGACGATGGTTGGGGCATGGAACTGGGACTGGGTATGGGCTGTTAGTTCTGGCATTGCATGTTGTCGCAGGCTTTTCGAATGCCACAGTGTAAACAAAAGAAAAGCTATATATTCTCCTCGTTTCTTTTTTTTTTTTTTTTTTGGCCACAAAACTTTCGTTAACACGAAAAATTGCATGCAACAGAAATTTACAGCTGACTGAGCTTGTCTATGTGTGTAGATTTGTGTGTGTGTGTGTGTGTGTGAGAGACTCTGCCAAATGTGGCACTTTCTGCAACGAAAGCAACTACAATCGCTGAAGGTTATTGTGGCAAATTGTGCTTTTGCATGAGAGCCTTAAGCAGCTTATGGATTAGTCCAAAAAGCACAACAATCAATTTGCCTTGCCACTTTTGCAGAGGCTGCCGCCTGCCGCCTGCCGCCTGAAAGTGTTCTGCGTATATGCATATCTGACGGCAGCAACTCAACTCTTTCTTGCCTAAAAAGATTTATTTTCCCATATGCCACAAGCCGCATAGCAACCCAGTTGAACCCAGTTGATATGGATGACGATACTTTATACTGTAGAAATCTCAGATGTGGTAATATGATACGTTCAGTTCCAATAATAGAATTTAACATCACCATAAAGAAATTTTTACACAAACTCGAAATCAGTGGCAAAAAACATGTTTTACAAATTTAAAAAGTATACAAGGGGTAAGCTCCTTGATTGGTCAACAATATTCCTGGCGACGCCCACGCACGCCACCACTAATCGCCCAAGACTGATTCAACCCACCCAATCAACTGATATGGGCGATTAGTAAGAGTCCTTTTGAAATGTTGTTGCAGGAGCAAAGGAGATTTTCTAAACTGTTTGCTATGAAGTACGAAATGTGATTTATGATATGCGTCAAAAACTGAAGTACAGAGTATTTCCTACTCGAGATCCCTTTTAACTAAAACCTGATCTGTTTGCTTAGGCAAAGCTTAAGGAATATTTCTTCTGTCATCTATCAATGGTCCAGTCATTAGCGTATCACTGTTAATTGTTGTGTTATTTTTGTTTCGTTAATAATTTAACAATCTCTATTGTCAGAAAACAAATCAATATAGATATATATGTATATATATGTATATTTTTGAACAGGAAAGGTGTCTCCAAAGGGCCTCACATCCGCTGTTCTGCTAATGAGTCACTTTTAGTCGTCGTGTCTATTTGCATTGTGCATCGCACATCGCACATCGCACTGCGTACCAAATTAGTAAAGCTATGCTTATAATTTATTCTAATGGCTTTTCGGTATGTTGCCAGATAGCCAGACAGCCAGCCAGCCAGCCAGACAGCCAGTTAGCCAGTTGGTATTCGCCATTGGACACTTTTGGTTGCTTTTGTCGACGGCTGCCAACGGTTACGCAAGCCAAGCCGGTTTCCACTTTTGCATTTTGTTTAGCTTCAACACATTTGCCACCAGCAGCACCAGCGCTGCGGCACACGAAAGTTGTTATGACCTGTCCAACGTTTGTTTTGATTGAATGCAGCCGGTTTTACAGTTTCGATAGCCAAACGATTCTTGTACAAATATATACAACCATAATTCTGTTTGTTACCAATTAAGAGCAATCGCATTTTAATCAATTTATTTATTTAAATTCAAACAAATGGCACGAACTAGAGGAAGTCTCGGCCTAGTTCGAATAAGGTGCAGAAAAACATCGTTTGTGCAGTTGCATATCTATGTTGAGCATATCTTAAAGATAATAAGTTTGTACAGATGTAAGAATCTATATAGATTAATTTTGTTTATGTTTATTATAATGTGCGTTAGGTAAGACTAAAAAAGCCGACTCACTTGGACCAGAGTTAAGCTGTTGTGTTCGGTAAGTTTGGATTTATTTATTACAAAAATATGACTAAGCATTATGTCTGAGTAATGCGTGAGATGATTATTTGATTATATTTTAAGATTGAAGTTATTTAAGACTGTATAAAGAGTGCTGGGATTATTGGCTTGCAGCTTTAAATTTGTGGCTTGGTAGCAGGCAACTTGTAATGCACATAACAGGCTACTAGTGGAGGGAGTTATAATACATCTGTGCATAACATTGATATCGATATCGATCGGTATCTATTTTGTGTTTACTGCAACACAGTTGCAGTTTGTTTTCGAAATTCCCACGATCATGTAAAGCAGTGTGATGAGATGATGAAAAGAATCGATGCTAAAAATAAACGCACACGTTGCATGCATGCTCCGAAGTGTATTGCGTTAGTTGAAACTGTTCAAGGCTGCTCAAATCTAACCGGTTTCGGTTTCAGTTCCAGTTGCTCAGTTCGTTTAACAAATGTGCTGCGACGATCTAACACAGATATATCCACAGATATATATACCAAAACACACACACACACAAATACATATGCACTTGTATTAGCGCATTTTTGTGAATAGCGTCATGCACAAGCCACTTGCAAACTTAATATAATAACACACACACACACACACACACAACACTACGCAGTAGGTTACAGATACTAAAAAGCGTTCAAATAAAACTGGCTTATTCATTCAAACCCCTCTGTCTAACCAAATTGTAATGGTTACCGGCTTTTGGCGCGCTTCAGCAAAACAACTTTTTGTTTACAAACAGTTTCACATGCGCTCTAGCCGTAAACACTTTTATGTAGGGTATGCTATAGTTGAGTTGTGTGTTTACTTCTCATCTGCACTCTGAGTCAGCAATTGAGGTTTACATACATACGTATGTATGTATGTGTATGTATTTATGCATGTATTTATGTATATTCGCTGATGATTTCATAAATACATTAGTGATTTTGAATACGTTGTGGAATACTTTAGGGTATCTCCTAATCGATAATGCCCGACCAGCCGCACTCGAACTTGTTTTGGCTGCTTTGTTTGTTGTCACACCCTCTCCCTCTCCCTCACCCTCACCCTCACCCTCTCGCTCTGCGTATAAACATGCCGCGTCGGCTGCGTCGCACATTAAATAACATAATTTGATATTCAAATTCCAAGACAAACAAATTTTAATTTGAAAAGAAAACGAAATTGAATTTCAATTTCGACTACCTGCCTCCAGAGTTGACTGAATGACTGTTGTCAGTTTGATAAGTTGACGAACTGAAGACTATCTTGCGACACATACACACACACACACACACACACACACCAATGCACACTCATAAAAAATATATGCTAATTTGTATACAACTTTTTGGTTATTATCATAGATGAAGGAGAATCGGTCTTACCCCTTCCTTCCCAGCTGCTTTTGTGTTTTTTCTTCTTCTTCTTCTTCTTGTATTCAAAGTGTTTATGTTTATGCATAATTTTGTTTAAAATCTCGATCTTATATTGGACTAAGAATGAATAGCCTTTACTGTTGTTGCGCAAAGTGTCTATACACACACACACACAAATACATATGCTCTTGTTCAGCTATGATGTCATGATGCTATTTCCATGGATAGCACATTCCACAGATTACCAGCAGTGATATATATGTATGTATGTATATATATTGCTGGCTGAACTGATCTATTGCACAAATACAATTTATCACTTTTAGCCATGTCCATGTGGACAATATAAAAGTAAAAGCTTATTAAGTGATTCCGTCAAGTAAGATAAGCAACAGACCAACAAACTAATGACAGATAGCAAACAATGTGTGGTTGTGTGCTCAGCTGAAGTAGGCGGTTCTCGACTACAATCGAACAATGAAGCAGCTTACAATTAACCACATATTATTTAGACTAGCAAATTCAGCATGTGTACATATTTAATTAAGCAATATATGTATGGAATGTATACAAGTACAAGTGCTCTTCCATATGCATATATATTTCAAGTTCTGTGTGAGAATGTGACTCATTGAATAGCCCCTATCAAATGTGTTCACAGTTCACAATTCGAGCAATTTGAGGCCTGGTTAAATGCACTTGACAAAACAGCTGATGCAAATGGATGGTGATTCAATAGGCGTCTGAGACATAAGCCGAAGGCATGAGTAAGCCACGAGTTGATGGAATATTTATTTAATGCTGTACAGAAGTTGTTCTGAATACATACGTATGTACACGTTACATAAGTACATAAGTAAATGCCAAATATTCGATAAAAAACAGAATCTTAAAATCGAAGCAGATTGCACAGATTTTACAGTCCTCTAAAACTATAGAAATGTATAGGAATTTATAATATATATATCTATAGTCTTCGATGTAGATATATAGATTTAAATATGTATACTCTTTGATTATACGCATATTTCATATAAGCAGCATACGGTCAAGGGTATCTCCTAGTTGAGCACTCATTTGTTTATTTATTTGGCCGTAATGTTTCTTCTTCTTCTGTTATGATATTGCAGCTCTGCATATTATCAATATATGAACAATGTATTGTTGCCAATTATCTGCTCAAACTAAACACAATATGAATAATCGAAGTAAGCTGACAACGATCTGAAAAGAACCAATCAACTTAATGTATTATGCATCTATATGTCTTTCTCTTTCACTCTTGTTTTTGTTGCTATCTTTCGGCATGACAGCATTCGTTGAATACATTTGTCTTGCACATACTGTCATATTATAAAAAGCATTTAGCACAGTTGATTGGTCAAGAACATTTAATTTTAAAGCCAGCTGTTTGATGTTCAAATTCATAAATGAGTGACTCAAAGTAAGCTAAGTACTTTGTGCATATACCCTAGCAATTTTATCGTAGATTGTTTACATGGGTTCTATATGATTCATTAGTCTGATCTAGGAGGAACTTAACAACTCTCGAAACTAGTCAGTTGTGATCAGCAAGGGTATCTATATATATGTATTTATATATATAGCTATATTAAGATACATAAACAGCTAGATTGGTGTGGCTGGCTTTTGAACTCAAGTGGCTGCTGTTTGGATCAGAGAGAGAGATAGATAATCCGCATAGTAAGTAAATTATTTGCGCACTGCCGGAGCAAACACACAGACGGATAAGACAGAAGACCAACGCAAAGTGTATAAACATTCACAAAATGTGCAAATTTATTTAGCCTTGATATTTCCAAAAATTTAAATGCTCACATGCCGGCGGACTGGAGACTTTTTTGGGGGTCTTGTGCCTGGCGTTCGGGCAGCATTTTAAAATGTTTTAAATATTTACGAGGGGCAGTTCAATTCGTTTCACAACTGCGATGATTTCACTGAGAATGAGTTCTTAAATACATTTGACAGCTACAGTGCGACGGTCTGCTTCTTCGTTTGAGTTCAACTCGATTTAAATAAGCTAATTTCATTATAAATTACAAGTCTTTAAATAATTTCATTCTATATTTTTCTTGGGCTCCCCAAATGTGGAATGCTTCAGTCCTTTTTCGTCATCGAATCAAGGCTATATTCTTGGCTAATCAGAAACGAACCAGAGACAACCAAATTATTTAAACTGAGTTGGGACGAGAGTAGCTCGTCTTTACTGGTCCTGCAGTTGTTCTGTGTGATTTGTCTCCTCGCGAATGATCTCATTGCAAATTGAATTTGCCCAGTTCAAACGGAATTCATTCAAATGTTTCCCTTCTCGGAAGGATTCTCATTCTCATTCTCATTCGCATTTGCAATGCTCTGCACTTTGCGTTTTTACTACCCAATTTTTTTATGGTCTATGTGCATAGTTGTGTGTGTTTGTGTGTGTGTGTTTGTGTGTGTCTTCTTCTCTCATTTTTTTTTTTTTTGTGTTTTTTCTTTGTTTGATGGGCGCAGGTCTCCGAGTCTCGTTCGACTTTCGCTGAAGGCTGCTAACTGCCGGGGCGACATTGTGACTCCAGCGAGCTCATAAAAAGGTAATAAAATTTTTGTTTACCTTGGTAATAGGAAGTGAAAAGCACACATTTGAATATATTGTATAGAACATATTCCAGTTTTACTTCGTCGCAGCCTTGAGTGGCTCGGCAACTTTATTTGCCAAAGCGAAAAGTCGAAGGGATGAGGCCAAGGCTCCATGGCAGAAAACAGCAGGATAATGTGGCAGTCGCATTCGCATTCGCATTTGCAACTTCAACATGCGATGCGGTTGGAGTAACAGGAAATTGATTTCTTTTTTGTGGTTTGCCTTCCTCCTTAGCTCGCTGTCACACAAAATTTATCGATGATTGGTTTGCTCCTTGAGCATATTTATCTCAATGCAGATTTAATGCTCCAGCAGCAGGCAGCAAGAAAAGAATTCATAATTGCAGGTCCATGCATATAAATAATGGGGTCGCACTGGGGCGGAACGAGGTGTCCTGCTTGTGCCATAATATATGCCATAATAAACTTCTGATGTTCAGAGCCGTTGGCTTAGGGAGGGAACCTAAACTGATTACACCTAAAGTTGAAGCATAAAGCTCAATAATCGATGCAAAAGTCGCTTGTTATTTTTAGTTACAGTTCAAACTATTAAAGACACTCTGAAATGCTGCAAAATGATTGCTCCAGTAAATGGTTTACAATTTTCACTTGAAATCGAGTTATTAAAATGTTGTTGCATACAAAATGGGGCCAACATGTGATCAATATGTGCACGGTTGCACTGCCACACGTTGCGCCTGATTAAGTGTGCATATATTATTGAATTTTAGTTGGAGCTGCCTGCCAGCACGTCCCTGGCAGTTATCTGTCCCGCGCATATGTGTGCCATTAAAAATTTCCGGACCATACTTCAGGGCGCACTCAACCGTAACTAACACTGCAGTCAATGGCGCAACTGAACTTTCACCTTTAACTTTTGGCTGATTTTTAGTGCGGAAACTACTTTTGCGAGCATGTGAGCACGTGGTTGCTCGCCCATTGCTAATATGTCTCTAATACAGCGTATTAATTTATTTAAATTTAGCCCACACACACATATGCACATCCACACTCACTGGCTAAAGAGTTAGGTATTCAAATATGGCAGCATCCTTGGGTAAATATATATAGCCTGGCAAAGAGAATCAGCTAAAGCCATTACAACGTTCAATGACACGGCAAAGTGCGCAACGTGGGAAATTTTTGCCGACCCGTCTGACAAGAACTTCGCCACATGTGGCACTGTTCTCTGGGTTCTCTGGTTCTGGCTCTTCCGTTCACTTTTCACTGCTTTGCTGCTATCTATGCCCCGATGATTACAGCAACCATCAGCGCTGGGCTTGTGCCGTTAAATGCTGCACAGCAGACACTACAGGGAGCAGGGAGGCGGGCAGTCAACCAACAGGCAACAGCCAAGAGGCAAGAGCCAAGAGGCAAGAGCCAAAAGCAGCACATCAGCAGCAGCAGCAGCAGCATTGGCATCGGCATCGGCATCTCTTCATACCGTTCTATTAACTTCTAATGCATGTAATGTCAGCTAACATCAGTTTCCGTTATTCGTACTTGGGGCTTCGTCATTTCCCCTGACAACCAACAACCTTTTTCACCTGTGTAAAGTACCTGAAAATTGTGTGATTTAATCTTCAAATATTGATTGTCTGTTGTGTTGCCCGTCAAAGCAGCAATTTGCCCAAATTTAAGAAGTACAGGTATGATAATTTACCTGAGGCACGCCGAAGATTGTTCACTCTTGCAGAGCGGAGTCCATCTGCTCACATGCAACATGTGACCTGTCTGACAATTGTGATCAGTTTTTGCCAATATTAGTGGGTTTTTTTTTCAAACTTGTTTATTCATTCCTGGTAGTTGAGTTCAACTGTAGCTTTAAGTTTGTGTCACTCTGCTCTGGCTGTGTATTTTTGTTGTGGCTTTAATCTACACATAATGGTTTAAGCATGTTTGTTGGTTTGCGCCTAGAAGTATGCCGCATTTTTGTGGCTTTTCTTTTGTCTCTTTTTCATCTCGTTCAGAATGTTATTTAATACCCATTTTACGCGCTTTTTATTTGCACACTTTTTCATTATCTCGGTGACTTTTATTATTACATTTTTGTAAAGCGTTTAGTCTGCCCTTTATTTACTTGATTGCTTTTGCGGTTCTTTTTATACCCTGTGTTTATTACATACATTGTGCGGAGGATGTCGTAGCACAACGTGTGAATATTGAAGTATATACAGTTTTGATTATGGTAAACAGAATCGTTACAGCCACGCTTAGATATGAGCTCACAGATATATATATATATAAAAAAAAATGATTCATTTAATATGCACAGATAACAAATATTTTAAATGTTTGACAGTTGTTAGATTTATCCAGTTTATCCAATTTTGATGACGACTTATAGAAGAAGAAAACTCTGTGAAATGCAGATAAATATTCATAATTTAACCTACCCTCCGAGTACACATTTTGATGACTTGGATTTTAGCAAATGAAACCCAATCTATTACAAAATGCAGACAACAGCTTAAATGTCAAGGGGAGCGAGAAGACGTAGCTTAAATGTCAAGGGGAGCGAGAAGACATGGCTTATTATGGATTAGCTTTTCACGTCTTATGGACAAACATTATATTTTTTTTCTTTTTGGTAGGTAATCAATGACACATTTACGACATTTGCCATGTCGTCTTTTGTGGTAAGCACAATTAAATTATTTATAGCATGTCTCTGCACAGATCTTAAATTTGTCAGTTCGCGACAAAAGCATTTCCTCGCAATCCAGATTTGATATCCTCAACAATTGGGCACCCAATCAGCGAAGGATAAGAGTTCTAATTACGTCGAGTTTACGCTCGACTATACAACGATTGGTAACACAATGCTTGTTTTGTTAGGCCAGACAGTCAATAATACTCGAAAGTCTAACATCTCTACGGGCTGCTTGGTAACACAACCCCCTGAAATTGGTTTCCTGTCAACACAGAGCAACACTCATATTGGACACCTTTCGGTTGACATCATTGAGTTCGCCATCAAAGTTGTTGTTCGCTTTAATTGGTTGCTTAATGCAATTGAACTTTGTGCGTTCAATTAGCCAATTAAAGAAGACGATTTTAATTACATTTTTTTAACTCATTTACAACAAAATTTGACTTTAATTAGACTTGTTCTAGTTCCGAAATAACCACGAACTATTTCATTGAAAGCATATCTGTCAATGCATCAAATTTTACAATATTAAAGCTGTGGATACTGCTTACAACTTTTAAGAATTCTAATGATCTGCCCTAAAAGATAATGAGACCTTCATTTTAATGCGATTTTCCACCTACTTTTAACATTTCATCTCCACTTGACTTTCACGAGTTGGGCGCTGAAGCCGCAAAAAAAAGGTAGCCGTAAAATATTTAGGTTATTTGTTGAAAATACATTTTCACTTTTTCACTTTTTCACTTTTTATTTTGAACTTTTTGGCTTTTGTTGGGTATTTGATGTGCCCAAAATATGGGTCTCGAGCTTTCCGAACATTTAATATGCCGCAGGTTTAGGTTCGGTTTTGTTCCCTTTGCCCCAGCATAAGTGCAAAAATGCCAATTTCATGCATGACAAAATATTTTTAAATAAATATAAAAATATTTAATTTAAATGTAAATTTCTTATGGACATATTATATACATTTTCACGGCTTAGAAAAGGCCAGAGCACCTCTCCTGTACCTCTCATTTATACACATACATAGATATACAACGGATGTTAGTTAAGAAATATGTGGCGTGTCCCGTCTTCTGTCGCCGAATTCGTGTACGATATGAGAATGTGGCAGGTGATGAAAGCAGATGTCTACGGCCAGCAGCAGCAGCAGTCACAGCACCAGCGACGAGCGACGAGCGAAGAGCGACGAGATGGGGAGATGGAAATGTCTGCTCCGTCTCTGCTGGCTGCGTAGGTCGTTCGTCATAAAATTAGCAAGGAGGGTTTATCCTATTTCTTTTTCCGTTTCGTTGGCTGTCCCAACACAAATTAGTTGCTGAATTTTTTATGCCACTCCAGCTCCCCCCCCGTTCGCGCTCACAGTCAGAATAATGCGGCAACCTCCCAGCTACACGCTGTGCCACATACATCTTGTCTAACTCATACCAGACTCGGCTCGCCACGCAGCCCTCGGGACGAGACTGTATTTGCTCATTTTGTGGCTGTTTGTGTTTCACCTGACAACGAAGGCGACCCAGAAATGAAAATTGATGCGGGCCGTGAGATTTTTTACGCCGCATTGTCAAGTGTGTTGATTTGATTAAGACTGTGTGTGGACTTCCCCCCCTCCCAACCGTCCCCTGCCTTGCCACGCATGCCCCACAAACCCATTTCAAGAGCAACGACATATTTTGCCAGCAGCAGCAGCAGCAGCTGATTGCAACAACATGCATAAGGCATACTAATTGCAAACATCATCGTTTAGACATACAACATTCTGATTGTCATTACAATTTGCTGCTCTCAAACAATCACAATGTGCATGCAACAACTCTGTCGCAGCAAGCCGCAAGCAAACTCCAATTTTCTGCTCTTGCAGTTTCGTGTGAAACTCAAATTGCAATGATAATTGTAAAATGTTGTTGTTGTGCTACAAAGTTTTCGATTTCTGTGCTCTGGCCACCTTTGAGTTGTTCTTTCTTTCGTTTTTTTTTTTTTCGTTTTGTTGTTGCACAAATATGCCGTCAGTCGTTTCAAGGCTGCACGCAAAGGGCAACATTTTGCAGCTGGGCCAAGTCGGGCAATTGTTGGACTCGCAGTAATTGCATTGTGCTGAGCAATTGTCATCATCAACAGAATCAACAACTGCTGTCCACTTGCTGCGTGTGCTGTTAATAGCTTGCTGCATCTCAAGTGACTCATCTTTGGCTGTGCCGCCCTGCTAAGAAGGATATCCGCTCTTTCGCATTCGCTTAAGCTTATTTATAATGTGCTCCAATGTGAAGATGATGTTCTTGTTGTTGTTGCTGTTGCTGCTCTCATTGGTATGCGAACCGCATAATTACGTATTGCATTATAATGCAGTGAAATTAAATTTACTGCGCGTGTGTCTGTGTGTGTGTCTGTGTGTGTGTGTGTGCGTATTTCAATTTATCGCAGAGCTGTCTCAAGTGCCCGGTTTGAGCGTTTCTTTGGCTGTCAATTTCGTGCCGTTAGCTTAAGGAGAGCATAATGACTTGGACTTAAATGACTTAAGATAAGCAACAGACGGATTTGGGCATAATTTCACAGACCCCTGCCAAACCTAATGCTTATTATTATAAAGTTGTGCAGAGGCTTAGCAATTACTTAAGTTATGCGCCAAAAGTCAAAGCATAAACACACAGTCCACGCCACTTGAACCAGGCGTAGACTGCTGTCAAAGCAAGTGTGCCAGAGACTTACATTTTGTTTCTAATTAAAATATATTTATTTGCTTAAATTCGACCGGAAGTTGAGCAAGTTAATGCTATGCAGCAAATGACTAACCAAAAACAACAAAATCCGCATCCTAATTACTTTAGACACTGAACCCATTCCAAATGGTATAATGATTTTGTGCAAAAGTGCTAAACAGACAGAAAAAAGCATCTGGAAATTCCCAAGTTATAGTTCAGGGTATATATTCTTACTTGCTTTAAGTTAAGCTTGTCTTCGAATTCTTTAAATTTGAAAAGTATCAACTAAAAAATATTTCACAGATTCATATTAAATTTTATTTGTCACCACTCAGCCATTTCCATCATCATATTTTGAAAATGTTTGCTCCACGCTGCAAATATTTCAACTCGATGAGTACCAAAGTAAAAGGCTCCCAATGCAAATACGTTTTTGAAGTGCATATTTGGTATGTTGCGCCCTGCTCGTCAAAGGTAGCGGGTGAGCAACTCGATTTTCTTTTTATTATATTGAATACACATCGCTTCACTTGAATGGAAGCGCGAGCTTGCACTGCATTGAATGCATTCGGTTGCATGCCACAAACGCTTTGACGCCATCCATCAACACGGCATCGTTGAGCACCACAGCACAGCACAGCACAGCACCGCACAGCACAGCTCAGCGTCAGGATGCTTATTCCTTCTGTATGCATTTGTATCGGTTGTGTGTTGTTGCAAATATGAGCCTGATGCAGGCAGACATGGAGACAGGCAGATGGCGCTGATGCAGCAGACTGCTTATTCGTATTCTGAGGCTTGGCACGCTTCACTTGGCATCTTAAGTGCTTTTTGATTTCAGATCCGATGACTCCGTTGATCCGATGAGCCCCCAAATATATGAAATCCATTCAAATGGTTTGCGCTCTTTAAAATTGCTACGCTTGCACAATAGTATTATTAATTTAGTTGCCATGGTTTTCCGCATTGTCTGCTTGCTGCCCGTTTTGCATAATTCATTATGGAAATTGCAATTAATTGCAATTGGAATGGTATCGACATGTCATGGACTGCTCGGTGTAATCCTATTTGTAAACACTCAACCCAATGTTGTATTATGGCGAAAGTGACCGGAACTCTGCATAAATAATGAATAATATTGTTGCATAAATAATGAATAATATTGTTCGATTCTCCACTCCACTCTTGTATTATTTACAATATACAAATTGAGCTTCAGCGGCTGCCACAACATAGATAATATTTTGTATTGTGCCGATCTTGGTATTATCTACTGCAATTTCTATTATTAAAACACATTTAAATTCCATAACTTATAGAAGTTTGAAACATTTAAAGTTTTTGTTTTTTTTTTGGAAGGCATTAAAAATATTTTGATAAAATTTCATATTCTAAACGCCTACACAAAATGGTCAGGGGACTGAAATATAATTATATAGAAATAAATTAAAACGATACAAATGCCGATGCATTCGTATTTGTGTACACAAAACGCATATCTTCATAGAACAGACAGACTGAGCCCTCTGGCAGCTGGGGTGGGGGGGGGCGATGGAGGGAATTTGGTCAGCCGATATGGCACCTTAAATACGTGCCTGAACCATCGAAGCGTACACCTCCATACGGCCACTGGCGCTGCCACTTGTCTGACAATCGCAGAGACAGAGCCAGGCAGTTGGCCAAAACGACAGCCAAGGCAGCAATTTGCCTACAGCTAGAAATCATGTCTAGAATGCTTAAGTGCGTCGTGAAGCCAACGACAAGAGACAAGTGGAATGTGTGTGTGTGTGTGTGTATGTGTGTGTGTGTGTGTGTGTGTGTGTGTCTGTGTGTGTGCGCGCCTTTATATCTCATTTTGCGTAGGCGTCCGTTTTAGTTGATGAAGTTTAATGAACTCCAACCATTGATCAATACAGCCCCAACAATTGAGAGATGCTTTTGCTGTTTTTCTTCTTCTTCTTTTCTTGTTTTTTTTTTCTTTCGCAATTTGTTTGTAAAGTAATTTTTAATATTTTTATGGTTTGTATGATATTTAATATGATTTGCATATTTATTGGGTGGCGGTTAGGTGCCTTGTACGTGGCTTTTAATTATGAGCAGCATGCAGCATCATCAGCTGCGTGATGGCATTTTTCAATTGTACAAAGGAGAAACAAAAAAAAACATAAAAAAATAATAAAAAACAAGAAAAATGCCATAAAATACAAATAAAAAATAATAAATATCTTATGGCCAAAATGAATACACTTGAGGTTGAGAGTTAAGAGACTTGTAGACTTGCAGATTAAGACTCTTAATGATAAGCATAAATAGCTTATTATAATTGTCATTCTGCACTTCCCATTTGACCTCATTGCGAGCAAATCAACTCTCCGCTGTGGCATCAATTCCCAAATGCAATTTTGAGTGCTGTCTGCCCCCAATTGTTGTACGTATAGAGAAAAAAAGCGGAACGCTACTGCTGCTGCTGCTACTGCCAGACATAATACATAGTAACAAAAAGTGAACTTGCAGCTGTACGTTATTTTGGCTCACAGCGTGAAGGCGTTAAAAATGAACCATGTTGCTACCCGGTGCTGTTAATATACAATTTGATGGCAGACACACAACACACACACACATACGCCAACATTCGAACAGCTATTCGAACAACAACAACAACAACAACTGCAACTGCCTCTCAGCGATGCACAAAGGCACAAACAAGCTGAATAAAAAGTTGTAGTAATGCTTTTATAATGATTACGCTTGCCTACAGTTGCAACTGAAAGGGCCAACACAGTCAACAGAGGCAACACACACAAACAGTTGCAACGAGCGCCACAGCAGCACCAACAATATTGGCAGATACTACAACAAAAAACAATCAACAGTCGACAAGCTGCCAACTGGCAGCAGCGAGGTTCCAACTTTTTAAATAAACTCCATGGGGCTGTGATCTGTGCTGGCCCTCTAGCTCTCATTCAGTGTGTGCCTGTGTGTGCCTGTGTGTGTTACTGTGTGTGTGTGTATGTTACTGTGTCTGTATGTGTTTGTTTATTTGTTTTTTTTTTTTTGTTTCGCACATTTGCATCAGGCTGCAAAGCCGTGCTTGTCTTGTGGTCTATTGTGCGTTCATTGCACCCAACAGCTTTGCAGCGTGCCGATCTGCAAACTGCTGCCTGCCTGCCTGCTTGCCTGCCTGCCCCAAAGGATAATGAAAATGGGGCAGGCGCCTCATTACGCATTCGACTAGTTGCCTGCTGGCAAACCATTTGCTGGCATGCCTTTAAGCTGAGTGCTTGCTGCTCTTAGCGCTTGGAGCTGCTGCAAAACTTAAAAGCTACAATATTTAGTTTTAATTTGATGGCAGCTAAAATGCTTTGGCCATTTTACGTTGCATAATTTGTACATTTAGCTTTAAAATGGCCGTGTTACTCCAATCAAATTATCTAAGCGCCATTTTTATGCCGCCGTCATTATGGCCTTAAAGGCCGTCCGTCGGTGGGTTGCCTTAACTGTAAAATGCACCGAAATAAAAACCACATTTTGACATAAGGCATCCGGGCCGCACCCTAACCACAACACACACACACACAAACACACACACACACAGCCTAGCAGAGCACACCGCAGTAGACAAAGCCGTGGCAAACTGTATGGACCAACTGGGCTAGCAGTCTGTTATGCTGTCCAATCTGTCCGACTCAGGCTCTCAGCGTGTTTTGTCTGTCTGAGGTCTGCTTGTATCTCTATACACATGTGTATGCATGCATGAGGCGCCTGCCACGACCATTTTTGCAGCGCTTTCTTTTGCGAACACATACACACACACACATATAAACACACATAGCCGCAAGTCAACCCTTATTGTATGCCTCAGAAGCAGCCGCTCCCCCTCTCTCTTTACCTTATTTACCTCATGTGCTGCATACAAATGTGGCGGCAGCAGCGGTGGGCTGCTGCATGTTTGCGCTTATGGCAAATCCCTGCGCTCTAAAAAATGTTTGAGTATGCCGCACACACACACCCACCCACACACACACACACACACATACAACACACTCTCATCTGCATGCTAGGTTTCCTCTTTGCATTTGCGAAAACTTTTGTAAAATGACAAAAATATGCCTATTTAAATGAGCAAATGTTGAAATTTATGTACATTAGAAAAGTCGTCATACACACACACACACACACACACACACACATAGACACACACACACACACACACACACTGAGAGGGAAAGCACATCTCCCATAAGGGATGCTCTTTTATTTGTCCTCACAGGGTTGGGGCGCTGAAGCTTTTATGCTGCTCTTTTTGTCGTCGCGTCGCGTCGTCCATTCAACTAACACTCATTCATCTTACTCTCTCTGTGTTTGTGTGTGTGTGTGTGTGTGTGTTTGGGTGTGTGTTTGTGTGTGTGCCGACAAATAGTAAACAAAAAAGACTAAGATGGGTTAGAGTAAAGGAGCAGATCTTTGTGTAACAACGCTTTGCAGTCGGCTTTCGCATTTGTCAGTCACAGAGCAAACAATTAGCCTGGCCTTAATCAGATTGCTGCGACCACTTTTATGTGCAAGCATATGTCGAATAGCTTCACTTATCGGATCCAACTTTCCGTCAGAGTTTGGCCAACTTTGCTTGGATTATGAGTTGTTAAAAATATTTAAATATGCGTCTCGTCTCTTACAATACTAATTTACACATTTAATGACCAAATAGGAAAGGCTCCTCAAGTAGACTGCCACACCCACCTCTTAATTCTTGTGGCATACAAATAGCTCTTGGCAGTCTTGCTTTTGCCGCAAATCAGCAGCAACATTGTGAATGAATTCCTCACATCTTTGGCAAAACCAAACTTGGCTATTTTTAGCCAGTTGTCCGTTCCTACAGCAAGGGAAAATGGTTCGTTTCAAATATTATCTATTGAAGTTTCTTGTCCACTTGTCCATTTGTCCACCTAGTGGAAGAACAACACCTATAACAAAACAAAACAATGAAAACATAAAACATAAAACATTGCAACACATTTGCTCGGACTTATTACAAGCCAAAGGAAATTCTTACAAAAGTTGCTTCGATGGGGGAAAGTTACAGCCCAGAAGAGGGTCGGGGCGGGTAGCCGTACACAAGAGCTCCACAATAATAATACAACAAGCTCTAAAAATATATTCCCACACTTTTACACATTCGCTTTGGCCAGTAGACACTCTCTACTTTAAGTTGGTTTGTTGCTTGGCTTTCCTTTTCAATTGCTGGCTGATTGTTTTTGGCTTTCATTGTTGTTTCGTGGCAAAAACAACATATATAAAGCCAAGTATATTGTATATAGAGCACTTACTGTTTTTTCAGCATATATATATATTTGATATATCTTTAATTTGAATGGTCGTTAAATATGCAAAATATTCTTTGAGCAATTTTAATTAAATTTATTGTGCTTCTCACGTTGGCTTGCTGCTCATTAATTACATTTTAACCAGCTAATATGCAATTAACCAACTAATTGCTGTGCCAGTAAAAAGTTGATTAAAAGTTGAGCTTTTTCTGCCATATCTGTTGCAAGAAATACGAATTTATTCAGTTGGTTTCATAGTTTGTGATCTTTAAAGCATTATTATGATTTATAATTATCCTGTGACTGGAATTTAGACAACTTTATGCGTAGGCTCTTCCTTATGCCCAACTGACAGGTCTATAAATCAAAATCAAAATCAAGCTGTTAAGTCAAGTAAAACAGAAGACAGCAGAAGCAACCGCAACGCAACGAATTATACTCATGTTTTATAATGAAAGCGATTCAAGTTGGCTTTTGGTTCAATTTGTTATTCTACCGGACATCCGTTGCCAACAGACAAAATCAGACATAAATTAATCGATGCGGCGCACATATCGGCTCAGCGATTGCCTTTGATATAGGTCACAATTGTGTGAGAGGTTGTCTGCCAAAAACTGTCAAAAGTACGTTGTGATAAGCACAAATACAAATACAATAAGAAGAAGAAAAAAAACCAAAGTTGAGATAAACGAGGGGCGCCACTGGAAAATTTGTATTTCTTTTTTGGAATGCAAATATATTTATTCCCTACAACGTAATCTTCTTAAAGAGCAATGCAGTTTATCCTAGGCAGCTGATTTAAATCTCCTTATGCCTAGACATACACTTGCCACAAGTTTCTTTACTTTATACAACTCAAGCAGCAATCAGTTAATTACACTAACCAAAACCAAATGTGATTTATGTGCAACCCTCGCAGACACTTCGATGGCATGATAACACGATTCCAAGGTTGAATCCCAAATGTGGTCTTGCGTGTCTTGTTTGGTCATGTTGGATGTTTGTAATCAAAGTCGTGCGTATGCTATACGATAGCTTCAGCTAATACAGGATACAAAAGTATTGTTTTGTAGTTGTAGCATATTTATGAGCGCATAATGGCGACACAGACGGAAGCAGACGACGCTTCAGACATAAACAAGTGGTTCAGCTGTATATGGCGCCGTGGTATGTGTGTGTGTGTGTGTAAGTAACTAATAGGATTTACGTTGAATGAAATAAAAGTTACAGATCCATCGCCGCAGATGTTATCTTTATGATTTTTTAACGGCTCTTTGTAAACTCTTTTTGACCAAAACTGTATTCAATGTGTGACAATTTTTCACGCCTTTCCAGGAAATATTTGCGGCTCATTTTTAAGAACCTTTTGAATTGAAAGGATTTCAATTTGATCATTAGACTTTTATTATTATTTCTTATATATCGTACGATATCTAAGAGATCTAATAAAAGTCTTATGTCTACTTTACTAGCCTGCTGCAACAACAGTGGGCAACAAAATGCCCAAGTATTTAAGCTGACTCTTTTCCGAAGTAGAAAGTAACACGAAAAGTTTTCAAATGAAATGGAACATGCAGCCAGAAAAGAAATTGACGCCTCAGCCAACTTTGTTATTGATGCCAACTTTTCATGTTGGCTGAAACCTAGCATGCCAGCAAGAGTGCTCTAGTCGACAGCGCCCAAATGGGGAATACACTAATTTCTATCAGACTTTGTGTATATGTGTTTACATAATCATTCACTCACACAACTCACTGCAAACTGTGCTCTTTATTCAGTGGTTCTTCCACTATTAATGCTTAAACAGAGAAATCTTAAATATATATATCAAATATTCATCACTTGCTAGAAGATCGGCCAAATATAATTGAGTCCACAGATTATTAAAATTAGTTTACTTCAGTCAAGTTAAGGATTGGCAGTTCAAAGGCTTCCTCTAATGGATTCATATTAATCGATTATCAAACAAGAATCTAGTTAATTTGTTGGCCTATCAGGGAGCTTATCCTTGTCAGGTCTCATTACCTCGACAAAAACAAACGTCTACAAACTTCAAGTACTTGGAGCAAGCAAATTTATTAAGCAAAGATAATAAAATAGCGCTTGCAACATCAGCATCATCATCATCATCATCGTGTTCATTATTAGCATCAAGATTTCTATTTAAAACGTTTTGTTCGTTGTATGCAAGCAAGCAAGCCAGCAAGCAAGCCAGCAAGCAGTCTGTCAAGGATTGGGGCATACCCCAAATGCCTTGCTTCCATCTGTAAAACTCAACGTTGCGACTAATGCATTACATTTTTGCCTCTGCTGCCGACGGCAATTTCTGTTGAAATTTTTTGGACCCACCCACAAATCTGAGCGATTCCAAATTTACGCAGCTACTTAAAAAACTATGCAACGATGCTAGCCAGCAGGCAAAAACATGGCTTGAGACTTTGTAAACGTGGCAACAACCCGCACCGTAATCCAATTCACGAAGTTGCCTCAGTAAAAAGTTCCAGGGTAGTTTCGAAAAGAAAACGCAGCCAGCTGTCTGCGCAAATTTGGCGTAAATTTAATTTTCAAATAAACTGCAATGCGCCGGAAGGGCTTTGCCACCAACCACCCACTCACCCCATAGTCTTCCCTCCTTTGTGGCCAGAGTCTGTTCGCAAAATATGCAGGGTTAAGGCTTAGCAAAAAAAAAAAAAAAAAACAAATAGAAAATGAAAAAAAAATAGTAAAAAAAAATTATTCAATGCATTGCATTTACATCTTGTTATCGCTTGATTAATTGTCATTGTCCGCGTCAGCCTGTGAACACTAAGTGAGGAGTGGGAAATGGATTTTGGTTACGTGACAACGTCTCCGAGCTCTATCAGAATAAAATGCCACAGCAAGATTGCCAACCGTTGCCGCTGCTGCAGTTGAAGCAACGCGATATTTAAATCACGCTTGACTAGTTGCAACTTGTCGGCATTTTCAACCAACTTTTTGGCCACAATACTACGACTACCATTATCAAAACTTTGTTCAAACTCAACAGATTGGAAGAAACTGGTTAATCATCTTAGTTAAGTAACACACTTTTTCTCTGGCAGAAACTTTGAATAATAGTTAATCATTGGCTTTTGATAAGAACAGAGTCCAGAAATGGGCGCTTATTATAATTTTCGGGCTCAAATGTCCTTGGCCAGGAGCCTACGAAGAACATATTTAAAGTGTAAATTAATGTTTGCAACTGGATTCAATTCTCTTTTTTAATTTGCAAATTTTTCTTGGCTTTTTCCTGTAGGTAATTCAAAATTTATATTCAGAAAAGCAAACATTAAAGCGATATAACATCGACCTACATAATGTGTATGTAAAAGTTGGCTAGTCGTGAAAAACAATTGCATTTCATAAGCACATAAGCACACGCACAAGTTGACTGTGGAAAACAACAAGGAGCCAACATATAACAAATTACACAAACACATTTTACGCTCCCAAAATGTAAGGTGAACATTGCAAATTTGTAACTCATTGTGAAGGCAAATTAAGTGTTTCGGGCTTCCGAGGCAATGCTCCAGGCAGACCTTTAATGTGCCACGTATAAATTTTCCAATTTAGGCAAGGCAAGGCAAGGCTGGGCAGGCTGGCAGGCAGGGCAGGGCAGGGCAGGGCAGAAAAGGTGGTGCTATGTAGCCTATTAAAGCGAAAGGGCTCCCTCACCTACAAGGGGGGAAGAAGGCAACCGAACGGTCATAAAAACGCAGTAAATTAGCATTAGACACGGTGGTTATTTTATTACGAACTGACGCAATGCAACCCCCACAAAATGTTGCCGGTGGTTTTGCGCTTCTGGGTGGCAGTTGGCCGCTGTTGGCCGACTGTTTAGCTGTTATCTGAGCGGCCAACTACAACTCAGAGTCGCGTTTTTCAATAACAGACCATTTTATGCATATTTTTTATTCTTAAGTAGCTGAGATAACACATAATCAGACCTGTTTAGAATTCAGAACTTTTTCCTTAACCCCGAACGCATTAAAAATGTGAAAAATGGCTAAAAGGAAGTTGGGTAAAAGCATGTCACAGCCAGAAGGAGACAACTCACACAAGTACATGCATATTCTTGATCAAAGCCAAATACTTTTGTCAAGGAATTTATAATTAATGTAGATATAATTACAATAGCCCAAATTTTGAACTTAATCGAAATTCTGCGCTGAACCCAGTCCCTGGGTTTAATTAGTACAGAATACAATATGATTGCCTCCTGAGAGTATGTCTGTTTGTTATTGCCTCCGATTTTATTAACATTTATTTATTTTGTCCACAATGCAGACCAGTATTAACTTTTTGCTTCCTTTGTATCATTACAGGTATGTTAACCAAGGAAAGACGAAACGTTTCAGTGCCATGAAATCGGTTAAAATGGGTTAAGTGGTGCAAATATGTAATCATCTCTGTTGTATATGTGTTACAAGCTCTCTCCCCTTCTTCGAGGGATAATTATTTACTTTGATACCCAAGAAACATAGATGAGAAGATGAGCGAAACTTGTTTCGACTCTCTTGAAGCTAATTCTTTGATAATATGCTGCTTTTCGAGCAACACACACAGAGTTTTCCAACCGTTTTGGCCAACCTGGTGGGAACAATGCATTGTGTGGTTCGCTGTAAGTCAATTGTTGCGTGCTCTTCATGTTGCACATTCAGCTTATTAGTGCAACTCACTTAGGGCAAACAAAGCCAAGATAAACTGTTAATCGTCGGCAACACCTAAGACAAACAAAAGCAGCTGCAATAAAGACAGCAAACAGAGGAGCTTTCAATAATTGCATGTGGAGCTCAAATGGGGTTTTGGCAGCCTTTCCCCACTGCCAATTGGCAGTGTTGCATTGTTCGCCTTCGGTCACGTGAATGCGTTTATAAGCAGGCAAGCAGCCAGCCAGCCAGCCAGCAAGGACTGGCAGACAGCCAGGCAAGCAGCAACCCCAACTTGCAACAGCCACTTGCAACTTGCAGTGCCTTATGCTTGGTCTGGTATCTGGTTTCGATTTGTTAAGGGCACATGCCCGGCTGCATTTGCAAACACCTTGTGCTAATCTTGATGGACTGCCAATTGCCAAACGCAATTGCTGTCGATGGCTGCCCAACAATGGCGCCAATAACAACAACAATAACTTTAACAACACTTACAGCATGCATGAATCTGATTCAACTGGCAAGTTCCAATTCGAAAGATGTAAATTTTTATTAGCAACATCACTATTTGGAATCGATGAGATGGCACAACAAAATTGAGAGTGCATGTTTGGTTTGTAAAACAAAGAACAATAACTATTATGCAGCAAGCCACAAACAGCAATAGTGCAATATATCTGCATATCATAGTAATTCAAATTGGACTATAAAAGATATATACAATTAAAGGGGTTGCACAGTAAAAATGCTGTGCTCGTCTCTTTGACAGTATGTCAATTGGCAATGTCCTGCTCAATGTGAAACAACAACAACAACAACAGATTTATGCATTTACAAAATGTTAGTAGTAAATCAGATTTGAACACACACACACACGTACACACACACACACACTAAGCTCTCAGTTACAATTTCAATTGCAGATTGTTTTATATGTTGCAGTTGCAGGTTGTTTGAATGGTTGAATGTTGTTGATTTAGCAGTTGAATTCATTGCATATTTGATTTCGTACAACAAATTGTCTGCTTACCACAGACAATGTCTACAACTGTAGTTGCACAGAGCCAATTATGTTTACAGATGTATTTTATTTTCATTTATGTGCAGGCACAATGCAAAAAATAATAATATTTTGATTTGCCACTGACAGTTCTGACAGTTAAATGTATATATATGCTTCAGAATCTGATGCAGCAATTTCTAAAACTGTTACCGCACATTTAATTAACGTTTAAAGCTCCAATATGGCCTGACTGAAGAAACTAGAAATCAATCCACGCTTTAACTCAGAATATATGTAAGAATCGGATGTCTATAGCATAGGCTGTAGCTTATGTGAGTTGATCTCTGCTAAGGCTCTGCAAGGATGCAGCTCAGTGCTTAAGCCACATGGATTAATTTTTATTGCTTTCTTTGTATGATGTTAAAGGCTCATACAGGGTATCTTATAGCCGTGCAGTTTTGATTAGAGCAAAACGAAATCATTCTGGTAAGGACGAACAAATTGCTGTTTTATGTAGTTCAAAATTGGAATGCGTCCAAAGTGAAATTAATTTCAACAATTTGCGGCTTTTCGGTGAAAATAAGTAAGAGTGCTGCAGAGGAGCGGCTCGAATCGTATATACCCTGTACACATGTCCATTTAAAAGATAAACCAGTGATCATATGATAAAAGGGAGCAGAGGCGGCAGGTCTCTCATACTCCCAGTTGCGATAAGCAGTTTTTCTATATAATTGCCCATCATAACACGATTTTTAATGATTTTTAATGAGTACAGGGTATGCAAATGTATGCGGCAAACACAGCCCTAACTCTGCCAATTCACATCAAGTGTTTTTTTATGTTGTTAACTGACCAAAACTTTTGTTAACTAATTCATTTAATTTGTTAATTTTTTGGTGTAAAATGATTTGTTTCGTTTATTGTGCTCAGCGGGGATTCGTTTGCAATTGATTTCACAACATTTGAAAATCTCTCATTTGGAGTCCTATACGAAATCTGTACAGAACTGTGCAAAATGGGAAATCGACATAATGCAAGTGAAATGTGCGTATCTGTGGCAGATGTAAAATTGCAACAGTGGATGTCATGGCAACACGAACACGCACACAAACTGCAGGTGGACAATTTAATGGTAATTACCTTTTTACCATGTTGTTAGCATTGAGGCAAAATTCGTAGCTGGCATTAGGCAGCCACTGTGGGAAAATAAACCACGGCGGGAATTGTCATTGTCATTGTTATTGTTGCTGTTGTTGTTGTTGCTGTTGTTGCTGTTGTTGTTGTTGCTGTTGGTGTTGTTGCTGTTGCTCTTGGGTTGTGGCAAACTTTACATGCTGGCGAGTGCCAAAAATTTGTACAAATTTCCGCCGATGCCGCACAGGCGTCTCTCATGTGTAACGAATGGTGAATGCCATATAAATTAAGTGCGGCGACAACTAAGAAACAACAGCAACAACAGCAACAACAACCACATGACAGCGGTGCAACACAAAAAGGTAATTTTTTGAGTGGGAAATTTTAGCACAGCGGAGCCAGCGGAGAATTGGCAAATAACAAATTCTGGCGGCGGTTTTGTGGCGCTTCTGTTGAAGGCAACGGAAAACCCAAAGTAAAACTGCGAAAAACATTTGCGTTTAACAATTGCTGAGAGTGCGGCGGGAGAAAAACTGCGGCACACTTGTCAAGTGGGAGGAGCACACTTAAACGTGCCGCTGAACTATTATCAAGTTTAAATAAATCTAAAAAAATGTGGTTATTGGAATAGAAGAAAATGTGAAACAGATTATTATTATGATTGGGGAAGAGTTAGCACTGCGACCTATAAGGTCTATTGTGCCCCCTTACTGAGCCCACAGCTCTTCCATTAATCCCAACTCCTGCACGAGTGCTAGAATCTTTGTTGGTTTGATTGTTTCTATGTCCTTGGGCCTCGTGATATGCTGCCCTAGGATGCTGTATCTTTTCCTGGTTAAGACGACGCATTCCGTTAGGATGTGCGTCGAGGTTTCTTCTCGTGACTTCTCAGTCTACAGTGTCCTGTCAATATACCTGTGAGTATTCTGAGTCTATTCTTCCCCATGGATATCATTTGCTTAAATCATGTGAAACAATACTGCAAAGTAAAATATTCGAATGGGTCAATTATGAAAAGTTTTACAAAGATAATTCAAATGTAATTAATGATAAATCATTTGTAAGGATCTGTTATATTTGTCCCTTTATTTCAAAGGGAAATTAATGGATTTCAGCTAAATCCTCACAACTTATTCAGTTTAGTGCAATTGCCAAAAAAAATAATTGATTGCTTTAGCTAAGCCTTCGCAACAATGACAAATGTGATTTTAAAGAGCAGCGGCGATTCTGGGCCAGATGTTCAAGGACAGGCCAGCAATGAAATTTAAAGAGCATAAGTAAATGAAAATCGGCGTAACTGACGAAAAGTTGGCAAAGTGCGCTGTAAACCCATTAACAATCATGCGGTGTGCTTTGACCTTTCGGGTGATGACAATTTTTTAGCAATAAAACATTGTCAGGAAACCCGAAACAATGTTCGTTTGACGTTCTTGAAACGGCTGTTTAATGGCATCGCCCGTTTCCGTTTCCTTTTAGCATTGAAGCAACAACAATAACCATAAAGTAGTCGCACTACAATAACAAACGAATTACAACCAGATATTGTCCCAGCACTCTAAAGAGATATATGTATATAACAAAAAAGTTGTACAACTAATAAGGGATACAGTTAGACCCATCTCTAATGCGGCGTTTAATATTACCACTAAAGTTTCATTTGGTCGGTATGGCAACAGCTCAGTTTTTAATTTTCACATAGTTCATCGTCGCTTCCTTTTCAGTTTGGGCACAAGAGCTGCTGCCATTCAATGCTGTTTCGCTAGCCTCGTCCTTTTTATTGGTATGAAACTCGAGACTCGGACACGGACACGGACTGGAGCTGGGACTGTGGCTGGGGCTGGGGCTGGGGCTGGGATTCGGTCTCTGTGTCTGTTTCTGTGTCTTTGCCATTCTGCGGCTGGCGATTGCTAATATCCGCTTTTAATTAAGCAACTTCCCTTGCAGCATTGTGGTGCGATGTGGTCCGTGGCGTGTTCCCTCAGTTGGCTTTTGGCTTAGGGCCTTGGGTTCTCTCTCGTTCATTTTTGGCATAGCTTTTTCAGCTGCCTTTTTTATTATTTATGTATATTTTTGGTTTTTTCTCATTGCGCCTTAGGCATGACAAATATTGTGATATTGACCCAAACACAACTGAGGCAGTGAAAAATCATTTAATTTTTTATTTTCTTATTATTTGTGTCCTTTTTAGTTATTATTGCGCTTGGGTCCAAGTCCAAAGTGTAACTTTAGCTTGAGCCACAAATGTGTTCTAGTTACGTTACACAAACACTTAAAGCAACATGCAAAATAAAAAGAAAATAGTTAAAATGAAAATAAACAAGTGAAAACATAGAAGATGCTTGCTTGCCCCCATATCAATAAAGATTCACGAGGCATGTGGAGGAGTCCTCGTCCTCGCTGCTACAACATGTTCTATGCACCGTGTCGTGTGCAATGCAAATGTGTAATACGAGCCGGCAAACGATGGTCAACAGCGACAGCAGTAACAGCAACAGCTACAAGCTTGATTGGGGTCAAATCAACATCACAAAAGCAACAACCACTTAAAAAACCCCGCTGGCATTTCTCTCCCGTTTTTTTTTTTTTTTTTGGACCAGTGCAATTTTGGTTGGTAGCTATTTGGTTGGCCGTGTCTTTTGTTGTTGAACGATTGTAGTGAAACAAATGGCCAATTCAATGGCTTGTAGGCAAAGGGGTAAGCAGGCCTTACAATACGAAACGAAACGAAACGAACCAATTTTAAAGATATTTAATTTCAATGTATTTTCGCATCCCATTGTAATTTGCATTGGATTTTTGAGGTCTAATTAAATTGTGTGGCTATAACTAATATATTAAATATATATAGTAATTTGTGTAGGATTTTATGGTCTAATTAAATTGTGTGGTTATAGCTACTCAATAAACGTTAATGGATTATTTTTTTTTCTGTATTTATGGTGCCATAAAAAAGGAGAAACGTAACTCGAAGCACTCCCATTTTTTCGGTGAAAAAGTTGAGGTGCAACCGTTAAACTTGCTGCGCGTACGAAAAGTGAAAACTGTGCAAAAAAACGCTGTTAAAAAAGAGCCCAAAGCCGTTAGACAATCTGTTCGCCGGCACCAGCCAACAACTGCAACTGCAATCCAAACCACATGTCTGGCACATTGTAGGGCTGTTATGGGTTGCTGCCTCTAAAATGAGAAACACATCGTCCCACACACGATGCTTTCCATATACCCTTCTCGAGGGTATTGTCATATATTGCTGTGCAGTTTGCAACACACTGAAAGATACATCGCCGAACCCAAAAGGTATAAATATTCGTGATCAGCATTACTAGCAGAGTCGACGTCTAGTCCCTCAGTTTTGAAGGTATCTTGATGAAACTTGAATTATGTCCCTACTGTTGCAGGCAGTTTATATCGAGCAGGTTATGGATAGTGTATGTAATCTTCGTTGTGTCTAATTTTTAGCTTGTGCACCAGCAAATAGTCAAATCACCTGTTAAAAAATGCAATTCAATTGATGGATGTCAGCGAGCAGCAGTAAAACAAAAACTCCAGTGACTCTTGACTGGCTGGTTTAATCAACAAGCATGCAGTGAACATACAGAGGCAACAAACCAAGGCAGTAGACAATAGGCCAACAGCTGTAGGACAACCAGGGACGCATATTTCCCTGGTCATCTTTCAGCACTTTGTTTTCATCACACGGTTTGCTGAGAAACAACCTGTCGCATAAATTGCACATATTCAGTTGGCAAAGTGCTTGAACTTATATTACATCAAAAAGGTTTTATTGACAGACATTTGAAGCGTCAAGCGAATCAAGTTGGCATTACTTACGCTTAAATGCCAAATGTAATCTCAGTCCAATATTAACAGATATAAAAGCAATATTAAACAGTCAAATACACTTGGACGCTCAGAAATATTTGTATATATAAGTATATATACTTGAAGCTGCACATGCCAAACTCAGATTTTAGTTGTTCAGATGATCGATTAAAACCGAAAAGTATTCATTTGAAAGAATAACCAAAATGCTACAAACCTACGGAGATATTTAGATATGTTCGAAAAGGGAAGTTTCTAGAGGCAAGTAACATATGTGAAGAAGGAGCATTGACCGCCAAGTATATTATCAGCAGTTGCATTTGCTGTACGGTGTCTGGTTGAGTTGAGCGTTGAGTTTGTTGCGACAATCGGCTCACACGCATTTCTACGGCTTCGCCATGGTTGTCTTGGGAATTAAGTTCTAGCTGAAGCAGCAGAGCCGCAAATAAATCTGCTAAACTGAAAGCTGATACTTTTCAAGCACTCACTACTCAGGATATCATTGCCAGTAACAACAACAAAAAGAACAACAACATTAACAACAATCCTCCTCAGCATATTTACTGAGTGCTACTGCCTGGTAAGTGGCAGGTAAATCTCACTCTCTACGACTGCAATTACTTGTGGCACACATTTCAAACGACTCATTGCCTTGGCAGCAGCCAACTGTTGCTCGTTGTTGTCGTCTGCTGCCTGTCGTCACTTTTTCACCAATTACTCAGTTTTACGACTCATTAAAGCGGTTGTCGCCAGCCAAATGTATTAAAATCCGTCAGCAGCAGACCGGCAAGGAGTTGATTTCTTCCGAAACTTCATTCAACTTTTTGAGGCTGATGTATGCATGCGGCACGCTTTAAGACACAGTCTATGAGAGGCGTAAAAGTCGTAATTATGCAAATTACGTGCTTAGAAAAATAATTTGCCAACTTACCTTTTCCCAGAAACTACAGCAGCAGCCTTATATATAAATCTCCATCTCCATTTTGACAAATACTTTACTTGTCGTATAAATTTCAGCTCAGCTGACATAGATGAATTGATTGATTTTATGGTATTTTTATGCACATTGTTTATTTATGATAAACAGACAAAAGAGTTTGCAAAAAATCCATGTCACTTATATGTCAGTTTCAGAGGAGGCTCTACAGTAAAAAAATCAGCAAATATTACAATGTTTTGAACAAGAGTTTACCTTTTTAAAGGCTTCCGATTCAGGCATTAAGGTTGTATCAAACACACAACAAATAAGGAGGTAAACAACAGACTTTTGTGCTTAACTTGAGTGTAATAGGATGGCTTGGAAAACATACTTACGTCTAAATATGACATACATATGAGCATACATTTGAAGCCAAGTTGCGCTGAACACAATCATATTTTAGTTAACAAGCAGCCACAAGAGGGATAAGCTGCTGCTCACTGCTCAACTTGGGTCCGTTCTGGGCGACTAAAAATATATATGCAAATTTCGAGGGTGTACAATCTGGGAGAATAACTTGAGGGTCACAAACAATGACCAGTGTGTCAACGTGTTCATGTCCATGTCCGACTTTCGGGCTCGCCCACCGATAGGGAAGAAGCTACACACAAAAGCAATTTGGTATTGCTGTTGTTGCTGTTGCTGTTGTTGTTGTTGTGTAATCTTTTATGCCCGTTCGTATCTTTATACTGGTAGTTTTTGTTACTTTATGTTTGCCCGCTTGGTCTCGGCCATCTTATTTTGTTTGTTACCATTATTTTATTGCCGTCTGTATTGTATTGCATGACTTTTCCCAACTGCTACTGTTCACTGTGTTCGGTGTGCTTAGCATCCAAGTTGGAACGCCAGCAACTTCTACTGTAATTTCATTTCGTTGTACACCAAAATGTAACTTGTTTAAGAGCAATTAACTCTGGGAAGCCAGTCGAGGTGGGCTTCACATGTTGCTCGACAGCCAAAAGCAATAAGGACATTTCTGGGTCGCCTTTCAGGCGAAAAGAAAAATCCGCATTGTGTACAAATTTGGTATCTACCGCTGCGGACAATCGATAAAAACGGGATGGGGCATAGTTGGGGGTAACGATAACAATCTACGGATCGCACACAAAATCCAAACAAAAATGAAGCATTTACCATCAGACAAAATGCGTTGTTAAACATGTTTCGGGTCAATATCAAAAGCCATGATAGTTGTAAGCCACAAAATGTTAAACAAACACTTCCGATAACACCGCCAGGGTTGGGGCTGATGACAAAAGCCATCCAATGGCTATGCGGTTAATAGACGTTCCATGTACATTTGCCACCTTGTGCCCGTCCATTTTGGGTTGGGTGCGTCATAAAAACTGAATACCACAGCAATTGCGATTCCACCTCCCGACACCATCCACCCCAAACACTATTTGTATGCACATGTGTGTATGGCATTTTATGCGTCCCTTTTTTTCCATTTATTTATTTACTTAAACTCTGCTTGTCTGGGCTTGGGCAATATTTAAAAGTTAAAATTTGAATTCAAGCATGAGTGAATTCAAAATAGGTAAAAATCATTCCTCAATGAGTCAGACAAAAACAATAATAATAATAAAAAAAAATAAAAAGCAGTTGCTGTTTATGAATATTGATAACGTTTCCTTACATGTTTTACAAGTTTCGCTATGACTATTATTATTATTATTATTATTAGTTTGTGTGGTTCAAGTGTGGTTAAGCTGTAGCTGTCAGCGCTCTAAAGTGGTCAATTAAAAAACAGGATTATGTTTTTATACACTTTGGTTCGGCGACAGGGCGATTGGTCGACCATAAAGGTTAATCTTGGTAATAGCACAAAATGCCAACGGCTTTAAGCGCATTTTTCCCATACCACATGCACACACACACACACACACACACACCCATAATGGACGCAAGTCGCGGCATCCAACAGTGTTAAATTTATTTATTATCATTGTCAGCATCATTATTTGCGCCAAGTGTCATTTAGGCGGTATGAATGGAGCAACAGCAGCCACAGCAGCTACAGCGGCAACAGCAACCATGGCAACAAAAACAAGGCGACAACATGCCACAAAATGACAAACCGAAGCGTAAAAAACAGGCAGCAACAAGAGCGTCGCAATTTGCGTATAGCACACAAAATGCTATCAAGTTCAAGCTAATGGCTAGGGCGTTCTGACGAATTCCAGAATTCGCTCAAGCGGGGTGGTCGGGTCAGAGGGCATGGGATCGAATAGCGGCGAAAAGCGAACACTGAATGCATATGGAAAGTGGCAAAACTGTTTGTATACTCAACGAAAGTAAAAGTAAAAGCACAGACAATTCAAAGAAACTCCACGATATTGGGGTTGATGCTGCCTAACAGCCAGCCAGCCAGCCAGCCAGGCAGCCAGCCAGCAAGCGCCGAGAGGCGACCAGAAATAATGCTCGCATTAATTCCTCATTTAAATTCAACGGCGCGTACGACGCATTAGTTGCTTCAAGCCACACCATCCAAACCACTCGCACCACTCTCACACCATTCAAGTAGCAGGCAGCAACCCTCGAGTGGCTGCTACTGCTGCTGCTGCTGCTCTTGTTGTGTGGTGTGTGTGTGTGTGTGTGTGTAGCATACTTTTGGGAGCAGCTACTTCGACAGTTTTGCGCATTGAAGTGCTTCTCGATTACTTAAAAGCAAATTCCGTTCCTGGGCGAAAGTGATCAGCGACGGTTGCTCATTTCTCAGTTGCTGCTCGCAGCTGTTTCCTTGTTTCCAACTACTTATGTGAAAGCTTGCTGCTTGAGTAGTCGGCAACTTTTTAAATTAGCATAATGCCTGAAATTATGCAACGCCTTTTGCACCAGACACTTGAGTTGTCTGCCAGTCGCTGCTACTGCTGCTGCTGCTTGTGCTTCTGCTTCTACTGATGTTGTGGCACTTTAAGTGCACTTTGCACCCCTCCTTCCCCAAAACAAACAACAATTGCAACAACATAAAGAACTGTAACAATAACATTGCCAGCTGGGGGTCGTCGTAGTTGAGTCTCAAGAAAAAGTAAATCAATGCATTACACTCCGGAATGTTGCTGTAGGTGTATCTGTATCTGTGTCTGTGCTGATAATGCCAATAATTCAATTATCCTGCATTCATTTCGCCACCCCTGCTGCTTTTCCTCCCGGTCGCCTTTCGCTTCTTGTTATTGACAAACCAACTGACTTGCTGATAATGTTCTGTTGGACTTGTATTGTTACAGTTGCAGCCACTTAGCTCACAGCACAGAGATAGCAAGCAGAAGTGGCACAGCAAGACACCAGTGGAAACAATTGTGACAATGATTCAAAAATTGCTTTATCATTGGCTATTACAGATTCTCTGCAGTTGGATAATTACAAATACGCGTAAGCCCAACATGATGTTGTACAAATAACCAGCTACTTGAGCTTATATAGCTTAAAGTACATCAAGTTTCGTAATCAGGCGACTTAAGAATTCTGGTTAACAATCTTTAAATTATGATGAAAGCTTCAAAGAATTATTTGTGAATGGGAAGTGATTGGTCAGTAAGCCATTATGTCTGTACCGAGGAATGCCATTAACATTTATATGACTCTCTATCTCTGTCCCATTCACTCTCTCTCTCTCTTTGTCTTTCTCTGTCTCTCTCTCTCTCTCTATTGCTACTCGTTGTATTGCTTAAAAGCTTACCCGGTCAACTGCTGACGACATTAATTGTGAACATAATTTTATTACATTTGGTTCATTAAAACTTTCAAAATGGCAGCTCCGAAAGAGAGAAGCAACAAAAAAAAAACAAAAAAGAAGAAAAATTAAAAGGAAATGTCGAACACATCCCAAGGGGCTTTTAAAGCGAAGCTCTATGGAATTATGGCTCATTAAATGACATAATGCAGATAGAGCACACACACACACACAAGCAATCAGCAAAAATGTGGCATGTAGTCTGAATGGTGTATAGCACACTTTCTGGCAAGTTAGCAGCTGCTTCTCGGCGTGGCAAAATGAAAACCACAGGCTGCCTCCTCCGCTAATATATTTCTAATACACAAACACGCACCAAATATACACACGATGGGAATCCCAGAGCTCAACAGAAGACAGCAGGGAGTCCAGGACATGTGCCGCATAATAGCCTTAACAAGATTTTTGTTTTTTTTTTTCTTTTCTCTCCTCTTTTTTTTTTTGTGGCATAGTCGTCGTCTTCGACGAGCCTAGCCTCTTAACTGCCGCTGCGTCTTTTTCAATTACACACATAATTAAATGTGTTCCCCCTATCCCTATCTCTATCCCTATCCCTGTCTTTGACTCTGACTCTATCTCTATCTCTATCTCCATGTGTGTGTGGTCGTATTATCCCGTGGGGCGTGTGACAGTCTAGGTAAATATTATGTGCTTTGTGTGTGTGTGTGTGCGTGCCAGCAAATGCTTAAAATCCCTCCCAATAGACTCAGACTCAGGCATATAGCCTTAGCTCATATTACATTTTGTAGATTTTAATAAACATGCTGATAATTTAATTAAATCGTATGCTCTTATTTAACATTGAAACATTCCTGCTCCAAGCCCAACATCTGACTGTCTGTCTGTCTGTCTGTCTGTCTTTCAAGCGGGCAAACTCTATTTGCTGTGTGGGCCAAATTCAATTTCAGTTTCATCCCAAGCCCTTTAAGCCCAAATAAATGCCTTGTGTTGGCGGCCGTATGATGGTTTTAATTTGTACAAACATTTTGTCTCATTTGTTAAGCCAAATTTGTTTGCTTGGGATCATTGGGCTCTTTAATATAAATTGCGTTCGAATTAGCAAACAATTGTGTTGCTCCCATTCCGAAACTCGGTTTGTAAATAATTTTACAAAAAAAAAAATGCATATATTAATAATAAGGAAAAATGCTTTAGTTGGGAGTTGAGGAGTTGGGGGAGAGAGTACGGAGAAAGATAGCAAATTAATTTATGCGGGCCGCATGATATAGATTTATAGATTACGCCATTTGCTACTGATGTGCCCCTCGAAGTGCACTTGGCCCATAAATTGACAGCAAAAAGTGTGCTAAAGTACTTCCAACACACATCTACAAATAACAACAGCAACAACATCAACAGCAACAGCAACAACAGCAACAACAACAACAACAGCAACAACAACAACAACAGCAACTTGAAGGGGGCCACATAAATTTCTATTAAATACAAACGAGCTTCGCATAAACTTGTTTTGCTTAGACAGAAAGTTTTTGGGGTCGCACATTTAGTAAGCATAAGTGTGCTTATAGATTGACACATCAGCCTTAGGGCTAAGCAGATATAATTATTTGTTTCCGACAGCCATCTGAAAACTTTTTACCCACCATAATCACAAATGTGTATGTTGATTACAAGCAAACAATTCTTGATTACAACTTGGTGTTAGTCGCTGACATTAAATGGTCCAAATGCCTTTAATGCAGCCATGATCAGAAAAGATTCAACGATTCATCGGGAAGAACTGACTTGGAATAGCTACTGGTGTTTTGTTTAAACATTACCAAGATAAACTAGGTATAAGGGTACAATATATCCAAATATGAGACCCCTGAATAATAATAACATTAAATGGTATTGAATGAACGGATGCAGAGTGTTACAGCTTAGAAGGTGACACAAACTAAGAGTTAATGTGAAAACTAATAGCAATGACTATAGATATATATATATCTATATCTATCTATATCTATATCTATATCTATCTATATATCTATATAACTTAAAGCTTAAAGCGAATGCTTCTGCATTCAGTTCTGATTAATATTTCAGCATCCCTTTTTGGTTCAGCTGTGTGCAAAAAAAAAATAGAGTGAAATATTGTGTAATCCATAGTTCATAAGAGTAAAGATGCTTCTTACACAACCAATTAACTTTGAGCGACGCAAAGTCAGTTACAGCACTTTGAAATCCGGAACTGTGATCCCACTAAAAATCAATCATTGGCCCGGGGTGCCTCACTACGAGTGTCCAAATGTGGATGGCCAGTTTTTACCATTGGCTGGGTGCCATGAGCAATTTGAGTCGCGCTCTAATCTTTACGCTGTGCTCTCCTTTGGTCGCCAGGTGATTTGTTTGCAACCTCGTTGCCAGCAGAGCGCATAAAAATGCCATTTCTGATACCATTTCGTAGGGAGGCAAGCTCAGACTCGCTCCTGTTCTCTGCTCTCTGCTCTTAGCTCTCAGCTCATAGCTCTCAGCTCAGCTGGCATTTTGCATTTGGTTTTGGATTGTATCTTGTGTGTTTTGTGTACGGTCGCGTCGGGTGTGCTTTAACAATATATCAAATTCGGAGCATGCCCACTGCATGTTACATTTTATTTAGATTTTTGCACAAAGATTGCGCTGCATTGTCTGACTAAAGTGTTGCCGGCCAGGAAATGGAAACTAAGTGCAGCAGCCGCACATTAATCATGGACTACTCGCCCTCGCCCTCGCCCTTCGTCTCATTTCCAATCCCTTGGAATGTGTTGAGACGCTGATTCATAAACCATTTATAGTTTTCTGTTGTTGCCCTGTTGTTGCTCGTAAATCGCACACGCAACTTGTTTTGGCGACTTGAAAGGGTTAAGAAATTTATGTGTTGCAATTATTTTCTTGAAATAACACTTAAAGTGATTTACCGCACCAGATAGGTAGGGGCAGGGGAAGCACAATAGCAAACCTAAGCAAATGTGGAATTCTCAGTTCCCGCCTCTTCCATATATCTGTGCCTGTTATTTCTCTGCCATTTATTCCACATCATTGATTTTACGCTTTTGCATTGCACTAAATAAGATTTGTTAAAAAAGGTCTTGCCATTTTTTGCGAAGGAAAACCCAAAGTTTCGGCCATATGAGCAATTTGTGGTACTATTAAAAGCCTTTAGGATTAAGTTACTGAGCTTCGTATTGGTTGGTAGACTTAGGCAACATTGTGTTGCTTATGTTTGATGGACTTCAGCAACATTGTGTTGCTGGTGTGGCATGTTATTGTTTGACAGGGCAGCAGTGCTCAATCTGCTGTGCTTGCCCCAGAGAGAGAGATCGACAATTAATAAATCATCATATTGTCAGTTACACACCCTTTCACCGAATGTTAGTTGCAAAAAACCAAAAAACCGTCAGAATATTTGGAATTTTGAAGCATGGCAAAAGTTAAAGGCCCTCCTATAAACTCAACTGTATATATATTTACTATCACCCGATTTAATAAGTCTTTTTTGTTGCATTTATTGCAGACCTGCTATGAACTGGAGCGATATTTGCGCGACGAGCCCAAGCTGCAGAGCTATAAGAAGATGCACACAGATTTGGATACCGCCTGGGACATATTCTCAACGCCGGCCCGTCTGCTGGAGGAGCTGAAAATCAAAGAGAGTCTGGACTCGATATCGACGACCTCGTCCGTGTCGTCGAACTGCTCGCGCATATCATGGGATAGCAATGGTTCGCAGGCGCTCAGCTGTGCGGTGTTGGTGAAGCAGGAGCGCATCGATGAGGATGAGGAGGATGCAGCACACGGATTATCCTGTGATGAGAAGCTGGGCGCGTTATTTGCACCGCCGCCCTCAGCCATATCGCCCAATCCGAGCATCAGCAGCGCCGGCAACATGACGCCCACTAGCAACAGCAGCAGCAACTGCACCAGCAGTAGCAGCAACAGCAACGTTAGCGTCAGCAGCAACAGCAGTTGCAACACTATCACGCTGAGCTCGAGCAGCAGCAATGCGCCAGCTTTTAAGGTGCGTGTGCTGCAGGCTAAGGCGCATTATCATTTGAATCTGGGTCAGGGCCCGGGTCAGGGTCAGGGCCATGGGCATGACTTCGTGATTCCGCCGTTGACGCCGCCATCATCTCCCGAGTCAAGCCTACGCAGCCATAACTATGCACAGCCGCCACAACATCAGCAACAACAGCATCGGCCGCAGCAAATCGATGCAAGTGAGCTGGCGGCGCTGATAAGGCAACAGCAGCGCCAGCAGCAGCAACGCCAGCAGCAGCAACAGACGCCAGCAGTGGCAGTAGCATCAACAGCAGCAGCAGCAGTAAATTCCACACCCGCGACCGCCATTCTGCACTTTGGCAGCCAAAGTTCCGTCGCAAAGAATTCCTCACTGACGCAGGCTACAACGTTGCAGCTGCAACAGCAGCAGCAACAGTTGGCTGTGCAACACTTAAGCATTTCGCCGCAGGCGCTTAACAAAACCAGCACCAGTAGCAACAGCTCGACGGGCAACGCCAACAGTAACAGCAGCAATAACAACAACAACAACAACAGCAGCAGCTGCAGCGTTGATCAGTCGTCGAGCAACCACAGCAACATTCCTCGCAGCACCATCGTGCGGCTAACCACAGCCAATGGAACACCTGGAGCCGCTGGCATCAGTCTAGCTCGTGTTATACAAATGCAAAACAATGGCAATGCTAATGTTGCTGCCGTGCTCAGCGCCGCCGCCAACAACAACAATAATAACAGCAGCAACAGCAACAACAACAACAACAGCAGCACTAGCACCAGCAGCAGCACATCAGCAATGCAACAGCAATCGGTCTCACAGACGCCACAAATAGTCGCCGTGGTTACGTCAAACCCTGTGAAATCCACAACTGGTGCGTATTCTCATTAAACCCCATACTCTTTAGGCCACAATATATAACGAAGTTAACTTGACAGCATCTACCAAAAATCATCACCCGCGCCAGCATCACAGCGATCACAGTCCGGACTCGAAGCGTCGGATACACAAGTGCCAATATGTTGGCTGCAAAAAAGTCTACACGAAGAGTTCACATTTAAAGGCGCACCAAAGAACCCACACAGGTGAGCAGCACACACAATACAATGCAAAATACAAATTAATTGCAATTCAACAAAATCAGAAAACAATTTTTAAAAAATTGTAATACAATTTCGGTACATTCCGCCACTCAATGATATAATCATTAGGCAGACAGCAATTTCGTGTCGTGTCCAACATTTCCCTTGGCGAGAATGCGGCCAATTCAGTCTCGAGTTGCTGGGCGCCCTCAATAAATCACACTCCCACGACACCGGGGCGGCGCATTGGTGTGACTTGAACACGAAAACAGGACCACGACCAGGACACGAGTGCATTGTTTTGCTGCCATTGTGGCAACGTTGTGCAAAATCATGTGCAGTGCGAGCGGGCAACCCAAAAACATCCTTGGATGACAGTGGACGAGGCTTCAAATTTCAATAAAAATCGCATAACTCAACAATGAATTATTGGTTACACGCACATGGGGCACTCTTACACGTTGACACATAGATAAAGCCCAGCGATGAGATGTAATTTTATTGCTGCCACATACAGCATCACAGATTCGCAGAGAGGCGGGGCAGGGAGGCGGTGCTGCCCCACTCGTTTATTGATTTGTGCCGTCGCAATTTTTACAATCGAATATTTGCTGCTGTGAGTGTGCTTGTGTGTTGCTGTATGCTGTATGCTGTATGCTGTATGAGTTGAACGAGAGAGCCCTGTCAGCATGCACTTAACCCATAAAATATACATGGATTTATATCTATTATGAAAATTATAAATCAAATAAAATAGCCCTTACACAAGTTAATCAATCTAGTGACGAATTTATGCCCAAGCCCCAACATTTTTATTGTGTTTTTTTTTTATTACTATTATTATATTGTCGCAGAATGCTCAATTATGTCGAATGTGCATAAGCCATTTAAGTTTCCTTTCGGGCTCAAAGTTACGTTTGACCCTTTGGCCATAAACTGTATTGCTAGAGCAGTAATTTGAGTAAAGCCTTATCCCAATATTATGGTACTGCCCACATCATTATATATTTATAATAAAATTGCTTTTAAAGTGGAAGTTTGAACTTTTCTCATAACGTGTAGACCATATACTCATAACATGAGTACTCTTTGTAGTAAACGAAGCCCACATCTCCCACTCCGAGTATATATATTCTGGATGAGGAGAGCCATTTCCGTCTGACTAGCTGTTTAACTGAATAATATCGATTGTTGGCCACAGTTTTCGCATCTAAAATATTATGCGAGCTATCGGCATCAAATTTAATATGTGTACTCTCGCATAGCATCCACAGATCACCATTTGAAAATGTGCAAAAGATGTAGCTACGAACTTCTGTTAGATACAGGATAACTCTTAGTTGGAAAAGAACTCCAACTTTTGCCTTGCTTGCCAGCTTAACTGTTTGTTTGATATATATAAAAAAAATGTTTAACAGCAAAAATGTGTTTGAAAGTACAAAAAAAAAGCTTGCTACAATTTTTTTCACTTTAGCTTTGAACATAAAAACTTTTGCCTTGGTCAATCGTCAAAAGTATAGTATTCCGGGTAGGCGGAAAACAGGCAAGTTTATCATGACGTACTTAATTGTTTGTATTTGGCCAAGTTGAGAGTTGTAGCCATTGTTATCGGTTCTGCCTTATTGCATCCGCAATGGCGCATAAGGTGTTAATTAAATATTTTCAGATCAATATTTTCAAATTACATCTTGTACACAAGATTGTTTACAGCATTTTCAGTAGCTTTTCATTTTCATCTTAAACAGCAGCCAAATTGCACAGACGCCCAAGTGCAGGACTGGTTTCGGCAGTCAGCTGTCGTTTGCTGGTGGTGTGGCCAGCCCCCAAATTTGAAAGCGTTTAATTAGAAAAGCGGTCAAGTCATCCAGCCGAAATATGTGCGAATAACTAACAAATGATTATCAATTAAAGTGAATAGCAGAGAGAGTAACCAATAAATGTGTGCAGTGCGCAAAAGATTTCAATTAGTTAAACGCTGTGGCCATAAAAACAACAGACTTGCCAGTTGCAAGCCTGACGTTTCAAATAGCTGGTGGGAGTTGCCACCGCCGATGCCGTTAAGAAAAGATTGCAAGTGCAATCAAGCGAATAGACGCAAACAGACCATAAAAGTTGTGTTGAGTGCAAAAGCCAAGGAGGCGCACAGCGCATAAAAGAAAAGCTAAAGAATAGCGTGAACTGAATGGAATGCCACTACCCCTTTCCACCAGCAGCAGCACCAGCACCAGCAGCCACTACCACCCCTTTTGTTGCATGCCTCAGTGGGGCAGTCTTTCTATTGGCCACTGACATTAAAACCCGACGCTAGCAAAATTTATAAAATATTAACTGGCTCCGAGCGCGGCGTTAAGCGGCACCTGCTGCTCCTGCTGCTCCTGCCTCCGTTCTTGTTCAACTTCAGCTGAAACTTGCAATATGGGCAATAAGGAGTAACTTTGTGTGTGGCAACAAATAGCGTGGGTTAAGTTTTAACTACGTACGCAACAATAAATTTACAATGAGCCGATAGTCGCGGATTATGTTGCGAAAAGAAACAAAAGAATCTATATTTGAATACTTAAACACTTAACCAACTTGACTTCTCTTAACACTATTCTATAATTAAAACTTAAAAACAATGCCACATATTGATCGGCTGTCGATGCTCTGGAATGTTGAATTGAATAGAGAGCGTTTCGATAGTATCGTACTACTTGATATCGATAGTATTTACTTGCAAATTGTTTCTATGTCCTTGGGCCTCATGATATGCTGCCCGACGACGCATTCTGTTAGGATGTGCGTCGAGGATTCCTCCTCGTATGGTTAGGTGACTTCTCAGTCTACTACTATATACCTTAGACATGTACGTATAATCCGAGTCGCTCATTGTTTGGCGAGTGTATGCATAATGATGGTTAATGATTTGGGCATAGGGTATCTGCTAGTTGAGCTCTTGAACTAGTGTTTGTCTGGGCTTTGTTTGTGCCGCTTAAATGCGCTTCAGTACAAGACTCATAAGTCGTATGGGTATTTCAACGTACTCTGCTTTGAGCACTTGAAGCTGATTTACGCACAGACACAGGCACACACTGATTTTATATATATGTATATGGCTGCTGCTTCGATTTCTCGCTGAAAGTTCTGACAATATGCCAATGTTGAAGTAGCAGCAACACACACACACACACAGAGAGAGAATGTCCTTTGGCTTGCAACGTTGATGCGCGTCGCAGTTGAGCGCTGGGCAGAGAGTAAACAAATGGAAATTAAGAGAGCGCTACACTTTGGCACTTTGGTCGTTGGCTCGTTTGTTTCGTTGGGCAAGTGCATAATGTGAAATTGAGCACGGAAATATCACACATTTCCGCATGCATTAAGTTTTAAGCTGTATATATATACATATATATACATATATATATATCTATATATATATATATATTTAGCTGCTGTGGTGTGCGTTACAAAGTTTTCCACTCAGCTTTATGCATTTTTCTTGGCTGTCGTCTACTTTACTGGTTATCTGGCTCCACTTTTCACTGCTTTTCCTCCAGCATGGCAACGGCGGCAATTTCCTGCCTTGTCTGCTGTTTGTCTTTTAAACTCAAATAATTTTGCCATTTTTTCTGGCAGAACTTTGCACTGTTCTTCTATGTTTCAGTCTTCGCACATTTTTAGGTTCTATACTTTTGTGTGAAATTACAACTTCTGCATTTCCTTTTGGTTTCCCGACACTGGCGCTGTAACTCTGTGGCTGGCAGGCTTTCTGTGCCATTTACTACTGCCTTTGCTGCCACCCGCTCCCTGCAAGCATTTGGCACGCAGAGAACAGTTGGCAAAGGGATTCTCGATTTGGCACACAATTTCACAGACTTCGATCTTGTTCATTGCAGACCCTGGCAGAGAGTATCGTACCTGAAACATTAAACGCATCGATTAACATATCTCAGACCACATTCAATATATAGATTCAGCTATATCATATTTCTACCAACTCAAAATATGATAATAGTAGTTGATAGAGAGCGGAGATTGTATGTATTCAATTCAAATTATGTACAAAATTAAAAATATAAACTGAGCATACTTTACTTGCTTAGTTTCCTTCCGGCTCTTCCATTATCTTCTTGTGTTGCCTTTATTATCCATTTTATTTGTGAAGGTATACAAAAAGTTATGCCCTAAACCATCTATACCCCCTAGTTCTCTTCAGTTCCTTGGTATGCGCTCTTTTGTCTGTCTTGGAGCCAGCAGCAAAAAAAATGATGGCTGCATGCAACGTTTGTTGAAACTGTTTCCGAGTAACTTATTTAATAAGTAGACGCTTGAGATTCTTATTATGCACTTTTATTAAATCATCTTTTTGGACCACTCTCTCATTGCAGGTGAGAAGCCGTACAAGTGCTCCTGGGAGGGCTGCGAATGGCGTTTCGCTAGGAGCGATGAGTTAACCCGCCACTATCGCAAGCACACTGGAGCCAAGCCCTTCAAGTGCCGCAATTGCGATCGCTGCTTCTCACGCTCCGATCACCTCGCCCTTCACATGAAGCGCCATATGTGAGGTGAAATCTAAATCTAAATCTATATATCTGAAACAAAATCGAAGTGAGCGAACTGTTCAACTGGTCTAGAGCTAATTCAACAAAATTCACGCATCAGACGATAGCACAAGCAAAATTTAGAACTTGGCGGAAACATTTTGTGTTGCCTTTGCTTTTATTGTTTGTTTTTTGATTATTATTTTAACTTTTTTTTTTTGTTTTCGCTTATCGTTATCGTTTCGCTTGTAATATTTTTGTTGTATTATTTAGTTAAAATGTTTAAGTAGTGAGCGGTAAGCAGTTAAGTATCGCGATATGCATTTCAAAAGTTGACAATTTACCAAAGCAAAGCTATTTTTTGTGTTGATGCAGAAAATCAATCGTCATGAATCAACTTATTAAGCACAATAAAAAACAAAAATAATACAAAAAAAAAAACACACAAAAAATTAAAAAAAAAAAAAAAAATCATCTATTTTTGTTTTGTTTGAAGCGAAGACAACAAATATTGTAAACACTGCCAAACGAAAGTGCGAAACAAATTTTAAATATTTATACAAATATAAAATATACTACAAAATGTTAACATACATACATACATACAAATACAAAGATTTAAAGTTAATGCAAATGCAAATGAAAATGAAAATGAAAATGATGCATCGCAAATGGCGTAGGTACAACAACAAATACAACAAACACAAGTGCAAAATATGTTTTAAACAAATAATATGAAATGCTTATATTTTCGTACATTAATTTTAATATATATATATATTTTAAATCTTTTTGTAATATAATTGTTGTATAGGTTGATTAAATGTATTTTTGTGTATATCTGTCAAATGCCCAATAAATACCAGATTTTTTTTGGCGCTACAAATTGATATTTCTCTTAAAGCAATTTTGTTAATGTTAATTGTAGTTTGAAAAGCACACATATTTGTTTTGTGATGAAAAGTATTACGAGGAATTTTTTAATCTGAACAAATCATAACGCTACTTTTCGGGTTTGCGGCAAAATGCGATTTCCTATTTTTGACATACGTTTACAAATTCTTCTTTATGTGCCTCATTAATTTAAAAAAAACAAAATAATAATATATATATTAAATACTTGAAAACCAACTTTTTTATGATTACAAATTTAGATGTACTCCCAACAAAAAAAAAAAACATTTTCTGCTCAATTCGAGCAGTTCCACTTTTTATCAAAGTTATACAAGCATTTAGTAAACTTCCACAAGATCTTCTGGAATGATGTGGCAATGCTTTTTTACTTTCCATCATTTTTTGCTGTTTCTTTTTAGTTATTATGTGCTGCTTATTATTTAATTTTGTTTATAATTTGATTATTATTAAATATTTTTAACGAATAAATATTTTTTACAAAATTTTTGCAACAACTTTTAATTGGAATTATTTTGTTGACAGGATTCTTACATGATCGAGCATTATGGTTTGTGTGATGACAAATTCTGTGATCCAGACGGCAACAAATAAAACACACACATACACAAACACACTCGTACACACACACACACACACACATACACACACACATTTACACACGCATGTCAAAAGTCACTCAAAGGTATTTGATTATGTTTGGTTAGGCGCATTTAGATGAGCACTGGTACAGTTCATAAATACTATATTGGAAAACAATTATATAGTCCTATATTTGGCATTAAAAATTGTTTCTTGATTTCTAGCTTAATTCTCAATGATTGTGAAGTGAGAAAGATTTATCACTTTATCGACGGTTTGTGTGTGGCTTGTGCTTTGTGTCATCTCAATGTTATGTAATTATATATAGTCTCATATATATGGATAAGAAGTTACAAACTCAAAGTTTCCTTAAGGATAAAACGTACGAGTATACTGGATGATGATTGTCCAGTATCATTTTTGGCTTCCATGCGAACAAACAAACATAGAAAAAAAAGCACTGAACAAGATTATGATGATGTTAACACAACTACTTATAAATATTATTAAAAAAAACCCAAAAACGAACAAAATAATGTACGATGTGTCAAAAATACTTCAATCAGTTTAGTGAAAACTTTTGAGAAAGATTAACCAAACCCAAATGGAATATTTTGTATAGAAAATCCTTAAAGCTAAAAAACAAAAAATCCAACAAAAAATCATTTAGATTAAATGCATGGGGGCCTAAGTATGAATAATGTATAAGTACTCATGTGTATGTATTTTACAATCCAAAATTCAAATCGGAAAATGAGAAAAACATGTATTTTAAACAAAAAAAAAACAAAAACAGAGCAAAACTAAATAAGTACGTATAATTCTGTAAACATTAAAACAAAATAAAAGACTGGTCAACGAGGTGTTCCGCGTTTATGCAACAATTGCAACAAAAAACAAAAAAAACAAAGTAAGAAAGTTAAAAAATATTAAGTAAAATGGAATAAAACTCAAAAACAAATCTATTAATTAAACTATATTTAAAAACGCATTCAAATACTCCTTAGCATATTGCCTTAGCAATTAAATCATTCATTCAAAAATAAAGAAAATCCAGAAAAACCCAAAAAAAAAGAAACCCTAGCAACCCGATATTTTAACTGGTTGAGATTGTATCGTTCAGGTTGAGTAAGAGCGCTTGTAAACTTATTTTTGACTGCTGCAGAGAACAGTCCACTCGGCCATTTGGCAAAGGCTAACAAGTAAATTGTCTACTACTATTCATACGTAAACTGTAAAGTTAATAAAGTACGAATTTTAAGAAACGCTGAATGTGAGTCTAGAAAGTACTAAAAAAACCAAAAAAAAAAAAGATGGGAAAAAAACAACAACAACAAATTTAAAATTTAAAATAAAAGACACACTGAGAATAGATTAGATAATTGTCTAAAATTAACAGTTAAACAATTTGAATGTATACAAACAGCACAAAATGCAAGAAAACAACAAGAAGATGAAGAAGAAGAAGAGCGTACAATGTACACATTTTCTATAGATTTACAGCTTAGCAATAATATTGAGTAAAAAGTTTCGAAATATTGAAAAACACAATTTTCGTTGAGCTTTCGTTTGCATAGTGCTTGTCAGAGTTTGGGTTAAACTATGATTTAGGTAAACAAAAATATTGCATAACAGTTTTGTTAACATTTAGGCATAAACAGCGATTGGTAAAGTGCATAGCAGAAATATATATAGCTACATATACATATATATATATATATACATATATATATATATAATTATAATATTAACGTTTTATATAGGAAAAATAAGCGCATTAACGTCAACATTTTGTGTATAGTTTAGTGAAATGAATTAGTTTAATGTTAAAACAAAAAAATCAAATGAAAACCACTTGGATGAAGAAAAATAAAAAACAAAACTTATTAAAACATACTAATTAAAAGATACATATACATTAACATATGTGTGCGTATGTGTAAAAACATAAGAAAATTATATATGGCAAACTACATATGTATATGTGAAAGTTGTGTATGTTTATGTTTAGGCAATAAGAATTCAAAAACTGACGAATTGGGAGAGCATGCAAAGCATCTACAATAAGACACATCATTTTGTATAAAACGTGTAAATTTACAGACACACACACACACACACACACAGACACAGAGGCTGGTTAGAGAAATGCCGCAAAATGAGATGAACACAGACCAGCTGAGCGCACCAGGCGAGCGTTATACGATAAGTTATTTCCGTTTATACAACAAAAAAAAAAAGATGGGCGCGAAAACTGAGTTCTTTTTTGGGTCAGCAGCAAATGGTGATTTATATATGGATTTTGATAAAGATCTTAATTTAGCTTTTTTTGTGTGTGAAATGTAAGTACGCCTACCTACATACACAAATTAATTAAGTTAAATTATATATATATATATATATATATATATATATATATATATATTTATATATATGAAAGAAATTGAAATTGTACACTTAAGGAGCGTAATTGATATCAAAACAAACACATAAGTATCAGCACAGGTAAACTAAAAATACATTTACAATAAACTTGTATGTAAATCAAATAACATACAAACAAAAACCAAAAATGGCATCAAATTTAAACAATGGCTACTTTACCGCTTGTGTATAAAAAAAAAAACAAAAAACTTAAAAAAATCGGAAGCAAAACGTCAAAAAACGAATCCTTAGCTAATAGCAACAAAACAAAACAAAACAAAAAAAAATCTAATTGTCAGTGTTTATTATTACTATTGATGTGCATTTGCTGTTTGCGTATTTTTACGCTTATTCTTAACGCAAATCTCGTTTTTGGCCACCAGTTGTACTGCTATGTGAGATGAGTTGAATAGTTACTAATAACTGGTAACACAAAAATAACTGCTTTAATTTATTTTTTGTAAAATAATAAAAAAAACAAAAAACAAAATCGTTTAAGGCATTGAAATGGTTGTTCACAACTTAATTTAATTGCAGTTTTTTATAGAATTTAATTCAATTAGCATATTTTTGCCGTCATTTTTGTATATTCTATGGAAAGTATATCAATTGATCATTTTTATTATCATTATTATGATTATTATAATGCTTGTTTGTTGCCACTCAATATAATATAGGTACATATAAAACAAATGTGTAAGAAACATCTAGAAAATAATACGTGCATAAGTCAAAAAAAACATAAAGCATTCAAAATATGAACATGGCAAAGTTATTGGGTAAACAGCCTATAGAACAAATGCGAATCTTGCGAATATTTACTATTAGTTCATTATACATTATACATTAAACATTATACATTATACATTATACATTATACATTATACAGCAACAGCAGCAACCAAAAAACAACAACAAACAACAACAACAACAAAGCATACGAAGGAGCCGACAGCATAATTATAAACGTTATTTTATTCTTGTATAAGTATAAACTGAGGCATTTTCAACGTATGACAAATATATTGTACGTAACTTGATATTTTGAGGAGAATTTCTGTGAAAAAAATATAGAAAAATATAAAAAAGATAAATATTTGATTTTTATTTGGGGGGAAAGTAAAAAAAAAGATATGCACCATTTAAATTTTGTTGCATTATAATAATGTTGACTTTGTCTTGGAGGCAGACGGGGTAGTTGCATACATACATATATTTAACTCTTGTGATTGCAGGTGGCATTAAACAAACAGTTCACATCATTAGCCCCGAAGGGTTCAAAAACAATAACAATATCTGGCATAGCATTGCAATGTATGAAAGCACCTCATAACGGTGCACATTAATTTAAATATTATATTTCCACATACATGCAGATTTTCATTAACTGTGTATTCTTTATGATATGATTACAGCTGTTAAAACCTTAATGGCGAATAATATGAAGCATTTGCAGTTATCCTGTATACATATATACATATAGAATACAGCAATTACAAACAAATATGACTACAGATTTATGCCTGTCTTCCTGTACGGGTTATGAAATTGGTCATTCGTAAGACAATAAAAATTAAAAATTAACGTCTGTTTTTTGTTGGTTATTAATTAACGGTGTGTGTGTGTGTTCTCAAAGTTTTATTAACATTTTCAGCATGACATATTTTCAACTTTAGCAGAACTAATATATATATAAGGGCTTCATAATGTGGAAAGTAGTTCAATTCAATTATTGTGTAGATCAATCGTACATTTGAAGTTAAAAACGAGATTTTAGATAGGAAGACAAGTCAAAATTCTAGTCAAAATTTGTAGAATAGCCAAAATAGCTTTAAAACTTAATGATTAGGTTGCCCAACCTGACACGCAGCATATATCGGCTTACTTTGTAGTGTTGAACAAAAGTTGATGGCGAATTAGTAGAGTAGCGATGCTTTACGTCTATTGAAAACATTTTCAAAGCCTTAGAGCACCCGCTTTTAATGCGTAGAGCATAGGAAACCGAGAAAATGAATAACTGTTTTTGTTTTCCTTTGAACCTTGTAATGAAATTAGATTCTCATGTGTCTGTTGCCCACATAGTGAATCGGGCCGCAGACCAAGTCCAACGAAGTTTTACCCACTGCTTTTCCTTTCAAATCTGACTCCCCCTTTGCAGTGACAGCAGACGTAAGACTTTTTTCCTAAATTCCCCGTTCCCAAAGATATTTTTTTTTTGTTGTTGTAAGAAAGAACGTGAAAACTTTCCATACTCTTAATTTTGCTTGTGCTATCCTGCTGCATCTTAACTTTATGCTAGCAGGAAAACTTCTAATTGCGTACATGTCTGGCAGACACAGTGACACCCCTTTTACATGATTGTGTACACTGGGACTCACAAGCACATATAAATAAATATATATTTATATGTATTTGAATGGGACAAACTTTGTGCACACATTTACAATCACTTAGCAGCTATTGATTATCGCAACTATAAGGTTACTTTCCCGTATTTGAAGCATTTTGTGTTAGCTGAAATTCGCAGTGTAGACCAGGCTAACAAGTTTCAATGCAGCCGGATCTTCAGGTTACCCGCTGCATATTTATCAAAATTGTTTCAAAAGTTCAAACTACTTTGTGAGATGCGTCCCAGTGCTTTTAAAAAGTTTTCAGTTCTCAGTTTTCTTCGGCACACTTGCAGATACACACGCTTGTACGCTCACCAGTTATGTTGTCTTGTGTTGTCTTGTGTTGTGTTGTGTTGTGGGTTGTGTGTGTTTGCCCGTCCTCTTTACATTTGTAGCTTGTCAAAGTGGCTCATCGCCTGACATGTTAACTTATTTTGCTTGTCTTCCGAAATCCGACTGTGAAACAGTCAAAAAGAGTTAAGGTAAACAGAACGATGCAAACAAGCAAGAAGTGGCTACGGTTATGCGAGTAGGTTAGGTTAGCCCAAACGACCCTTCAATAGGGTTCGTAGTTGATCCAAAGGTTGTGCGTATGGTAAGTGTGAGTTCATTACTAAACAAGCTCGGAAGTTTATCTTCAGCAGCAGTCAGTCGGTTTTAATATGAGCACAGAGTATAGAGTTCAAAGCGAGGATTCAGTTTTTTGCATTCAATTACAATTCAATTTACTCAACGTTATCAATTATTTTTATTTTTTAAGTTAATTAATTATCAAACAGAAAATAACCTGAGCTCACTTATACACATATGTCAACAAAATAATTGGAAAACTAGTTGATAAATTACTTTAGCGGTTATTCTGTGATCGACACACAATTTGATGAGTCTGAAAATGCATTTCACTCTAAGCTAAATATTCTTCACTGAAAACGCTTTATTTTAATTATTTAATTAATCAATTAAATTGCTAAAAAGAAAATAAAAATGAATTTATTTAGCGTATAGCATTCTTCAACTGTCATTTATTTATTTATATAAACTCGGATTTCAGATTACTAACAAAGAAAAAATCAATCATAATTGCAAGCAAACGATTCCTAAAAAAATTCGTACCATATAAAACCTTAGTCAAGAAGTTATGTGGTCGAAAATGTTTCGTTCTCTCATATATTTGCATTATTAAACATATTTTCATTTAAGGAGTTCTTAGGTAGGATGTGACCATACAGAACTTCACTTGCTTCAGCTTGCTTAGTCAGTCAATGTCAGAGGCAGTGGAGAACGGATAATAATAAAGGGCTGGCAGGAAATGTCATGTTAAGGGACTTTAGTGGGCAACAGGCAAAACAAGAAGTGGCTCACTCTGGCAAATACTCGCACACCCAGTCATATGCTAACATAGTGCCAGGAACTGTCAATGACAATGACATCAACTGCAGACGAGCCCATAGAAAATGGCACATGGCTACAGAGCTTAGGCTACGATATCACAATCTACTACACAGTCTTGGCATTGTCAGAGTACAAATGCACAAGAGGCCATAGAACATGATACCAAAGTTTTTAAACAGAAGCTGTGCTGTATGCTGGGTTAGTTTAATTTATCATCTTTGGGACAAACTTGTATCATTTGGAACCGATGGCATTAAATAGATTAACCCAAAAATCACTAAAAAGAAAAGTTGTGTAAATGCAGCGACAGCAACGCATAAGTTGCAACAGTTCCAAACGAAGAGTTGAAGAAAAACACAATGTTTACTTACGGCTGCAACTCTCAACATATGCCATAACCATAACAATAACTTTGTCAAATGTGAACCGATTTTCGAAAACCAAAGCAACGAATAGTTCGCTGTCTAGTGTAAACTACACTCAAAATTAGACATTTTAACTTAAAATAATACTCCCAAAATGTGATTTGGACAAGACTACACGTAGATTTGGAAACGCTGTTCTAGATCGATTTTCATGTTAAAAACGTACCCACAAAATGAGGTGCAATTTGCAAGTGGTGCAAGTGGGTGGCAGGCCGAGTCCACAGCCAATAATTTGACGCTGGCATCTGCAGTGATTGTGCTATGGCAAATAGAGACAAAGAGCGCTAAATCTAGAAGCAGATTTAATTCAGGTAACATCGACAGACGGGGGACGCGAGGGATGAGTGGACGGATTGTGGATGGATGTGTGGATAAGGGCATGTTGGGTAAGCAACAATAACACGAAAGGCAAACAAACGCAATTGTCATCACCATAAAAAGAACATAAAACTCTTTTTACGACATGGTGGTTGTCCTGTTGTGTGGTAAAGTTGGATTTAGATGGGAATGGGTACTTGGGATGAAATAATCAGATATGGCAAAAACGTTGTCTGAGGTAATAGTTGACGTCACTTAAGACTTAGCCGTCGTTCATTAAAGTTTCATGTCCCTCTTGTGTTGTGGCCAGCAGATGTTCAAATGAAGTGGAAATCTTTCATAAAGAAACTTTGTTTTTTTTTTTTGCACATTTGAGTATGTATAATCATGTGCAAAAATCCAATCTTTAACAAAGTAATTTTATTGAAAAATGCATGTATAATCTGAAAAGAAGCATTTCTCTTGGATGCACATGCATTAGCCATGCACATAGTCAATTTATTTTCTCTATAACAACAGCTGCTGTTCGCAAGTTCATTCTGTATTTGTTCAGCATCAGTGCAGATATGCATTGCATATGTAGGCAAGCAGGCACAAAGCCGATTACGTTTGCTTGACATACATTTTTGGGGGTGCGTCGGAGTCGTAATTGTTAATACATTCAGTTCTCCCAGTCAATTTGCTAAAGTGCCCTCTAAATTTCAGCAGACTCCACAAAATGTACAACAAAATTGGCCATCCAGATGGCTTGTTATTACCGTTAAGAGTGTTAAGATATAAAATCAATAACAAGCGACAAACGAAAGGTAACGGTAATAAAAGCGGTATAAATAAGCAGACCATACATTAAAAAGAAAGCTGCGACCAAATGCTGGTCCTAAAAAAATATGAATCGAACAGAGAAAGAGAATTAAAGAGATAAGGATAGAGAAAGAGACAGATAACAGATAACAGATAAAAGATAAAATCTTTTGATTGTATCAGACAAGATTGAAAAGCTGAGAGACATATATGCAAATCTCTCACAATTCTAAAGTCAGAGTCCTTAAATTGGGAGGGTAAATTGCGTCCTTGAGAGTTCAGCATACACATTTTTTGGTCATACCCTCTCTCGACGCCCTCAGGCACTCTGTTGGAAACTTTCACATCCGTCTCCAATAATCGCGAAAGTCTATATCTTACAAAATTCTAAGCATCTCTTGAAGAGCTACGCCTTTAGAGTTTTTTGTCCACAGCCGCCTCACTCCCAGCACTGCACTGATATCAGAGTATTCCGCCGTCGTTTACGCCCGGTGCGTCCGTTGCGCCCAACGTTCTCGTTGTTTTTATGTTCATTTTCCACTCCAACTGCTTTACGCTTGTTTATGTCTCTTTTTTCATGTTTGTAGCTTCTAGTAGTTTTTATACCCTGTATCCATTAAAAATGGTTAAGATGGGTAACATGAAGTTGAATACATACATACACACATATCCCTTACAAGGGATAGTCATAAAAAAGGGGAATAAAAAAGCGGCTTATATTTGAGTGCCCCGAGTCTTTGTGAAGTGAAATAAAATTAGAAGCTATGTACTAATCGACTTTCAATCTGAGTACAGGGCATCTAGCAGTCGGCCTTTCCCGGCTAGAGTATGCGTTTTTGTTTGTTTATTGTGTGGTGTGAACCTTGTTTGAACTGGTTTAAAATTTCTTGGCACTGGACCAGGCGAAGCCCAGTCGGAAAGCCAAAGAAGTAACGAAAAGGTTGGCCAACTATGAGCTCATAACTTTGTTGCATACAATTAACAATTTGATGCTCTGCCAATTTTCCCCTCTTCTTTCATTGTGTAAATAGTTGAGTCAAGGAAACCCCAACTGGTATTTACATTGTACACATCTGCGGCTGCAAAAAAGGACACATGTAGTCTTAAAGGTGTCTTTGATTGAAAGTTACGCACCTCCCTTGAACAACTCAGTTGTCTCGGCTTTAAAGAGATTTGGAGTAAACAAAAATTGGGAAGAGAACTTTATGTGTTGGAAAAACTTTATAGATGCAGCAAGAGACTGCACCCTTAAAAACTTTAACTGTTAACTGTTAACTTTTTAGCTTAACTAGCTTCATTTTAATAGTATGAGATTGCATACATGATTTTAGTTTGTATATATATATCTTTTATTTTGCAATCGCTCAAATTATGACTCAATTGTCGCCATACTACCCAAATGTTGCAAATCTATTCACATTCCATCTTGTTGCATCGATGATGCTGTACAGACAGGCTCAGCTCAATAATTTAGTGGTTAACAGCTGCTGGTTGCCGCACAGCATGCAGTAAAATTAGCCAATGGTCACTCAGTGTTCGCCTGTGTGTGTATGAGGCAGATGCCATCGTCAGTGGAGGAATTCCGTTTGACCTTCACCTGGAATGCCAATGGCCCCAATCTGTGGACTGAATCAGGACGAAGAGGACTCTGACCATGTGCAGATGCTTGGCTATGTGTTGCCACTGAGGGATTTGAAAATATTTGTGCCCCCCAACGATGCAGATACATTGGCTCCTGCCTTGACATGAGAAATAGCTGCGTTTACTAACAGCAAATGCTGCCAAAAACATTTTTAATAATTTAGCACACATATTTTCCCATCAGTGGCAACATTCACTTTGAAGACCTTGCTGGAGGTATTTCTACCTGAATGCTGGTTGGGAGCAAGGAGGCGTCTGCCAGCTGACAATGTACCACATGAGTCGATAACGACACTGTTGAGTAATGCCAAATCTCAAACTCTCAAATGAGACAGAACTTTGATGTGAAAAGTCGTTGCAGTAGCCTTCTGAAGTATGAGCAGCTAACTGAATGCTCGGGGCACATTATTTAACCGTACGTAAAGTTACAAGGCACTCAAATTAGTGGCATGCAGCCGTAGCCCATATTGCCGCACTGAACATCTTTTAGCGGCTTTGCAAAAGCTCTTTCACTATCCCTTTGATGTTATCCGTAGACGCGCCCTGGGTCATAGCAACTCAAAGCTCACAGCTCACAACTCGCAACCATCAGCTTCAGCTACAGCTACAGCTTCAGCTTAACGACAACTCATTACGCTTAGTGCAGCAGCAGCAGTTTCGGCATTTTAATTGAATTTTACTTCAAAACGCTTCATTATTATGCAGAAGTGTCGAACACTTAAAATTCGGTGTAGCAACATTTCAACACTTAATAAACAGAACACATCGGTTCTATAAAACAACTCTGACAGAAACAAGTAAGAATGTTGTAGTCGAAAGAGCTCGACTTTAAGAAGCACAATCATAATCGACAGTAAGATGTTGGAATTTTCAATAATATACCTTAACATATACACCTTTAAATTGCTTCTATTACTATTGGTCATCTATCTTTATAGATATTGGGTAAAAACTTGTCTGCTTTAGCTCTTTACCTCTGGGCATTTTCTTTATACTCTTATTTTCCGTTTTCGATGATTTAAGCAATACAAAAACACCAGTTTTCAGCTCATGAAAAAAAGTTAACTTTTGCTACTAATTCATTTTACGGTCAATAGCATTAAATCCTCCTCATCTTGCCAGTTAACTTCGTTAAATATATATATATATATGTATATGTGTGTGTGTGTTTGTGTGTGTGTGTGTTTCTGACTGGTGCTTGTGTGTTTGTCTGCCTTGTGTGCTTGTAGCTTTGTGTGCCTGTTTGGCCATCTGAAATACAAACATGCTTTTCATCATGAGACGCTTCGAAATTGAATTTTAATTCACAAAAGCTGGTTCCCTGATGTATTTCTCTTTTCTCTACTTTTTTCGAGTTTGGCATGTGCGGTTGAGCCGATAGATTGAGTGACAGCAGAATATTTTTACCCAACTATGACACGATGACAATGTAGACCTACAATTTGCAGTTCAGTTAGTTACTTTGCACAACCTGGCATATGTCTATAAGGGATATTCTGCTTTTCTGCAATGCTGTGATGTTAGGCACTATATATACATATATGATCAAGTTTAATATAAACAACCAACTTGGTATAGCTATATATCTATAGCACTTTTTGTCCATCATTCCTTCCATGGATCTGACAGACTATATGGCTAAGAGACGGACAATCATCATAAAATTCTTCCGATTATATAAAATAGATCAAAATCAGTTTTCGATTATTGCGTATCCATTAAGTTCTTAAATGGGATATGCAGATCGAATGTATTTCAACTCTGAATAGCTGTGAATCATGTCCAACATGCATTGCATAAAGTCTTAGGCTTCAAATCGTGAGTGTATGCCTCCTGAGTTGTTCTACAGATCGCTCTCCGCTTGCACAAAGTGGGTGGAAGTTTTGGACAATTGGATTTTCATCTCTTGTGCTTGGCTCGTTATGCACATGCCAAATTATCTGCAAACGTAATCCATTTACCTGGCCATGCACTCAACTTCAACAACTTCATGCCATGTTCATTGATTCAGTAAATAAATTTGCCAACTTCGGAGGCAAGAGCAGCAGCAACTGATTTAATTTTTGTATCTCATTTAGCGTTCTTATTTATTTACAAAAAATGCATTTGCTTTGCGTCCTGGTCTTTTTTTATGCAACTAACCCGTTGCACGAAGCAAATGGCGCACTCTCAAGAAAGCAAGTAAAAAATGTTTGAAATTAAATTTTCAAGTAACTTTCACTCGAGCGCAGTGCAAACTAAATAATTCAAGGAAGCAACGTAAGAAGGGCGGCCAACGGAATGGGCGTGCCAGACAAATACTCAATACAAACACATGAAGCACAGGTGTGCGCATTTGTGTGTGTGTGAGTGTGTGAGGGTGTGTGTGAGAGCACATTTAAATAAACAGCAGTCAGCGTCAGTTCGCATTCGCATTTCCCTTTGGCGCCCGTTCAGTTAACTTCTTGCCAGCTACGAGCTGCAGGACAAGGAGCCAAAGTTGGGGGCAGCCAAAGCACTGTTAGCCATATGATAACAGCATTGAAGAACCCTTTTGGCGGGGTCTTTTGAGTGTCCTACGTTGCCATCGTCATGCTAAAATAGGCAAGTTCACTCAGGCAAAGCAATTGCACAAATGGCCAATTCTACTCGTAAGTAGAATTTTGTTCGTTTCGTTGAGCGGGTTTCGTTTTAGGTTTTTGGCAGTTGCCAGTTGCCAGTGCCAGTGCTAGTGCCAGTGCCCCAGCCAGAAGGATAACTGTGGGGAAAACTATCTAAAGCACTACTACACTGCGACTACAAACATGTGAATTTGAGGGTGTGCTCTCTATGGGTGTGTATGTGTGTCTGAGTGTGCTAGTGTGTAACGAAGCACAGATAAAATAAACAATATATACAAATAAATATATGTATATATACATATATATAGATGTGTGTATATGTAAGAACTTTATTGCGGGGCCAAAGTTTAAAGTGCTAAGAAAAAATATAAAGTTTCATTCCCTTAGCAACATCAACTTGACACCAGCTGTCAGTTAAAACTGCGTTTAATATAAACGTTTATAGATTTGACAACGAATATCAACATATTTCTGAATCTGAATCTTACTTTCATATGGGTTAGACAACATTTGGCATTTGCTTTGGTAGAATAGTATCTATGTTGTAGGAGTTAATGTGTTTTCACATTCGCCCGATTGTTGCCTTAAGGCTGATTGCGATTTTATGCAGTGCCATCGATGCAGTTAATTTAATTTTACGTTGTCGCCGCCAATCATAATTAAATCCACGGTCAATGTCTAGTGGTGTTGGCTCTTTCGATTAACTTTTCCTGGGCATACGGTCAGTCAGCCAGCCAGTCAGTCATACAGCCAGACAGTCAGACAGCCAGCCAGCTGTGTATTTGCAAGTGACACTTAAACACATGCTACCCAAGCTGCTTTATCCTTAATTGAGTATTATCCTTGTTGCAAACAGTTCGTGGAAAGCAGTCGCTGGGCGTGAGTTGTTGGCCAAGGCATGTCTGCAAGTAGCAGCAGCAGCAGCAGCAGCAGAAGCCACTGTTTGCTTAATACCATGGTCAGTAAATTTAATTAACTTCCCTTAAGGATACATGCAACATATAATAAAAGCAGTGCACAACGACCAACAGCAATAACACAAAAAACCCAACTTCAGATGACTGTCCCTATGCTGGCTGCTACTTTTGCTGCTACTGTTGCTGCTGTTGCTGTTGCTGCTGCTTCAACTTCGTTCGGCCGTTGCTCCGCCTGTCGCCTCCATCTTCGGCTTCAAGTTGCACTGGGATTACACACATGTACGGTGTCCCGCGGACACAACTTGACTGGCTGGCTTGCTGGCTGGCTGACTGGCTGGTTGCATGGCTCGCCTTGTCATTGTCCTTTGAGATGTTGTGCAAACAAGCAGCTTACTGTCAGCCGACACAAGACAAACAGAGACCAACACGCAGGCACACAATCACACACACAAATACACACACACACACACACACACACAATGTAAAGAAATTAACATCTTTTTGATGAGCATATGTGGCACAGACAAGAATACATTTCGCAACTGCAGTAGCAAGGCGCTTCGATATCATTGCCTTAAAGCTACAATCGCTGTCTGGTGTCTGACAACAGCTGCAGCTTTCCTTGCAGATAGCGAGGACCACTTCGATTTTGATTCTCTGTTTTTTTGTTGTTTTTTGGGTTGCGCTTTTATTTCCCGATTCATAATTCATGGCATGCCTACTTTGCATGCCGCACATCACGTTCCTTTAGCCGAGTAGCAGTAGTTCCTGACCCTTGGCATTGTCTTGTCTGGCCACGTTTATGCCATAACAAATGATGCACTCGACATGCATCAGGTCCTGGGGATCGTGTATGCATTTGCCTGGCCATGCACCGTGCACCATGCACCATTTAACAGATACCCTGTACCCAGATCTAGCACACACTTTTAGCCTTACATTCATCAATTAACTCATAAACACAACCTGACAAAGCATTCTGAGTTGAATTCAAGTGTCTCTGACAATTGTGTATTTCAAATCCGTCTCTGAGATAGGCTAGTTTAAGCCGACTTATGGACTAAATCAGACAAAGAGCTGCCGTTTGTCAAACCCACACAATAAAAACTTAATCTAACTTACTCGATGAGGCCCATATTCCATATCTATCAATCTTAAAGTTACAGTTTCCAAAGAACAAAAGTCTACGTTTGTTACTGCCTTAGAGCTGCAGCCAGCCTCGCAAGAGGCTTTCCGATAGATATTGGAATAGCTTTTAGTGAGATACAGGCAAATGTCTCAAATAACCAAACAAGTTGTGACGAGTCTATGATGTCAATCTATCAATAATACTGCAAATGAGTACCTTATGCCACGTACTTCATATATGAGCTTCACTGTGAGCTGACAGCGGTGTAGTTGATGGTATGTTAATGAAATTGAGATTGTGGCGAGTGTTGTGATTGGAAACCGACCAGCAAAATCATCGTCAATTGTAAATTGTCAACTTCCCCTGGATCAGAATTCGATTAAAATTTTATTTCTCATGTAATTGCTGTCATTTAAAGTTTTCAAACCATAAATGTACATTTATTGTGTCAGTTGAAATGCTCTGCAAAGAGCATTAAAATTGCTTATACGTACCGTTGGTTGAGAGCTTAAAAAGAGTTTAATTATGGCCGCAGCGGAACGTGCTGCATAGAAAATCATGGAACCAGCTGCGTGCCACACAGCTTTTCCATATCTGATGCATGCAATCAAAGTCAAGCAGCCGCAACTGTTGCAATAAGTCATTTTGTCAGGCCATCAGCTGGGGCAAATGCACACACACACACGAACACACACATTCACATTATACACTTATATGAGGGGAAAGTGTGGCATTAATACGCCAGTTAACATTGCGGTTAGCGGCCATTTCACGTTGTCGCAGTGCCTACAGCCATTGCAATGGGTCTGCTGGTCTTGGCCATTATGTTGCTGCGCTTGCTGGCAGTTGGTAGTTGGCAGCTGGCAGCTGCATTTAACACTCGACGAATGTTTCCTTCAGACTGTCAGACACAGCTAATGTGCGCCAGCGTAAAGTTTAAGTTCACTGCCAGTAAAAGCCATTTAAAATTACGTGCTTGGATTTCTGGCCGCCGTTGCCGCTTCCTAGGCGCTGTTATTGAGCGCTCTTGTACGTGGCCAACTAGCTGAAAAGCAAAAGAGCCAGCCAAACGTTGGCGGCGAGTGCAGTCCGCCGACCAGGTTTGTCACTTTGCCACTTTCGGCAACAATTTTTTTGTTTTTATTTCTATTTTTTTTTGTTTTTTTTGTTGGCCAGCAACAAGAGTCGTATGTGTGCGTCGATATCACACAGCGCCTGGCATCCTGGCGACGTTGCACATAATTTGCCCATAAACGAAAGCCTAATATAAAAATTCTATGAAATCGTGACCAGCAAGCGCAAACCGTTTCACCCAAAATGTAACCGAAAATGATCTTAATGCTTTACTCAATCCTCGTCGATATATATATATACATATGTATGCAGTTATATATACAACAGAAACCGTTCAGCATATTACTTGTGCTTAAAAATAACCTACTTAGCAGAATTTTTCCAGATTTATTTTGTTTTCTTATACGACCATTTAATGCTGAGAATATTGATTATTTGTTGAGCCATAGGGAAGGTGCAACTGTTAAAATATATACATATATATATGTATACGAGGCAGGAAACATCTCCGGTACAATTGAGATCATCAAGTCTAACATAATCACAGTTTTTATACTTACTTTCGAACTCAGAGAACTTCAGTTTAAATTTTCTTTCATAGTTTTTGAGAGATTCCAAATGTGAAAGATAGATTACTGAAAATCTTTATAACAAATCGAATCACGTATCAAACTTTTAAAAGGAACAATTGAGTTCCTCTACGATAACTCTCTAGCTTTACGTAAATAAATAATCAATTTCAAAATTTTCCATGTGCCCGGTTTAAATATGTATATAATGTTTGTCGTGCCAAGGACAGATTTACTTGGCTTTTCATTTAAGGGCTGCAAGGATTACGAAACTCGATTTTCTGCCCCAGATCAAGGCTATTTTTTAGCTCTGCTGTTAAGCAATCAGCTGCAAAAATGTACCGTCCACATGGACGTATTTAAGTATTGCATATTGATTTTTGATTACAGCCGCTTCTTGCTTGACTGGGACTGTGGCTTGGGAATAATACGGATGTTCACTGCAGCACGTAAATCAAAAAAAAAATATATATAATGGTAGCTCTGGTAGTCAACAAAATTAAAGATTTTTGTTTTTTATTTGCTTATGTTTGCAGTTGTCCCTTGTCCCCGTTTGGGATAACTTTTGCGCAGAACCAAAAAACAGTTTGCACCAAATTTGTCAAATTAAATTGCATGTACAGACCAAGAGTCGAACAGACTCCGAGTCAGGCCGCAACTTTCGTTCTTGAGATTGAATTAAAAAGTTGACGGCGGGCGCCCAACAAATGCCGAAAATTATTCAGCATAGTTGTTGTTGCCGTTGGCTTTTAATTAAAATTGTTTACTAAATATGCTAGAATTTGTGCGGTGTGGTGCGGTTACTGCTGATACTGATGACAGGGTGGGGGGGGGGGGGGATTCGGTCTGGTTCGATACAGGTCAATGCACATTAAAATTTGAGCGGAAGCTTCGCTTCGATATGGCCACTGTGCTTAGTGTGACAAATGTTAATTATGGCTTTGCCCTATACTGGCCTTTGATGCATTTAATAAGGGTCCAAGTCAGAGTGGCTAAGACGAAATACATTACAATGATTATGTTGTTGCTGTTACTCTCGCTGTTGCTGTTGCTGTGTTGCTGTGTTGCTGTTACTGTTGCTGGTGCTGCTTTTGCCGCGCTACATAATTCAGCATGACATGAACTGACAATAAAATTTAGTGCTGAGCGCGCATAATAAAGTCAGCCATGACGGGAAGAAGGATCTGCTTGCTGCCGTCTCAGGCTCCAAGTTGATGCCATGCCATGCCATGCCATGCCATGCCATGCCATGCCAGCTGGTCATAAGCAAAGGGCTAAAAAACTAAAAGCAAAGTCATGAGGCCGGCAGTAATGAAAAGCGTGCCGAGTGCTGTGAAGTGAGAAGGAGACGCTTTTTGCTACCACTGCCCGGCTGTAAAACAGTAAGTTGGCATTAAGTTGCAAGCATAATGAAATTATTTCTCTGGCTCGGCGGCGACGCATCGCTGGCAGTTTTGCGTTGATGTTGCTGTTGCTGCTGCTGCTGCTGCTGTTGCTCCTGCTGTTGTTGCCACTGTTGCTGCTGGTGTTTGCCGCTTCCCCGGCTAAGAAGCGCGTCGGCACATAAATACTTCATGCTTAATTGTCCTTTTGGGTGCAATTTCAAACGCTGCTACGCACACAGCACAGCTGCAGAGCCAGCAACAATAGCCATGGCAACCAACGAGCTGTAGATGACGATGACAGCTTCAACTTGAGCTTTTAAAGCTGTGCCATCTCTTGCCGGTATCTGCCCTCCATCACTTGCTGTCTTCGACTTACCCCACACAAAATGGCTGTAATTTTAGCGCCTCCAACATAAGCTGCAAAATTCTCTGGTTTTTAATTCTCTGCATCGTATTCGGTTGGATACAGTCCTTCAGTTCTTTTGAGGAATTTGATGGCAAGCCCACAAACCCAGCCAAAATTATTATAGGCGAACATGTAAGCGATAATGAAACCAAATCATAGTACTTAACCACAAAATAACGGTACACATAAATTTAAATACATTTCACAAATAACTTTTTTGAAAACCAGAGCACTTAATAAAAACCAATTCGCCAAACCAAACGGCAAAAATAATCATTAATTTTTAGGTTTTGCGGCAAATGGCAAATCAAACAAATTGTTTCGGGTTCGGGTTAGATGTGGCATGGCTCTGTGTGTCTGTATATGGTTGCCATCCGCCATGTGGCGTATGGGAATGAAGTGTTGACCAAAACGCGCTCTTGCCAAATTAAATAGTATGCGATTTAAAGTCAATAGCACTCAATGGCAACCAATGAACATTAACATTTTCAACTCGTTGGCTGCTGCATCAGCAACTGTGGGGCATGGCAAAGCCCAACTGGGTGGCGAACCTCCTTAATTATCCAATTGCCAATGGATGGCAAAGCTTAATCTGCTCGACTCGCAAAGAAGCCTTAAAGGCCAGGCAAGTTGCACACACGAAATTTGTGTGGCACTTGTGGAAGGGTTTTTAGCATTATTAGTAAATGATGTAAATTCCATTGTACACTGGGGAAATTAACGTATGTTTTCATTTGAGTACTGCAATTTTCTAGTGGCGCCCAACACCAACAGTATTGGTTGCTTGACTGCTCTCGAAAGGTGATCAAATATTAACAAAAAAGGAAAGCATGGACAATTGGGCATCAATCTTGAAGTGTTGCAAGGAGTATGAAAACTCGGGATGAAATGAATAACTATTCCTAGCCTGTACATAACTTCAATCAGAGATGATACATACGTAAAGCCACACTTACCTAATTTGAGCTCTTAGCAAGATAATTGGAATTTGAGTACACTTTAGCATGGCAGCCGTAAAAGAAATCATGCAGAATATGGCTAATAATGTTGTTAAAATCCCTTTGTTCTTTTTTTTTTCATTGACTGCTCTTTGGCATCGTCGTTTTTATTGCTAGCCTAATTATGAAGTCACTCAACATTGACACGCTGCTTGGCGCGCTCTCCATGAAACTGAAAATGATGCAAAATAAATAGCAATAACTTGGCGCTAAGCCGCATAAAGTTAACGAACTAACAAGTCACAACAAAGTTGAACTTTGTCGCTAACGCTTTTTGCGAGATACTTTACCATTTTTTCAACAAGTCTGCGAGCTCAATTTAATGGATACTTTTATATTTAATGGTTAATTAGTAAGGCCAAAATGTTCCTTATGCACCAGCAACTGGAGAAACCGAATTAAAAATTTGAAGCTGGGATAATTAGTTAGATCATACAAGAAATGCAAGAACGAGTGTTTAACATTTAGTTTATGGCAACAACAATTTACTGACCGGCAAAAATGGGACAATCTACACGAACCTCTTACCACCATATGTAGCAAATTATTGTCATCTGAGCAACATTTGAGAGTATTCATTGAATACCATTCATAGTTCAGTTCTAACAATACTACTACTACTATTTCTAATATTTCGTCATCGGAAACTCGGATTATTTGCAAATAGATGTAGTGTTTGATTGAAGCATGGCATTTTCTAAATCCAACTGACAGCCATCAAAGCCATATGAAACTCTGCTTACTCGATCAACAACAATTGGAAAGAGAATACAAATTGTTAGCCAAAGGCCGACGCGTTGACCACCAGGTGTTAAGCATACGTATAAGTTGAGAACTGAAAAACAAACCGCAACGGCCCATTAGCTGGTTGACACAACAGCCATGCAGAGTCAATTTGTGGGGAGGACAGGTAAGTCCTGCGGCAGCGGCGCCTCCTTCACCAGATGCCATCTGTTGGGTGGGACATGGCATGGGCAGCGTTTAGCTAACAGTTAGCTACCATCAAGTCAAACGACACTTCCGCCCAGACCGGTGGGCAGAGCTAGGCGAGACGAGCCCGGCCGAGTTGAGCCGTGTCGCTTGAATCAAATGGTGCTTTGCCGGCTAGGTGTACATTTTGTCACCGCCAACATATATTCAGTGAGCCACATTTCCGGATTTTCAGACTTGTGCATCCGTCAACGCTGCAATACCTGCACTCAACATACCAATTTCCTGTTTACACTTCCTCCAATACGTATAACGATTACACCCGCAACATTTACATCTACACTGCGCTTGGTCGAGCTATAAAAATAAATACCAAAGTTTTTTCCTCCTCTTTTTATGTTTTAGCCAAACATTTGACTTGGCACGAGCTCTACGTTGCCGCCTTGCCATTGTCCAATTACAGAATATATATTTTTTTGGTCTTTCCTTTTTTTTTGGTAGTAGCCCACACGTGTTGGCAGAAGCATCAACTACTTTTGCTCAACTCGCCACATTAATGAAATGAATGAATCAACATGAACATGGTCACTAATGCACAGATGCAGCAAAATCCAAACAGTGCTGAATAGAACGTCCACGTCCAGTCCAGCTCACTAATAAGGATCCGTCTGAGAGCGCACGTGCGTCAGCATGCTCATCATTATGCTCCTCATCATCATCATCATCATTATCGTTATTGTGTGTGCGCTGGGAATAGCTTCGGACCTCGCCTCGGACAAATCAATTATGTTGCACACAAGAAGAGCACTGTCTCATTTAAGGCAGTCGGTGTTCAGTGCTCAGTGCTCGACTCTCTTAATTACATGTCGATGATGCTGGATGCTGGATGCTGGCACTGCAGTTTCCATGGCAGTCAAAAGTTTATTAATTCCCAACGAGCAAATCACACATGCATACCAAAAACTTTGGCTGTACAGCAAAATGGACACCTAAACACAAACATTTGACAATTTACAAATTTACAAATTTACAAATTTACAAATTTACAATTCACAATTTACGGCATTCAACGTGCACAGTGCCAGTTGAAAAGTTAAAAGCATGCCAACACCTGTCCACACACAATTGCCGCACTTACAATTTGCAAAATGTTGTGGCATTTTACCTGATTTGCTTTACACTCGACACAACATTTTGACAGTTAACGAATTTCGGTGCAAAAGTTTCGCAAATGTTTCAACATTCCAGAAGAATTATGCTGGCTGGAGTTCCACTCGCCTGGCATCTGAGGAGCATTTAATGCCATGGACCGAGTTGAGTTAGAGTTGACAACAAAATTAAGTGAGGCAGTCGTGCGTTTCGCTTGTTTGTATTTGTAAGTCTCGTAATAACGTTCAAATTGCACTTTTTAACTAGCAATTTAGACTTGAAACAAGTTAAGCTGCGCACACTTTTGCCTATGGTCTTATGAACATGTGCATTTCTCAGACTTTTGTGTAACTAGTTCGATTACTAAACTGGAACTGATCCGTAAACTATGTTTGCCAAAAAAAAAAAAAAAAAGACGTAAGCGACAGCTTAGAGAATTTGAGTAAGTGTCGATTGTGAACGCAGAGCCAGCTACATCTTTCAGCTATTGCCAGAATTGAATAACTGCTCTCAAATGCATTCCTCAACGTATTTCCAAAGCTAAGCCCAGTAGCAACAGCAGCAGCAGCAGTGGCAGCCAGGAAAAATCTTTTTACGGGCGAACACATGCAAAACATGGTTACAGCTTCAGACCCAAAAAGCACAAAGAGGAAATTAAGTGCTGACCATTTCTCGACATGGGGCTTGCTGGGCACAACACATACACAGCCTCTCTCTCTCTAGCTCTCTCTCTCTCTCCCTCCCTCTCTCTATCTCTGTGTGTGTCTCTTTGTTGGTCATGCATTCATTTCACTCAGCACTACTTTCGGATTAAGTCTGCGCTTGTCATGTTGATTTGTATTTACTCTTTGCGAATATGTATGTATATATGTCCTTATGTATATATGTGTATGTGTGTGTGTGTGTAATGTGTGTGTGTGATGTGTGTGTCTGCGGTTGAGTTGCTGTTGGCATTTTGGGTTAAAGTTGATCAACGCTTGCCTCTGTCTCTATATATGTTTGTATTTACTGTGAACGCGAAATATTGTTAATCCCATTGATTTGTGTTAATGATTGCCATTGACACTGCTGACCAAACAGCTGTGGTCCAGCATTGCTGTTGTCGCCCTGTTCGCCGGCCAACCAAATTCGTTACGGGGTTTTGTTTAAATTTACGGCAAAGAAGCGGTCTGCAGACCCAAAACCAAGGACAACCAAACCAAATAGCACAAGTTCTACTTGAGCATTTCAAGTGGACGTTGAGGTAAATTGTCGCATCAATTCTGTGTACATGCTTGTATGTGTGCGTGTGTGTGTGTGCGTGTGTGTGTGTGTGTGGTTGTGTTTGCCTTGCTCCTTGGTGTATTGATATTTCACAAGAAATCAACACACAAGACACAAATAGTAAAGAACACACACAATTTCAAATCTCACTCCACTCACTTTGTCACCATTTGCAGCGGAAATGAAAAATCAAATCGAAGAAAGGCACAGGAAATGTAGCTCTTGGTATTTCACTTGACGTGTGTATATGTGTGTGTGTGTGTGTGTGGGTGAGTGTGAGTGTGTTTGTGTGTGTGTACAGTCCTCTGTGTGACTGTGCTGTTTAAATTTAGCCAATGTCTAGCATTGCCAAAGTGCTCTCCACTCTTGACTATTTATCTCTCTTCTGGCCCATGTGTGTGTTTACCTACTCAGCGCTGTCATAGACATAAAATCGTATTTTTATTGTTTCTTGCTACATTGTTTTCATACACTTGCTGACCATTGAATACTTTGACTTTTCCAAAGTTGTTTGTAACGCCCAAAATCATATAATGTTCCTCGATTATACAGAGTAATACGTTATCATACCATCGGACAACAAATATGGAGCAAAAATATGTTTGATAGAAAATATTCTGATATATTAAATGAAGATAATGTTAATGATAACAAATAGCTGTCTGATCATAACATTTGCTAAATATTAGAAACTTTAAAATATGGAAATATCATATATATATATGTAAGTTAAACTTACTTTAACAAGAGCAAGTTTTTCATAATATGCATCGCGGAACCTGATATAAATCTAGAAACCTGTACAAAGCCGAAGAATATGTTAACAGTTCTTGACTGTAGATCTGTGTTAACTGTTTTACTCAACTCGCCTACACAGTGCAAAGAAATACATGATACAGCTCAAGCTGTCTTAAGTTGTTTTTACAAAGGTATCAGCATATTACGCAGTCGGTTTCATCCGAGTGATACGTGCTTAGTTTATTATTTTGAAAAAAATAAATAAGCAATCTACCATACAAATACGAAGGAAATTTCTTCTTTGGCACGCCGACGACTGCATACCCTTGTGCAACGGAGTTAATCTGCTGACATCCAAATCTTAGTCTGGAGATCTAAAAATAATATTTAATCAAGTTGTATCTGCACTTTTTGGCTGTTAACTGAATACTCCACATGAGATGTGATTAATTTGTATTAAATATATATTTCTAAGACAACTTACCTTTCGACCGATATATACTATATATATAGCAGCAAGCTACCATAGTGGTCCATTCAATTCCGAATTATAAACTGAAAAAAAGAATTAAATATGAGGAAAGATGGAGAAGTCTATGACAAACTTGCAATACCCTCAACAAGGGCATGCAAAATGAGTGTATATCAAATTCCCTTTATTATAAGCAAAACTTTATTGTTGGTTTATTCTTGGCATTTGTCTGTGCTTGAGACGGTTTTATCGTCTTGGCCATAAGCCTAAGCAAATACAAACCGTTTTCATTCGATGAAAAAAATCGTCAAAAAGAAGCCCGAATGAAAATGGTGAAATGCCTGAAAATAATCAATTGATTCAGTTCGCTGAATGATGGCAACTCTTTGCAAGACTTGCACACTCGATGTTCTCGGCGAAGATGTGTAAACTTGCACTAATTTATTGAAATCACTTACCGCAAATCAGACAATTCCCGTTCCGTGCACAAGAACTAATTAAATATTGAATTCATCTTACAGTAGCTGAGGAATTTGTTTCCATTGATTAGTTGCCAACGATGGCATGTACCTGATGTTGAGCACACATCTACGGCAGCTGCACCGATTCCCAGAGGTCTGATTGAACAATGAATGATTTAATTAATAAATAAATAAGTGAGTGCGTGCGTGCAGCAGCCATCGAGTAATTGCAGTTGCAAAATGCATTACACAAGTGTGACTAACAATTAATTATTGAGCCCCAAATGCTGCAACTTCTGTTTTAACTTGCAACTAGTCGACAACTTGCACCATGCGTGACAACTTGTTTAAGACACTCAGTGGCAATTATTGGTAGACATTTGCCATTTGAGATTCGACGTCACTTTGATCATTGATTTGTGCATTAAGCCAGGCTATCAAATCAGGCAGCAATTAGAAAGAAAATATTTGAGATACATATCGAATTTAGTCACATATGTATATTGAAAATTATGCTTATATTGATGAGGCACAGCGATGGGAGGGGCACGTGACAACACAATCTAAGCACTTTGTCTGTCCAAGTTTGTGAGCATGAAATCGAGAATATTAAATTACCATATAACTTGGCAGCGCAGACATGAATGGGTGGGGCCAATTTGAAAGGCCAGCAAACGAGTGCAAACCAAATTCTATGCAATTTGCCTGCCATTGTATTGCACGCTCAAAATTTCAACAAAATTTCATATTTATTGCGGTTTTGGCGTCAGCCTCAACTTAAACTCAAATTCGATGCCTTGTGGGCCATTTAAGATTTAAAAGTGAGGCCAACCGCAAACTAGTTTCCTGCGAACCTGCTCAATAGTAGTGGCAGTGGTAGTGGCAGTGGCAGTGGCAGCGAGGCGGCTGAAGGGTTCGATATGTGTGGTCTCGGCAAGGGTATGCATGGCAACCGCAGACCACAGAAACTTTCACAATCGAAAATGATAGCCTTGGGGTCCCAAGAATTCTGCGAGTGGGCTGACGCTGCTCCCGCACTTACTTCCACTGTCAATTTGAAATGATTTCATTTTGTGTAGATCTAAGCTGCATAAGCCCAATATACGCCAAAAATTGTACGGATATCCGGTCGCCTTCTGTGCTGGTGCGCACAATCGTCAATCATACCTAGCGGCAGGCACTCCATTAAAACGCAATTAGTGCCGATTGGAATATGGATGGCGAATTCCAAAGGCTCCGATTGAAGTTGAGGGACTGCTAATAAGGGCATCAAAGTTCTACATTGGCCCTGGCTCGTTTTGCAATTCAAAATGAAATGGAAATTTCGAAAAGAGCATAGACAATCAAATTATAGAACCGCTCATTATTTAAAAGTCCCCTTTTTTGCAAATCAATAAAATTCAAGCGTAAACCAATCAAACTTAAAAGAGCCAATCATACGTAAAATATTTTCAAATCCAAGTGTGTCTGAACCAGTTAGACTCCTGCAGTCGACTAGTCAAGTGAGCTCAACTACGAGATATCCTGAACTCAGATATTAAATACTTTATCAGTGTTACACACTCAAATGTGGCAGGTGTCGAAGTGCTCTCAGAAGGGTAAACAAAAAATGAACACTGCACATGTTTTTTATTCACAATCTCCAAATAAAATCGCCGACGCGTGCATACACATACATGAATAAGTATATGTCAACATAAATATCATTGCGCTGCAGAATTCACACTGGCACACTCACATTCTCGCACATGCACTTGCATATTTATGAATGCAGCCAACGCTGGCGACTGCTGATAGTTGGATGTTCCTCTTTCGATCCTGGATTGGAAGGAGCAGCATTTAAATCGATGCTTATTAAGTATATATGTATTTTATCCTTTTGCTAAAAACATTTATACCCCTTTTGTCAACTTTTAATGAGTGTTTATCTGTGTATGTTTTGGCATTTGCTGGTATGTGTGTGACACTTGAGCCAAAGGATGTAGGGTGTTGGCAGCCACAATTCACACGGGAAAGATCCGCTAACTAAGGAGCTATTACTGTTATGGGATTGACTTATTGTCGTGGCATGCAAATAACAAAGCAGCTGCAGCTATAAAAACATTTGCTTGTCGCGACAGAAATTGGCAGCAATGCAAGCCGGCAAAAACAAAATGGATGCCAGAGATGCCTGTGTACCAATAATGGCCATAAACACAAACAGTCGACACTTGCACACTCAGCTGCACACATTAACTCCTTTGTCCACAACAAACGGACCAAGAACCGAGCGATAAGCAAATATTTACCTAAATGCTTCCAAGCCAGTCCATAAACTTAAATCAACGTTTATCTGGCATACACATAGTGAATCTTGAATAACAAGAAAATCGATCTTGATAACCTGATTAAACTGACAGTCTTTTGGCTCAGTTTATAATAATAATACTTCTGTATAATTAAGAATGAATATTTCTGAGGTGGAAGGTAGTATCTTTCAATAAAAACGGTTTTCTTTTCTGAATTCCGCGGGATACTTTGCAGAATTTGTTTTGTTGCTTATAGTTAGTGGTGCAAGTTAGTGGCCCAGAAAGAATAGCTTGATTATAAACTCAGTGAACCGATCGATGTTACTCATTGAGAAACTAAACTTATTTTAAATTATCTTTTTTTCGTTGTATACAATGTCTGTCTGCATATTATAAATAACTTTTTAAAGCAATGAACCACATCTGTGGCACGTTGAAACTCGTCAACATGGCAGCTGTAGGCACTAAATCAGCGCCAGAGTCTCCGAGTCCAGTAATATTTGCTCGCGATTTTTTTCGAGCCCTTAACGATTCGGCGGCGGACAGAGTGAACAATTTAATCGTGTCACCTGTGGCGGCACGCAGTGCCATGAGTCTGGTGCTGATGGGTTCCGTCGGAAAGAGCGCCGACGAGTTGCGTTCCGGTCTTTTGCTGGGCACTGTGAGTAAACTGGAAATCGCCCAGCAACATGCCGCGTTCTTGAACACGGATTGCGTTTGCAATCCGAAGGGAGTCTCAATGCGTTTAGCCACCGGGCTGTATGTCAACAACGATCAGCAGCTGCACACCGACTTCAATTTGAAAGCTGTGGAATTCTTCAACGCTCAGGCAGATGGACTGAATTTTACCGATGCGGAAGCGTCAATGCAACATGTCAATAAATGGCTCGAGCGGCAAACATTTCACACTGTACGCAATTTGCTTAGTCCGGCATCCTTCAATCCGGAATCTAGCGTTATATTGGTTAACTCCCTGTACTTTCGAGCCAAGTGGGCAACGCGCTTCTCCGTGGAACGCACTGCGATTGAAGATTTCAGGATCAACCAAAATCAGAAAATGATGGTGCCCATGATGCGGCAGGTGTGTGTGTAGATTAGGCAGTAAACCTCCGTCGGCAATGGACTTTAACCCATCAGTTACCCTGCTCCTTCGCTATACGTTTGATTTGTGAGCCCATCCATTCCAAAGATTGGATTATCACAGCTAGTTGCCTTGGTTGGTTGTCGGAGAACTGTAATCGTCCTTTATTTTTCCAGGAGGGGCAATTTGGCTATGGCGAGTCGCGAAAGCTGAAATCGCGTATTCTGCAGGTGCCCTTTGAGGAATCGGACATTTACATGCTGTTCATAGTGCCACATTCCGTAAATGGACTAGCCGAGCTTGAATCGAAGCTAAGTAAGCTAGATTTGAACGAAGTGGCACGCAGGGCAGTGGTGCACGATGTTGATGTAACGTTGCCCAGGTTCAAGATCGAATCTGATGTGGATTTAAGGTTGCCGCTACAGAAAGTGAGTAAATAAATTATATACACAACTTTACCTAAATATGTATGTATGTGACAGTTGGGAGTAAGGTGCATCTTTGAGCCAGGGGCCGCTGATCTGAGTAGACTGTTTGCCAAAAAGTCGCCCCATCTCATTACCGAGGCAAGACAAAAAATCTCTTTAAATGTAAATGAAGCCGGCTGTGGAACAGGGGACCACACACGTAAGCCACACACATCTAATATGCCAAAATAAACTCCTCAAGTTAGTTTCCCTTTAGAAGGTCGAGCTGTTGACGCTAAGGTCAATCCGGAGCGGAAAGTGTTTAAGGCGAATCAGCCTTTTGTGTTTGCCATACGAAGCAATAAAACAGTCTATTTTGTGGGTCATTTTCTCAAGCGCTGATTAGCACCAGCAACTGGCATTGTAATTTACAAATAAATCAATGAGAATAACATCCAAATATTTTGGACATTTTTATTACGAACCCCTTTCCAGTGCGACAACATCGGTGGCCAGGGCCAGAGCAGTCTGGGAAATTGTAACAAATGACAATATGCCAGGAGCATCAAATGATTACCGCACAAATGTTTACAATGCACAAGTGCACACAGACAGGCGGCAGAGTCAAACATACAAAATCATGCAAACAAACTAAAGAAAGGGTATATAAAGGTTGACTGACTATGTAACTGCTTTTGTTGCGGGTAGCCTTTTTTTGTAGATCTTTCAATCGCAGTTTAAATAGGCTGAAGATAAATCTATCACTCAGTTTGTATGCCAACTCAGTGAAATTCACAAGCTGAGGAAAGGGTATTGGCTAAAGGCATATAAAAAGCCACAGCTAACCAAACAAATAACATAATGGTAGTTGGTTTCAATGAAGTGAGTCCGTGGGTGGCAAATGGAAGTTATGGCAGCAGTGGCTGCCTCAACAGATCATTGAGAAATTCGCTGATATGAAAGAAGCCAACTTGCAACACGCAGTCGAGGCGGGCGGAACTCAATGAAAAGCTGAAAAGCAGTAAAAGGAACGTCGCGACGTTGGCATTGCCCCATGACCCATACCCTATGCCCCGTGCCCCGCACCCCGTGCCCCATTTCTTTTGGCAAAATGCTGTACAGCTTGTTAGCCAATTTTAAATACAACTACTGCCACTGACAGTAATCAAGATTGCATGGCGGCGGTGGCAACAACAATGCCAAATGCCATTTGGAGGGGATGTGCGGGGTGCCGCTAACAAATGAAAAATAAGTAATTTCCCAACTGTGCTGAACTATGTACGCAACAGCAGTTGAGACAAGCAGCAGCAACAAGATGGGGAATGGGGAACGGGGAACGGGGAATGGGAACGGGAACGGGAACTGAAACTGGACTCCCAGCTGAAATTGGAGTCGAAGTTGGCGCTCAAGTTCGCGTCCGGTTGCAAACTTTGCCGTCCAATTCATCGATGATTGTGCCGTGGAATGGCCGTATGCCATTGGCATTGCCATTTCTGTAGCGTCTGCCATTGATGGCCACTGCCAGGTATTGTGCAAATGTTTATCTTTCGGTTTCAGTTTTGGCTGGGCGCTGCGCATCTTTCTTGATTTCACTTATGCCCCTAGGCCGCTGGCAGCGCCATCAAAACGGATGTGCAGCTGCACAAACTTTATAAGGGAATTGGAAAATTGGTCTACAGTCCGGACAGTTTGGTGTAATTTCGAAATGCTAATGTAATGTCAGCGTAATGAAATTACTGAAATTGCTGCCATAAAGTAGTAAAAGCTAAATAAATTGAATTAATCCAGACTCTCAATTGAGTTAAACCGTTCAAGTGCAGCTAATATGGAAGCACTTATTTTATTATGTTGCACAAACATATAGCCCATTTTTTTTGGTTTGCATTCAAATAATTAACGCTGTCGCTGTCGAATAGTGTATTTAATTATTTATTTGGCAACGCAAATTAGTCAGTTCAATAAACAATTTGTATGTTGTTTGTTGCTTTGGTTTTTTTTTTGCAAATACCAATTTCCCAAATGGCCCTTTAAAATGTTGATGGTAAATAGGATGCATATGAATATTTGCCGGTCCACATCAAGTTATATGCGATGGCAACTCAATAAATCAATAGCCTGAAAAAGTAATTTATAACCAATCAAACGCATCCTCATGCAACAGCGAGTCTCAATAGCCGCCGGTCACAAAATGTATTAAGCATCTTCTTTTGATCGCAATGCAAACAACAAACGCGCTGCTGTATTTAGATGGGGCTATTTTCCACATATGAATACTATATACACATATCTGCACAATAGTATATGATGTCCACATACATATACTATGTATCCATATCCATATGCATATGCAGACAAACAATCGTTTCACAAATTGCATAAGCCAGCCAGCAATAAAAGGGCAGCAATACCATTGCATAATCAAATCCAATATGTATCTGTTACTATCTGTGCGTATGTATATACATTTAATATACATATATATACATATATATACAAATTTATATATATATTTTGTTTGTACTGGCATACAAGTAACATTTTGCCCATATTCCGCTTGCAAAACGTCATTTCATAAAAGGACTCATGCATCATTGTTGGTAGTCTAATTTGGGTGTCTCTCGTACTACAGTCTTGATAAGCATACAGTTGTGTGCCACTGTATGCTATTTGGCATTCTAAGTGCTGAAAGCTGTCAAATCTCATTAATACCAAATAGGTTTGACTTACTGCTAATGTTTGACTTATATTTAATGCCATTTTGTGTTGCAACACTGAAGATGGAAGAGTATATTGCTTGTGGAACTCATTACTAAATATACTAAAAGATGAATTTAAAATTGGAAAAGCATTTTTAGATTTTTCGGAAACATATTTCTTAATAATAGAAAACCCCCTTTTCAAAATTCAGTAAGGCGATCTTCTCAAATTCAGGCCGATTTTTATTCTGAATATAACTCTCCATTTGTCCATGTGGTTGATCGACCGGGTCTGTATATTTCACATGATTTTTAGCAGGCTGATTACTGTTGAACCCCATCCTCAGCTAACAACAGAGTATTACGCAGTCGGTTATGTGCATCGATCTCACCTGCCTTCGCAGTTGGAAATTATTCATAAATGCTTTTGTCTGATCAAATTTAAGCAACAAAGACGCAAGACAGCAGCTGAAATTAAAATTACAATTTGAAAACGACTTTAATGGCCAGTCAGGACTGAGGTGTGGCAAGCGAGTGTGGGTTGGCAGTGGCAGCACTGAAATGGCTTGCCACAAGCGTCGCTTATCGCTCAGCTGCAGCTTAAGAGCCGTTTAATACATCACAGGACGACGAGTGCAGCAACCATAGACAGACCCCACTTTTGCCCCATAGTTTGCGGCAGCACGCGTGTGTTGCAGACCGTGCAAAGTGCTGCCGTTGCTTGATAATAAGCCACGTCACGCCACTGCAACGGCCAGGACAGGTTTTCATTGTTGTAACGGACTGTGTAAGATATGCGTACAAAAGTTGCACGTTAATTTCATATGCGAGGCAGCAAATTTAGCCAGAGTCTGACGCGACTCCAACATTCAAATCAGTAATAAAAAAAAAGGCAACGAGTTGTGCAGGTGATTTAAAAGCCATTTGTCAGTCGAAAGAAGAGTTTGGGCGATTGGCTTGGGTCACTGGAATTATTCAAATTATCTTGAGCAAGATTTTACTGTCAAATACCTTCAGGAAATCACACCAGCAACAATAATATGAATGGACCAAGACCAGACAAATGCAGCAGCCGTTACCCCAAGGCAGCAATCAAACGGCTTTAGTGCCATTCTTTTATCGCGTGCCTTCCCTTGCCCCACCATCAGTACCCCCTTCTGCACAATCCACAGTTGAAGTTGCCAAACGCACCCCTAGAAACAGCAACCGGTAGCTGACAGGCGACAGTCTGCTTCATCCTACTGCTCGTCCTCGCTGGCTGCGCCTCTGTCTGATTTCGCTGCTGCTGCTGCTGCTGTTGTTGTCAACAATTGTAAATCCCATCTATTATAAGTGCTTCTTACCACTTGGAGCCGAGCATTGACATTTGGTTAATGGCAAAAATGTCACCGAAATGCAGACAAACAAGCAGCTGCGTTGACAGCAGCCCAAGACATGCCCACGACACAGAAACAGAACATTTCCTGCTCTTTAATATACGAATTATCATTGTAGCATACAGTCGCAATAAATAAAAAACAGAATATACAAACTAGTCGCAGCCTTAACTGTTACTTGGATAAAATACACGATTTTTAAAGCACTGTGCGTAATTTATTAAGCAGAGATCAGGCTTTGAGTGTGTGCCACAAATCAGAGGCAATCATAAATCAAATACAATTTGATTCACTGATTAGAAAGACAGCTGCAAAACTACACACACACATGCGCTTCTTAGTAAATGTTTCTATTGTGTGTTATGGTGTGTGTTATGGTGTGTGTCTGCGTGTGTGAGTGTGTGTGCGTGTGTGTCTGGCAGTTGCTTTAACGCACCTATTTAATCAACCCAACGCAAGCCCCAACGGCAATTGATTAATAATGACGCTCACAGCATGACATGTGGAATACAGCATAGGATACAGAGGAAGGGCGCGCACAGGGGCAGGCAGGTGGGTGGGGCAGACAGGTAGGGGATCAGCTGTCCCAAATCAACTTAACATGGAATCAAAATGGCTTAGATATGAAATGTATAAAAGAATTTTAAATTCGTTGCACGAATTCCGCGCCCCTTTACCAAATTTCACGGCTACGCCCTTGTATATCTATCTATGCATGTTCGAGCGGAGGGAGAGAGAGAGAGAGAGAGAGAGAGACAGAGAGAGATAGAGAGAGAGTGAAAAAACTTCTATGTGCAGATATTATTCGAAGCCTTAAAGCCATATCGAACAAAAACATTTGCAATGGCAACAATTCTAAATTGCTTTCGTTTCATTCGGTGTGTGTGTGTGTGTGTGTGTGTGTTGTGTGTGCTCTCAAAACCAATTAATTCACATATTTGATATGAACATAAATATGCAAGGTGCCTAATTGAAAAGGACATGATGTGGCCACAGCATATGGGCTTTTGACAAAATTGTCCCAAAAACGTTTCAAAATACTTGCATACATAAAATGCAAAGTGTCATGTGGGTTCCGGTTTCGGTTTCAGTTTCGGTTTCTGTTTCGGTATTTGTGTCGCATTTGTTATGACAACTGATGTCGACGAGTTGGTTTTTTGTTATTGTTTGCAATTCCTTAATTTGTGCATACATGGATAAAGTTTGAGCATTTCAGAGACAAAATGCAGTTCAGGCATTATTTAGTTGCAGTGGCAACAATAACTCATTAGCATAACATTTCCTTCGCCAACTCCAACCGACGACGACGACGACGACGACTTGTCGTGCAACATATGCGGCAACATTTCACTCTGTCAATCAGTGCAAATTCAGCGACATTTGACAGTTGCAAATGTCAACGTTGCATGATGGATGCGCAGAGCTTGTGCACACCCAAAACTCCTTCTCCTCCTCTAACTGTACTGGTAAAGTGCCTATAAAATTCACCTTGTTGGCCTTGGCCATTTAAGCCTTAAAAACCAATTATGACAGCAATTTGTAATCGTTTAATAAAACACTCCCATTTTTTGGACAATCGAGCTCACATACAGCACCGGTGTGACACGGAAGCCATGGTAGCTTCCCGTTGATTAGCTGTTTCATCTGGCAGTTGTCCTTCATCTGTTTCCATATTTCATGTAAACATTTTGTTTTGCTTTCTTTGGCTTCGCCAAAAAGGAAACGGAATAAAACAATGGCAAAGAATAATTGTATGGAATAAAAAACGGATTTGCATATTAGATTCCCAGCGTCAACCTTTCTGTGTGTTGTTGATTTTCGTTGTTGCTTGTCGTTAAGGGGAAACAGCAGCAGCAGCAGCAGCAGCAGCAGCAACAGTGGCAGACAGACGAGCCGGGGGACTACAAAGTAACCTCGGAACTAGAAGCTCAACCTGGACGCACTGATAAGCAGCCCTCACCATAAGTGCAGCAGTTGAGAGTGGACTCTGAATAAATGCCAACACCGGCTGCCACCTTGTCACAGAGCAAAACTAATACTCAAGACAATTTTTTATGACAGCATAACACCCCCCAGCATCCCCTTCAAATGGGTCCACAGTTAGTCTGGCTTCTGGTGACGAATGATTTAAAGTTTTGCCCATTTCTTTTACTTGTATATATTTTTTTTATTTTTATTTTGGTCGTTTTTTGGGTTGTTGCTCATGGCCCTTGGACATGTTTTATGTTTTACTTCTTCTATACTCTTGTTGAGAGTATTATAAATTTATTGTCAAGTTTGTAACGCATTGAATTAGACGTCTCCGTACTCAGAAGGCATATATGTGAGCCTTCTGAGCCATGTCCATCATCAGCTATGCTACAGTGGGCATTATTAACCTTGTGGCAGAGATTTACTATATGCTCTAGCTCTCATAGGAATAAGCAATGCATACATATCCTAGCCAAGCTAATCAGCTATGCGTGTTAACATTTTGGCAACAAATATGATCAAAATCAGACCAAAATATCACATGACATAAAGGTGGCCTTTTTTTAATTTATGGCCCAATTTAGATGACGGCTATTTGACTCCGCTCCACAAGGGTATATAAACTGCGGCGTGCTAAGATTATGCATACTTTTTTTTTGCTTTGTTTTAGGAGTTTAGTTACATGTTGTCTTTATTTTGGATCGAGGAGAGCGTGGAGAGTCTGATGAAGTGCGGGCATTGCTTTAAAGTGGGTAATATATTTTTGTGATTTCCTGCCTCTCTTAATGAGATTTGGCTACGCAATTTTTGGTCGTAACTTTTGTTGCTCGCTTTTTATTTGCGCTCATCTTGAGGTAATGCGAGAAGTTTTACGTGCTCTGATTTGCTTTTGATGAATGTGTCTTATGCACCATTATTTTGTGCTATATTTATTTATCCTATTCTTTTTTCTGTTTGTGGCAAAGACAATGTGAATGGACGCAGCAAATCGATGGCAATCAACAAAAACTTGAGCGAAGCCTCGGAAATATTAGTTTGTCCTGGTGTAGCAAGCAATTATATTTAATTATGTAGTTATGATTATGATAAGATATATATATATATATATTATAATTGCGAATTGTGTGTTAAATGATGATGATGAGTTCACCAAGTCCATTTTATAACTACATTTGCCAATGAAGCTGGCTGTGCCATTCTCTGCGAGACAAAGAAAAAGAAAAATTTGAATACTATTTTGGAGCAGTGTCATCGGGACATCTTGTTGCCGTTGCAGCTATATGGAACCGCAGCGTAAATAAATGTGGAATACTGTCGGTTTGTTGGCTTGTGCTGGCAACATGCAAATTTGGTGAGAAATAAAATGGGAAGAGCGTAAAAAGCAGCGACAACTATTTGCGCAAAACAGTAGTGCAAAGCGAACAGCTTGTCTAATTGTAATCCGAGTTGTAAGTCGTTTAAAACAGACAACGACCACGACGAGCACTACTCGAATTAATTACCCTCGGAAGTTGCTTGCTAACAGTGCAGAGAGAAACGGAACGGCACACGGAAATGCCAGAACGAACCGGACAGGAGTGGACAGGACTGCACTGGACTGGACCGGACTCTGGTCTGTGGGTTACGTTACGAATTCAGATTCGTGTCCGATCGTCCTCTTTCTCTCTCTCTCTCTCTTTCTCTGTGTGCTATGTGGACTTTGCGTTTTGGGAATGTCATCATCAACGCGCTGAAGTTCGAGCTTGTCGCATGTAGCTGAACTGCTGGGCCTGGAAAGGGCTTGTGGCCACAGTCCAATGAAATTGCGACCACAATGTCTCTCTATCTGTCTTTCTCTGCATGTGTGTGTGTGTGTGTGTGTCGGTGACGTGCAAATGAATGCAGCGGAAATGAAATGAATTCGTTAGAGGCCGCAAAAAACGCAGCGTTCAACGAGCTGCGAACATTGCAAACGGGTTGCAATTAATGAGTGCCTGCCGCTATGTAATAAAAACTTGCATAAAGCGGAGAAAACTGTGGGTGAATCAAAACCAAAAACAAAAAATTCATGTTTAAACATTAAGTACTCTGGGGCGTCTCCATTACGCTAAATTTTAACAAAATTCTGAAATACCCGTTCTCATGGCAACCCATTGAAATGCATCCAACCAAAAATAATGATGTCTTGTCCTTCTAGATCAATTGAAACTATATTCGCAGCCCAATGATTTGGATGCAACTTTCTGGATAAATCTAAGATATATGTATATATATCCGTGCCACGTCTGTTGCATTTGCAATTATCTTTCGCTGTAGGTATGCGCCTTTGAGCAGCTTAACATAATGAGCTCAAATTAAAATCTTGTTAAAAGTGCTTGCAATAAGGGAAAAACAAAAATTACAATGAAAGTCGGAAGTCGGAAGTGGTACGCACGACATTTGCGAGAAGATGCTCATGACTTTGACAGCCAAGACAGTTAATCTTGGCTAGCTACTTAAAAGTCAATGCAACAACAACAACAACAACAACAACAACGGCAACACAAAGTGCAGGAAGAAGAAGCAGCAAAAGAAGAGCGAACCAAACTTAATTAGAAAATTATGCGCGCAACTTCAAAAGCTGCAACCACTTCTGCATTAGAGATGCCTCTGCCACTGCCACTGCCTCTGCTTGTGCGTGTGTGTGCGGGTCTGTGTATGTGTATGTGTGTTTGCGCTTCAAGCAGACTTTAGTGCTTATAATTTGCATTTTAAATGCCATGAAGTGATTTTCTAATGAATCAAAAGCCATCATATTTGGCAACGGCTTCAACTCCATCTTCAAGTCAAAATCTCGAGCAACTCTCGTGCAGTTTTAATGATGGCTTCACATTAATGGCTGTCAAATCTGTTGCCTTGCCTTGGCACACACAGCGCACCTGCCTAACTAACAACCTAACACGTAAATATGTTGCGACTTGCAACATAAGATGCAATTTTCATGCCCAAGACTTTTTCCTTGAAAGCTGAATTTTTGATGGCATTCATTTTCAAATTCATGGCGAGGACAACATCACGTTCTCGACCTGTCTCTTTGCCATATTATGCTTACTAAGTATATATATATATATATATATATATATATGTATATACATATACATATGTCTTTCTATATGGTCTGTCAAGTTTATGTCGAGTACTGTTTGCCGTTGTCGCTGGTCATAAGCTGCGGCATCCAAGCACAACTTTGCCGACGAATGCAGTTAAACAGCGATCCGCGTGCCCCTTAATGTTGATTTGTAGGTAAACTTTTGGCATCAGTACATGGAAACGATAATTTCACACATATTTGGCAAATGTTCGCATAGTAATCATAATTTTATCACGCGCATTTGCGCCCCTTGACTTTGATTAAGTTGTGCTTAAAGTTTGCAGGCGGGCACACGGACAGATGGGCTGGCGGGGGGGCAGGCGGGGCAGGCAGGAAGCCAACGCATAATGAAGACATTTGCGCGTAGTTGTGGCAAAAACTTTGAGGACAAACTACGATTCACATGCAGGGGAAAAACTGTAAAGTTGACTATGCCAGAAATACTGTGAAAGTAGCGGCGATACTGAAATCAAAGTCAAAAGTTTAATGGAGATGGAGATGGAGATGGGTGCATGCGGAGCCAAAATAAAGCATGCATTAAAATTCATTTAATGGTCAATGCACTCAACAACAACAACAACAACAACACACACACACAAATAACTTGTTTATCTCAGTTCAAGCAAGTCAGTTGAAAACTCAACAACTGTAGTGTTGCATGCCCCACAAATGTCACTTTGATTATTATGTAAACTAAGTAGTTGATGTCGTAAGCCGACTTAGCCATTAGCATAGCAAATTATAATCGCCGTTCAGTAATTATTATGTCTTCTTTGCGTCGCCCTGTTAAGTATGCTATAGTTTTTGAACTTGATTGACTGCCTTTTTTTATATAAGGCATTTCTCTGGAGTTGATTGTACAAGTGCCGAGCTGTCATAGTCCCAGCTTGTTAATTGCTGCATATTCTTTGGCAATTTGTTTTGCAGATAGATGCAATGTGCCATTAGAAAGTATTTAGCATGTCTGGCAACACAAGAAACATGCCAGCAACTTGGGACTAAATGGATAGCTCAAATTAATCCAGTGGTTTATCCGGGTTCGTTTGAAGAGCTTACACAGCTTTCAATGAATTTGAATGCACATCAAGATTGGGCTGATGTCCAACTATTTACCTTATAAAATCGAATATGGAATTCTACCTTTAATTTTATATGAAAACACTGTACACTGTGTGTAAACACAAACTAATTGCGTTTACGCATGTTCGACAGCCAAACAGATTAAAATTCATTTTTTAATCAGCAAATTGCAGAGTATTAAAGCCCAAGCGAGTCTGTGACGCTTGCAATGGTGGCGACAACTATGCCGACTAACTTTTAATTGAACTTTAGTAAGTTGCGCTGCCAACTTCAAATGCAAACGCAATAGAACCACAGCCAAGAAGCACGTTGAGATGGCAACAAAGCAGACAGAGAGCGAGCGATAGAGCGCGACTGAGAGAGGTATATATAAAATGAAATTAAAAAAATAAAATATATTAAATAAAAAGCGCAGGTAGCGCAGGTAGCGCAGCTAACTGCTATGTATATATTACTTTAATGGAATAATATAGTATGTTTGCTGTCGTGGCCAGGCGATTGGGGATTGGGGCATAAAGCGCAGCGCCTCAAGTTTGATTTCTTAGTCTTCGATGGCATTGTGTGTGGCTGTGATGTAAAGGGAAGCCTTTGGCTACGCGGCACAAACGCCACAAACGCGTTCTGTATGCAGCGCGCATAATGGCCAAACGCGATTGTCAAATGCCGGTAACTAGGTAGCCTGGCCATAATCGTATTGAATGACAAATAATTGAGGTTAGTTTAGCCATTGATCCGTGTGAGAAGACCAGCATAAAAAAAAAGCATGAGAAGAAAAAATAAAATACGAAAAAAAAAGAGCTGCTCGCAAATGGCAAACACGTTTCAGGGCTCATGAGCAAGTGTTGATGCCACCGAATGCTAGTCGAATTGTGGGCGGCTGGGATTCCATAGACGAACCACACGTGCTGATGCTGATGTTGCCAGTTTTCCCAATACAAAAGCGCACAATTTTCTAAAGAAAAACTTTGTAACGGAAAAAGCAAAAGTTTTTGCCTTCGACACCGCAACGAGAATTGTGTTAAGCAGCAGCTCAAGAGACAGAGAGAGGCAGAGATAGAGAGGGGGGTGTTGCAAGCACTTCCTGCTGACTGCTAATCCATAGTCATAGTCACACCCGACTAGTGATAGTTTTGGGCGTACGTGTGGAACGTTTCAATTTAGCAAAAATTAAATTTATTATCATTGGAATTGATTGTGAGAGTAGCGAAACTTACAAACGCATTCCACATTATCAATTGAAACTGCAGAACTTTACAGTTAGAGAGGATTCACTAGTGTGCTGGTGCAGCACACAGTCACATTTTATGGGATTCCATTTCATTATGTATGTTGATTTTTTGGCAGATCCTCTAGATAGCAGCTTCCGGCTTGCTGGTGAAAGTCGTTAAAGCTACGCTTCCGGTGCAGCCAGGCATGCTGGTGCGAATTGCAGGCTAGACGACATTCAATCAGTCCGTTGGTCAAAGCCCGGAACAGCGCTGATGAGCATCCATTGTCTCAGCAGCTGGTGCTGCGTTGACTCTTTGGCCGTCGCTTAAATGCAGCAAGTGCATAAATTATGCAATTTAAATTAATCAAAAGACTCGTCACCTACACGCCTCGTGTGGCAGGCACATGGGGCATTAGCAGCACACCCGCTCAAATAGCAAGCTGAAAACAATATTCACGCACAACTTTGCGGCCAAAAGCGCGAGTAGAGTGAGCAAACAAAGAGAATACACTTTGAGGAATCCAGCTAACTATATATATAATCTGTAATATATTCTACATATAAGCTAACTTGACTTAAAAGGTAACATTTTGGAGTTCAAAGTATTACTAATTTGATCCGAACTTAAGACTTGTTTCCATAAAATATTACTATAACAATATATATCCTGCAATGTCCTGCTGATGTTGCTGGTCGAATTACATTACTATTACGTGCCACAAGAGGCATAAAAGCTGATTATAAAACTAATGAATTGAAGCTTACAAAAAACAGACACTTTCAAAATAAGATTCAGCTTTTCTCGGCGTGTAATGTGTGAAGGAGCTGGCTGCAGAGCTCTGTGTGATTACAGCAAACACTTTCATTAAAATTATTATTGCAGAAAATGCTTTTTGCTGTTGCAATTGTTTCCACTCGTCGCACCGAACCTGCAACTGCACACACACACACACACACACACACACACACACAGAGAGAGAGCGAAACGCACATGCATGCATGCATGCAGATCTCATTGCACTTACATGCATGCAACACGATGTTGTTGCTGCCATTGCTGTTGCTATTTTATACTAGCCAAGGCAACAAGATGAATCCGGTTGAGGCTGTTGATGCTCGTGGTTCCGCTGTAGGTTGGTTTTCAGTTTTCAGTGGCACGATGGCATTGCCGGTGTTTGTCTGCGGTGCCGCGTGTGCTGATTGCTTGGCTGGCAATGCCAAAGGCGATGCTTGGGTCTGGGCGGAGCTGAGCTGGGCCGGGCTGGGCTGGGTTGGGCTGGGCTGGCTACACGAAAATGCAATGTGCTTGAAATGAAAACATTAAAAATTTAATTGCGATAATACAAGCGCATAAAATGTTAATGGAGTGTATGTAATCTGACACAGCAGAAAATCCGCGACGATGACGACGACAACGAGGAGGAGGACGACGACAACGACGACGACGAGGACGAGCAGGACGCAAACTGCGACGAAACACAACGAAATCGCCGTAGGGAAGCAGCTGTAATGAAGGATAAAAGAAATTAAAATACTTTGTGTGTTGGCAGCGGCAACAAGGAGCTGTCTGAGTCACAGCCAGCTGAATCTCTGAATCCGAATGATCTGCCACCGTCAACAACCAAGCAGCCAGCCAACCAACCAACCAACCAGCCAGCCAACCAACCAACCAGCTAACCAACCAACAGCCAAGTACCAAAAATGCAAGTAATGCATATTAAAGTCTCAAGCACCGCTCGCCCGGCTGCTGAAATACGCAGTTTCGCGAAAGTGGAAGTTTAGAGCAGATACAATAACAAAATACAAACAGGTAACATAATACGCTTGCATAAAGAACTACTACATTGCGCTGCTAAACTGCAAAAAGCAAAGCTAAAAACAGCCCCAGGGCAAACAAGCAACAATGCTCCTCAATCGCAGAGAGCTCGACGTGAAGTTACCCTCGGCAAATATTACAACTGGATTTCAATTATATAGCTGATCGGTTTCCTATATGAAAAGAAATTTTTGATAATAGAATCAGGCTATAAGATATGGCTAGCGCGAGTCTGCTGTTGATCGAAGTCGCTTCCTTCTGCCTGTGTTGCATGCCTTTGCACAAGTTGAATATGCCCGTTTTGTGTTTAAGCCATTTTCAACCCATTGAGGGGTATGAAAAGCAGCTCAAGCTTTGAAAATTCAACTCGACAACGTCGTCGTCGTCGTCGTAGTTGACGCTATTTTTTGTATTGGCAAAACAAAAACAGGAAGTGCTCTGCGTTGCTCTTAAGTACTTCCTGCTGCTCCAGTGCTCATTGTTCAGCGACGCCATTTGCCTCCATTGTCGAGTTATCGAAGCCATAGCCAACAAATATCTAGTTCTCGCACTCGCCCTGTAATTGCTGCAGGCATCTTTGCTTTTTATTCCTTTTTTTGTATTTATTCTTCATGCTACCTGTCAGCACAGCAAATCGGCAATCAAAAAGTTATAAAAACACAGCGTGCAACTACAGATATTTTATTTACCATATCGAATGCAACCAAAGCTCACGATGCTGTCAACAAATTGCAGCAACCCCTCCCCCGCTACACTTTGCAACTCTGACCGCATTCATAATCAGTTAGCGATGGGTGCGTGATTCGTGCAGCACAGCTACTGCAGCATGCCACTACTGGCAACATGCCACTACTGCCAGCATGCCACTACTGCCAGCAATGTAATCGCCACATGTATGTAGGTCAAATTTAAAGAATGCATAACAAAAATAGTAAAACTCGCTTAAATTATTAATATATATTCACAAACATTTGTGCAATGTATAATTTTGTGTTGGGGGGGGGGGGGGGGGGAAAGTACAACGATAGTTGTGTGTGGCATCATCCCCGGTTGTAACTATGCAAATTGCCAACTGTTGTTGCCATATGCTGTTTTTGTTTTTGCTGCTGCCTTAGAATGGCCACCTTTTTAAAATGCAAAACAAAACTTTCGGTTAACAATACTAATCCGGCAATTTATGCAGGGGATTTCGACAGCTGGACCACAGCTGCTTAAACAAACTTCGTGGCTTGGCCAGGCCAGGACACCACCCAAAATGCGACAAATACAATGCGAGAAACAGCCGACTACTACCGACGATAAATAAGTGCCCGAGTGGCACTTGTGCCACACACACACAAAATAGCACAACACTCTGTTGAAAGACGCCCAATTATGCAAACAAAAATGGCGACCCATAGACGAAAAATACAAAAATTAAAAGAAAGAAACGAGAAAAAAATCAAATAACAAAAAGTGCTTACATGCTCTTATCTCTTACAGCTAAACACCCTCGAATATATTCTCACGCCTGCTCTGCAGCAGGAGGGGGGTGGGGGGCGTATGCGCAACTTTTGATGCTGCCACAATGTAAATTTTCTCTCGTTAGCCCACAAAAACAATTCATTACAGAATTAGAAAGTAATTCGAACGGAAATTTTACTTTTGGACCGCTGCACAACATAAAGTTGCCCAGCTGGCGGAACGATAGGGGGGTTGTGATGGAGACGCCACCGTTGTCTGCCTCGCTATGTGAGCATGTCTGCTGTGTGTAGGTGTGCCTGTGTGTGTGTGTGTGTGTGTGTCAGGGTCGCTCGCCACCTGCGAACCTCAACATAAAATTTAAGGCGATTAAAATGTCAAACACGACAAAGCGTACGGTATTAAAAACGCCAACAACGTGGCAACAGTCACACACACACACACACATACACAAATATGTATATATATTTATATTTTATAGCATAGTCAACGGTGTCAATTGAGTTTTCCTAGGGCTAAAGCACTTCAATAGCTTTGATCGGTATGCTCATAGGTCGATGTGCATAAATGCTTTCTTGAATTTCGATATACATATTCGATAATTTGGATATATAAGAAAAAATCGCCAAAGGCGAATTCATGTTCTGAGTGTAGTTCAAGTTGTCGGCCCAGAATGTGAAGTTTCAGTTTCAGTTTCAATACGCGAACATCGATTCGATCATCGATTCGCACACTTTTACATTTTCATCGGTGTCCATTTCGGTTTGTACCGTTAATCGACAAATGCCCGTTTTTTTTCTCTCTCTCTTTTGCTGTTGTTGTTTGGGCATCTCTGATTTTGAGCTGCTGTTTGCTTTTGCATAACAGCTATGACTGCTGATGTTGTTGTTGCTGTTGTTGTTGTTGCTGTTGTTATTGCTGTTGCTGTTGTTATTGCTGTTGTTGATGTTATTGCTGTGCTTGCTCCTGTTACTGTTTTTGCTGTTTGCACACTGAGTTAAGTACTTAACGGCATGTCAGCGCTGCTGGTCAGCCAGCCAACCCCCCCTCTCTCTCTCTTTCTCCCCTCAACCATCTCTCTTTAGATATTGAGAGCGTGCAGAGAGCGCTTTTGCTGTCAAATTGAAATTGTTTTTACGTATGCAATGTTGTTCGACAGACAAAGTTCTAGTTAAATTTGACACACACTTTAAGCAGCAAGTCGGCCACAACTGTCTGCCCGTCTGTCTGTCTGTCTGCCTATCTGTCTTTCTGTCTGTCTGTCTGCCTGTTTGTCTGTCTGTCTGTCTGCCTCTTTGTCTGTGTGTTACGCTGAGTCGTCGCGAAATTGCAAAAGAAATTGCGCAAATTGTGTGACAGTGTGTAAAGTTGGCACTTTCACACATAACTCATAACTTTGGTGGTGCTGGTGGTGGTGGTGGTGGCGCAAAACTTTCGCCCATGCCGTCGGCGGCGGGTGGTTAGATCGGTTGTTGGGCCAGCACCAAATAGAATAGAAACTATAAGCACTACATTGGCGGCTATTTGGACGCTCATGTCGACTATTTATCTCAGTGAGCCGCAGAGTATGAGGATTGGAGGGGAATGGTGGTAATGGTGTTGGTGTTGATGTTGGTATTGGTGAGCTTTGCTAGAGTTTTGACAGCTCATATAAAATACCATAAAACAAAAGTTTTTGCTTTAACTTTCAGCGTGGTAGAAAGTTGAATGCCTACAAGAGCGCCAACCACCACTGTCCAGGCCATCTAGAATAAACTATAAACTCTTTGCGGGATTAGAAACGCAGGGCAAAACACAGATTCAACATTTTTTTCCTTCAACAAAAAAATAAAATAAAATAAAAAAGTTGTGGGCCATTTTTTGTGTGTGCCAAACAAACGTCAGAGGAACCGTGCCACAGGATAAAACTGGCAGAGGACCCGCCGCTCATGAATTATGAAAATTTAAAGCGCTGCAACAAAAAAAAAAAACAAACTAAAAAAAGCAAAAAAAGATTGCAGCTCCGACGCAATGAAACTTTGTAACTTCTGCGCCATTTTTTGTAATTTTTGTTTTTATTGTTTACGCTTGAAATTAACTGGCAGCTGACGAGTTTCAATTGCAAAAAGCACACATTATTCCCATACGTATATTTCCGGTTTGTTTTTTGTTAATTGCTCACAGTTCGCTGCCACTCATCTTAACCCGACAACATACACTTGGCGAAAAGCATCACTTAGAAACTACAAACTGTTTCCTTTGGAAGAAAAACCCTGTTTTTTCGCCTTAATGTACAGAATTACACTTTAGATATATACTTTTTGAATAATCAGGTAAAAGTGTAGCTGAAACTCAGGGAGATTTTGCTCTGAGTGTACGTGGCCCTGTTTATCCGGTTGACATCAAACACTGTAGCATATGTACTTAAAATGAGGCCGCAATGACTTTCTTCCATTACCAGGGCTGCCATAAAGTAGGGGTGCATCCAGCTGAACTGAACCTGGCAACTAGTGCCACACAAATTTAACAGCAGCTAAAAAGGAAATATACATAAAGAACTTATTTGTTAATAAACATTATTACATAAATGTGTTGTAGTTAAGATTAACTGTATATACTGTATATAATGTGTTATATACTTTATATAAGCGTCTTTTTCCGCTAGAAGTTCGAGTATTTCTCTGCTGAAACTGTTTGTTAAAATGATTTGCATATAAGTCTGGAGCTATCTTGTGTGCATAAGACGATAGTCACACATACCACACACACACTGGCACACACACACACACTGGCACACACACACACACTGGCACACACACACACACTGGCACACACACACACACTGGCACACACACACACACTGGCACACACACACACATACATAATGCATGTACGCGAGTGTATTTTGTTTGCGTTTGCCGCATCTAATGAAGTAATGGAAAATGTAAAAAATGGTGTGCAATTTTTCAAAAAGCACACAATTATGCTGGTTGCAACTGGCAAACAGCAGCAGTGGCAGCAGCAGTGGCAGCAGTAGCGGCAGCAGTTGCCGCAATGGCCATAAGGTGGCCAACGTCACGCAGCATGCGGCATGCGGCGGCATGCAGCATACATTTTGCTGCTGGCTGACGTCACAGCGATGCCTTGCGTTGAACGTCAACGTTGCAATGGCTGCTAATAATAATAACAGCTCATGAGCACTGACGTCTGACTAATGTTGCACCCAGACAAGTCCATGTTGCAGCCGCCCACAGTCATTTAGCATGCAAACGCAGCTGCGACGGGCAAATGTATTCCACAGACATTACTTTTTATTAGCATCAGACAAACATAAATAGAGCAGATCCAGTTGGGAGTTTGGCGATGGGGCGGAGGGGGCGGAGAGCGGGCACTTTTAAATCATCAGCCAAATGAGAAATGCGGGAAATGGAAAAGGACTCGAGTTGATCGGGCCCAATCACGACAAATGTCAAGTCAACGTTTTAAAACCATCTTGAAGTAAGTGCTTGACAAAAGGCGGCTGACAGCTTTCCTCATTGTTAGCCTGGTCAAAAGTTTGTTCCCTGTTGCTGCTGTTGCTGTTGTTGTTGTTGTTGTTGTTGTTCTTTGTGTTTGTGTTTGTTTTCTATTTATTAAAAAACTTTTGTAATTATAGAAATGTGTCTGGTCTGAAGCGCTGTGGCAGGCTTACACCCCAACCCCCCCCCCGACACCTGTGTTGCAAACACATTTTCGTCTTGTCTGTGGCGCTGTCATTACATCAAAGCAAATGAAAATCAAACAAGCCGAATGGCGCCTTCAAATGAATTACACAAATTATGAAAAAAGCTTAAAATCCACACACAAAAGGCTCATAAAAGTGGCATTTGCAACACAACACCTTCTTATTTATACCTTTGTGTCTCTTCTCTTTTTTTGTTGCGGCAAACTATTGTAATTATTTTGAACAGCCAATGAGGGCAATGAAGTTTCGGCCACATGGTTATAGCCACACACAGACACACACAAACAACAGCAGCTAATAGCCAAGCATAAATGACCTTTGCCGCTCTTGGGGCATGAACACAACACACACACACACACACACACTGTTATGGATACTGTTGCTTGTCGTGCTCCTTGCTGCTCTCAAGAATTTTGTGTTGCAAACACAATATGGCTGCCAAGTTGTGTCCGGTGCACAGCTCCCATTCCATTCCCTTGACCATGCCCCCAGACAGTTTCAAAATGTTGTTTGCCCCCCATTACCATTCCCATTCCCAATCCCCACCCCAAAAACATGACACTCTCTGAGTGTGATGTTTGCAGTGCAACATTTTGTACAACATTTTTGGGAAAATTATATAAACAAATGCCGCAGTTTTAGAGGACACCGGTCACTGTCCAGTTAATAGTAGGTTGAGTGGAGGGGGGAGGGAGTATAGCTACGAGTATCTGGAAAGTATCTGCAAGCTGAGTTGCAATTATTTTCTATATGTATCAACAAGAAGAATAGTTTTGCTGTGGCATTCACTTCCTATTTGCTTTTATTATACCCTAAAGCCATTCAAAATGGGTATAACGAGCCACTGCAAAAGGTATATTCTTGATATTCTATATATATATGTGTCTTATCTGATGTAATGTGACTATATGGACTCAGCAGTTAATGCAGATCAAGCATGTCTATCTATATATTTGGATGTGTGTAGCATACTTATACACATCTTCAACATAGCTTTTTATCCATTTTAGATTAAAATGAATCCATCCGATGGAGGAGAGCTTATATATAGTAACATATGTATTGGTAGCTGAGGCCAAAATGCCAATTTCTCTTCCCGGCCCACTCCATGAAAAAGAAAACACAACTGCATATTACTTGCGGCTGGCAAACCACAAGTAAACAGAGAGCAACAGCAGCTAATTAATTTTAATAAATTGGCCGCAGACACACACACACACACACACTCGCACTCACAGACACGGGGAGAATTGGCTTTGCCTGTGTCGAAGAGAGGCGCCTGCCTTTGTGTGAATGCCCAAAAATGAAAATTAAATAAATCCAGCGCCGTCAAATTAACACACGCAAGATCTATGTGTTATGCGACGCCGTATAGTACGGGAAAAAGTTTCCGCAGCCATGGTCACGCCCACTGGCCGCCCATTTGCTGGAAGACATCTATTTCAGCTGCTACCTCAAGCGTTGTCTGACAAAACGCCGCATATGAATATTTATGTGTGCGAAATTGATGCCGTTACAATTACCGTTACCGCTAACTAAAGACACACACACACACACACCCGCACACACGCACTACTAGCAGCTGCTGTAGCTGCTACAAAAACAACTAGCAAACAGCTACTGACAATTTACGGCACTTTGCCATACAGTTTTGCCGTCGAATAAATTATTGACAGCTTGTAAATTTCACTAAAGTCACTTGCGGCTTGTGTGTGTGTGAGTGTGTGTGTGTGTGGGTCCCAAAATCTGGCTGTTATACATACACATATGCACAAAGACACACACACATTTAATGAATGGGTTACACATAAACTAAGTCAGTCAGAGAATGTGGTTTAGCATCCGACTTGAGATTAAGTTTGTGGGACGCAAAGCCAAGCGAATCAAATCTCAGTTTAATAATACATTCGAAGGTTCGTTGGAAAATTTACAAGCACAAAATACATTTCAAAATTATTCAGAGTTCAAATTTAAAAAATATTTACTGTTTTATCGCAAGTTATTTATATCTTATAGTGATTTTTAACTGGACAAGTATATTTCTCTCTCCAACACGTCTGCTTACTTTGCTTTATTCACGATTCCGCTCTACTGCTCCACGCTGCTGATCACGCCAATGATATCGATCGATATCGATATTTTATGTTAAGCATAAAATTGCATGTTAATTGACAGATGTTAAGTTACAGTCTTAGTAATACACTAGTGGTACTACACTAGTGGCCTGCTGCAATTATTATTATTATTATTATTATTTTATATATATTATTTATTATTGTAATATTTATAACCTGATACTTTTTCTTTTAGACTGCAAATTGCATGTTAATTATAATTTCAGCATCTCTGCTCACTTTTAATATATTCTAGGAAACATCTGTCTTCTACTTGGCAGCAAACAGTTGCCGTCAAAATAATGGTATTCCTGCTTCATAAAATGCAATTTGTTATTGAAATCAAGGGCACTCATACGCAATTGTATATGTGTAATCTAATTGTTTTTGTTTAAATAAGTAAATAAATAAATGTCGGATAAGAAGGGATAATATCCGAGAGCCCAGTCGATTAACTATTTCGTTTCAGTTGAGAGGGAGCATTTATTTACCATGTACATATCCCCGCCAAACAAATGTTTAAACTAATCTGCTAAACATATAGGAAAATCCAACGATTTTTTACTGCCGTCAGTGGTGCAGTATTTGTACTCCACACTGCAGCACGTTCTGCACGGGGCATGGGGCATGGGGCACATTTGCATATTACACATGGCATCAAAGGGGCTGAAAGGGAATTGTGTTGGGCTCTGGCCATAAAAGCAGGGCGTGCAAATCCACGTCACTGTTAGCGATAATTTCTTCACACTTTTAGAGAGCTTCGCTAAAAAATAGTTTTTTTTTTTATTTAATGCAGCAGGCATCCGTTTTTAGCCCACTTAATTCCATTTGAAACTCGCGAGCAGCGATGATGTCGCTATTAAGGACACATTAGTCGGAAAACTACGGAATTATGTGTGTTGTGTGTGTGCTTGTGTATGTGTGTGTGGCCACCACAGGGTGACAATGCAAGCATGCATGCTAATGGCATGGAAAGAGATACACACACACACTCACACACACACACATAGATATTTGCATATGTATGTTCATAAATAATTGCAGTCGTTTGCAAAAGAATTCAATCTCCATGTTTACACTGGCGAAAAGAGATTTGCAAATTTCCAACTGAAGTTAAGATTGTTAAACTAAAGATGAAAATAATTATAGCAAATAAAGATAGCAAATAACAATTGAAAATTCCATTTAATGAATTAAATAACTAGAATAAATTTAAACTCAAGTTTAACAATCTCAAATTATATTTAAGTACCGTTGTTTCAATATTTTTCCACTATTTTTTTCTCTGTAACGTCTATCGGTTGAATCCATGTATCTCTGCACTCCAGCTCAGATTTTATCCATTTTTTTATGTTTCTCTCTTGCTCCGCCACTCAGCTGACTGCGTGCATTTAATGCGGTGTTGCTGGCCAACCCGAAAAAAGGAGGCCCGTGATAATAAGTGGGTTACTTTTTATTTCAGGCGGCTCCCCTAACGTCATCAATAAAAAGATGTCCACTTGCTGCTAAGCGGCTGTTAATGATGCCATTAGACCGTTAATAGGCAACATGTTGGCCAATTATGCGCACAACGAAAACGCTTTAAAACGTGCTGAAAAAAAAAACAATATTTGTGACTGAGTTTAATTGAAAGAATATTGTTGCCTAAATTGCACAATTACGGTTTGATAAGGCCGGTTTATTAAAGCGAGATTAATGACGCCGCATAAACGTGGTCAAAATTCTCCAATTGATGAAACTCCTTCGAAATTTAATTATGCTCAACATGCAGGGAGAGAGACAGAGCCAGAAGAGAGGAGTCTGGCGTATAAGAGTACGCAGCATGCGCGCAACACTCGCCATAAGCAATTGCGTGTATAACAGTTAAGCAAATAGGCATAACGTGCGCTGTTAACTAACAGTAAGTGCTTATGTTAAGTATTTGCTGTTAAACTGCGATTAAAATGTTTAAATTTATTATTATTTAATGCAACAAATATGTTCGAGTTTTTGCTAGTTTTGAACATATGTATAAATTGTATTTATGCAATCAATCATAATGCTTTACATATGCTTACATAATTAGCGTCAATCAAATGCGCACTCAATTAAATACTTAAAACGAGTGAGGGCACACTTTAATTGAGTGGCTGGCAGATAAGTTGTTGCATAAAAAAAGTTGAAAGAGCACCTTCACAAAATAATAATCAACAACAAATACTTACACTCAGTCAGGCAACTCTAGCCAGACTTTGGCTTTGGCTACGACGATGTTTTCATTACGAGTGTGTGTGTGTGAGTGCTTGTCAATGTTTGAGTGTGAGTGCGGATGTTAACGTCAGGCAAACAAACGAATATGCTTGATGAATACTCGACAATCACGTACGCTTGAGAAATGTACGTGTTTCCATTGTAAGAAAAGTCAAACTCCCTCCCCCCCCCACACTCACACACACAACCACACACACACACGCAGAACAAAGCAGACAAAGGCTAGAAAAAATAGTCAATCCCAAAACCGAAAAGCAGAAGAGCAGAGAAAGAGGGAGAGAGAGGGTGAGCGAGCTGCGAGCAGAAAATACAAAACGCCATTTATCATATTCGTGGGCTGCCCTTTTTATTTATATATTTTTGTGGATCACGAGTGTTTTATTGCAATTTATCATTAGACGACAGCACTCACACACGCACACACACACCACACACGCATATTTACAGCTCGTTTCATTTCCATCATTCCCGCTTCCCTCCACCTCACACCTCTTCCATAAAAGGTGTTTGCAGCAAGCGCAGTTAATTTAATAAACTGCCGCTTGTCGCTATTAACTGTTGTCGCTTGTCTCTTGCTGTTCTATTTCTCCTTTTGTCAATATGTCGGCGTCTGCACGCCCTCCACACGCATTAACTATCCCCCTTCTGCCGACTAGGTAATAGACAGCTTAATCACAATTTAAGCAGGTGAGTTTTTGTTGTTTTTTGATGTGTTGCTTTTGTATCTGGCCTCTGCAACTGTAATACAACTGCGTTCAAAACTGTACCAGTCAAAACTTAATGATATTTATTTCTCAAGCACGTCCTCTTTACTTTATGAACTCCGACTGAGCTCTTCTTCTTCAAGCTGGCGATCACAACAATCGATCGATATCGATATTATATGTTAAGTACATAGTTGCATGTTAAGTCACAGATGTTATGATACAGGCTGGTGGCCAGCTACAGAACAAAAAGAGCACTCAATACTGAAGCTAAGTAAATATTGCACGACAGGAAAGGGAAAATTCGTATATTATGAAATATTATTAATTATAATTATTATTATTCATTTAAATGATAAATAAACTTACGTCAATATCAATAGTCAAGCAAATTGAAGCAATTTAGTTGAAATTATATTAATTAAAATCACTTCTGACACATGCAACCTGCAAAAAAAATTACAGAGAGAGCAACATAAAAAGAAACAGTTATTGAGTTATATATGTATATATTTAAAAAAAATTGATGTGGCACGAATGAAATTCTGTGTGCAGCAAGCAGCACGAAATGAAAAGGCTGCGGGGCAAAACTTGAAGCGAAAAATGGCAAATAATGGTGACATGGCGAAATACAATCATAATCATAATCATCATGGTGCAATGCAACCGCACAAAAACTTTCGCCATCAACAATAAGCAACGAGCTGAAGGAGCCGAGAAGGAGCAGCAGCACGAGATGGAAGGACGAAAAGCAGCAGAGCAAATAACAAGCAACATAATAGAAGATAGTTGAGAGAAAAACTAAGAAACAATGGACAAGGGGGCAGGCGGTAGGGGGAATTGCTGCGACAACCACAACAGAAATAATAATGGCATATAAATGAAGTAACAAACATTGTTTTCCTTTGACATAACTCATTAACCAGCAGAGGCCACAAGACGAATTGAGACAGCTGCAGAGATGTGTGGGGGCTAAAGATGGAACTGTAGATGGCGCTGCAGATGGAGCTGGAGATAGAGCTGTAGATGGAGCTGTTATACACTCAAAAATATTTATAAAATGCTTGCCCCAACATACGGTACATAAAGCAAATATAATTATATATATAATATAATGATTGACTATATGACATATATGTTTTGCAAATTGTAGAAAATGTTATTTTTGTTTATGTATTTTTTAGTTGGCTTTTTTGTAAACTTCAGATCGAATTTTTTGGCAAGTGTTTTGCAAGACAATGATGTGCTGCACAAAGCGAGCTGACAGCATGTAAATGAATGTCTTGCAACTGGTCGCCAGCTGCAGCTGCAGCAGTTGCACTTACAGCTTTAGCAGCTCTTAATAGAGCGAAACCCAAAAATTTCTTAATTAAAACAATAAGCTAGGCGTGGGCAGAGACGCAGGCAGAAGCAGAGACGATTACGAACCCCACACAACAAAACCACTAATGCCTGTAATTATATGCATGACACACACACACACTCACGCACATGCACACGCACGTCAACAGCTGGCAAATCTATTCGCAGCGACGCAACCGCAACCGCAACGCCGCGCTTGCTGTCAGTCTGCCTGTCCGTCTGTCTGTCTATCTATCTGTCAGTAAAGGAGCAGCGCGCTGCTGCTGTAAATGAAGAAATTCCGCTATTCCCTTTTTGTTGTCTTCGGCGACGACGTCTGCTGCGCTGCTCTGCTCGGCTGAACGCTGAATGATTGAAATTTTCAGAGGCATATGGCTGCCAGCTTTTGCCCGTTTGGCAGTTTTGCGCATTTGCCAGTTCATTTGGCTGCCAAACGCGAACGTAGGCTGCTTGCTACGGCTAATTAGAGTACGTTTAACTGTGAACTATGAAATTAAATGATTGCCAGCACAGACACAGAGGCACACTCACACGCACACACACACACACCAGCACACACACACACACCGCTTTCACACAATCGGCAATCAGGAATTGGCAATTGCCTGTACGTGATTTGGCAAAAGTTGCACGCACACACACACACACACACATACGCACACAGTGACAGGGGGCGTGGTGCTATAATCGATTCTGAAGTGCGAACAAACCAGCTAGCCTACTACCTACCCCCACTCGCACTCCTCAGCACGACGCCTACAGTTATTTGCGGCCATTTTTTAATCTACACTTGAACGCCAACCAGTCAGCCTAGCGAGAGAGCAGCAACAGCAGCGAGGCAGTATTTGCGCAACGTGATGAGATTTTGCGGTTGCTAACCCATACGAGGGAAGGCCTCTACTTTATTTACATTTTTCTCAGCGCTGGCTTGGCTTATCGATCTCTTCTGGCGTTGGCTTTGACTTTTTGCCTTACTGCGCATTCGATGCGGTTTAATTTTTGGTTTTTTATACTCTGACATCAGCAGGTGTTTGTTGGCGTATGTTGTTTGTACGAGTTGAAACTGGCTGTGCCCGCATCTGACGTAATCCAAAAATTGAGCTGTTACGGTTATCGATAAAAATCGATAATTGACATTGACAATTTGAAAGCCACAGTTACTACATGTGTTTGTCCTATCTCAATAATCACTAAGGTCTATATATCTGGAAGTGTAACTTCCTTTAAAGATCGATAAAAATTGATTGATCTGGCTCCAAAACTTATCTCAACGAATTTGAAATGTATATTGCTAAAAACAAACTATAAAAATAAATTAACGACTTTTTTTGAGTTGGAATATAGATTTCCAATAAACTTCTTCAAGAATTGTTGAAACCAGTGTGCTTTGCAGTCGGTTACCTCCAACTTTAATGTTCTCACTTGTTTTTTTTTTGTGTTTTTGCGCCTAAGCGCAGACAACATGGGGCGACAAGTGAAACGTTGTGTTCGTGCCACAAACAAAATAGCTGCTGCGCCTCCAAAGTTTGTTTGGCCAGTGATGAAAATAAAAATGTTGTATTATGAATAAAAGATGTTTGTCTGGCTCACCGTTGTCGAAGTAGAAAACGGAAAATATCGTAACTATAGTAATACAATTTCAACATGTTTTCAGATTCTTATGCCACACGGACGAAATTCAACAATCCATAATACTTCTTTAAGAGAAACTTCCTTAACTTCCATACCTTAATGGACTTCAGTATTAACGACTTAACAACCATCTGGTAACCAAATTGACCAAGTTTTCTGTGATACACTGAACCCAATACAAAGCATGTAAAAAGGGTATCATGATTTTGTACAAAAGTAAGACTATAATAATAGATTAATAAAAATAACTGGTGGATTCAGAGTAACTCGATAGTAAAAGAAAAAATCTTAAATGATTTTCCATCAATAAAGCGCGGCGTAAGAAGCAAACACTGCAACATGCAACATGGGCAACAGCCTCTCCATGGTTGACCATTGGCTTAGTTAACAACGCTGTTTGATTTAGATACAGTTGCTGCTCTTGTTGTTGTTGTTCTTCTTCTTCTTGTTGCTGCTCTTGTTGTTGTTCTTGTTGTTGTTCTTGTTGTTGTTCTTCTTCTTGTTCTTGTTGTTGTTGCTATTGTTGTTATTTCTGGCTAGACCGCGTACTCAATTGGTTTTTGTGTTTCCGCTTTTCCATGGAAATTTTGCCACTTAGCTGCTCGCTGGTCGCGAAGTATTTGTAAGCAGTTGCATTAGGCTTAGTTCGAAATAACTGTACACGTATATACACTCGGAAATTTTACTAAATCACACTTAAATATATATGTGTTTATAAATAATTTATACAACATTTTCCAATATATTGCTGAGGCTTGCCCCAAATCGACAAGAAGAATCGATTAAGAAGAATATTTGCAAAAAGTAGAAATGAAAAACAATTAGGGCGATTTTTTTGTTGAGTGTACGTAGAACTCTACGGTGATTTGTGTAAATGGCGCTAATGGCCGATCGAAGTGAGCTGGCGCATTGGGTGCCTGGTCTGGTCTGGTCTGTGTCCACTTAACTGCATTTCAAGGGCATGCCGTGCGGCAATTATTTTGCTCAATACTCGCACTCGACTTTAAATTGTTGCCGGGGCTGTGTCAGTCGGCAACTGTGAGCGGTGAACACAGTGGCATATTCGGCATGCTCTTTGATTTTAATTTGTCGCCCTGTGCCAATTGTTAAGCAAAAGTGGCTAATTTGAAATTCTTTTGAGCGAAGTGCTCACATTTCTGAATGTCAACTTGAATACGTCGCGACAACTGCACCCAACTGTGGAGCATTCGAATTAGTAACTGGCAAATGGGAGGCTGATGCTCTGATGCTCTGATGCTCGGTTGCACGGATGCTGGGATGCTGGGATGCTGAGAACTGCTCTGTTGTCTGTGGCGTCGGCTGTTGCCTGTCTTTGTCTTTGTGTTGCGCGGCATGAAATTGAATTTTGGTCTGCAGCAGGTGACGGACGGCGAAAGCCGACGCAAATTGGTATCAGCCCAGTTACGCTGCTTAATACATCCTTATTCATTTTTGCTTTTTGTTTTTCTGTTTTTATTTTATTTTGGTTGAACCACCTTATAAGCCTTGCCTTCAATTATGGCTTACGGCCAAACGCCGCCATTTTGACACTCATACAGCGTTATTCGAAATGAATGAAATTTCTTTGCAACTACCGTCAGTCAGTTTTTCTGCTTGTTTGTGCCGTTGTTTTGTGCGCCTGAATTTCAATTTACATAAGTCTCGGCATCTGCACCCAGCACCACTAACGGAGACCAACGAGACCAACCAGCTACCAGACCAACCAGCTAACCAGACAACGGCCTCAGTCATTCTCCGGCCTTTGTTCAAGTTTTATCTTAACTTTGTGCCACGATTTTCAGCACTTTTTGTCGTCGACGGGGACAAAACTTGAGTTGTTTTTGTGGTTAAATGTAAATTTTATTGAATTTAATTCTTTTGTGTCTGTGTGTGTGTGTGTGTGTGTGTGTGTGGGTGTGTGTGTGTGTATAAGCGTTAAAGGGGAAATTGCATAATTATGCCTAATCTTGAGACCTATTGCAGCGCCACTTGGCAAAATGTGCAATGTGCAAATGGAAATCGAGTCGGCCAACGTCAGTCTGCTCTGCTCCTCTCTCTCTCCGCCTCTCTCTCTCTCTCTCTGCCTTTCTCTCTCTATCTCTCTTTCTCTAGGGAATTGGTTTCCACTACTAAGTGGCTGAGTTTTGTTTGACAAATTCAAATGTGTGTAATGCTGAAGGCGCAGATTATTTGCTTTCGAGCGCAATCACTGCGAGCGAGATAGACTGAGAGAGAGAGAGAGAGATAGATAGAGCGAGAGAAGGAGTGAGATAGCGAATTGAAATGGCATTTTTATCGTTACAATTATGCAACATTTCAATCATTAATAAATCAATTAAAATAAATTGGAATTTTGTGCGCTGATGTTGAACGCGCAGCGAATTTTATTCATCTTTTTTTTTGTTTTTGTTTATGCTTCTTTTTGCAGCGCCCCTTCTTCGATGGTGCAAGTGCTCTGCTTCAGTCTGCCTCGAATTTGGTTCCATGCCATTTAATGCAATTACGCAAAGCTGCCTTGGTATTGTTGGTTTTCGAATTGTTGCTGAAATAAATCACAAAAAAAAAAAAAATGAATCATTTGATGTGCTCGACATATCGACGAGCCTCTGCCAACAACTTAAATTATTCATTTGATTTACGGCGACATAAATTTGTGGCCAAAACGAATCTGATTTAAAATGCCGTTTTATAAGCTGTAAAAATACGAAAATTATGTTTGCCAGCAGCGGAAACAGCCAGCACAGAAAGATAGTTGACACAAAACATTCATTTTTTTGCTCCCATGCTGGACATAAAACTACTTTCAGCGCCTTACAAGGCAGACGACGTGTCAAAAGTTGCACGACGGCTGTCGATGTGCCACGGAGCGAGAGGGTGACAAGGCACGGGCAACAGCTAAGAACCACTGCACTCACACACACACACGCGTAGACACACACTCGCACACACTTCTATAAGCGTTTGGTAAGAGCCAAGTGCTGAGAGCATTAGAAGTTTGCCTTGCAATGCTCCCCCTAAATAGATGCCAAACACAAACTTCTGATTTCAAACCGGGATTGACAGAGCGTCATATAAAACTCACAATTCGGTGGCTTGCCACTAAGCAGCTGCAACGTAAGGCAACCCTAAAAAGCCCCACATAGCACGCAACACAAATGCGAATAGTAACTTCATTTAAAATATTGCTAAAGTGGGTATATTGGTTTTGTGCTTAAGCATGTAACAGGCAGAAGAAAGCATGTGCGACCTCTTATAGTATATATATTATAGATCAGCATCGAAATAAGAGAGAGACGATAAGAGCTAGAGACTGCACAGATCAAGTTTATTTACTCTTATCGATAAGTGTGCGAGTTTCGCGAATATCGATATATATATCACAATATCGATAGCGAAAGCAATAAAAGCTAACATTTGGCAGGCAGAGCATTCCAATTGATATATAACACATATCGTCAACTGTATCAGTTGAACGAATTATAGTCTAAAATGTTTACTCATATTAATCCCCTTGACTGTCAACAGATCGATAAATAAAGTACAATTAAGATTAAGTATTATGTGTGTGGCGATAATTGAGCACAGTTAAGCAGGCTCAAAGGATGCCCAAAGATATTTTCGCATGGCAAAGGATAATCTCACACAGACACTGGTTGTCAAACAAATTAATGTCAGTTCCGTTCTGGAATTGGAAAATAAATAAATACCCATTAACACAAAATAAATGTGTAATTAAATTGTATGCACAAAAAAAATGATACAAAAAAATGCTGCCAGCTTATAGGCGCAAAAAACGTATTTGTTTTTTTGTATGTGAATGTTTAATCAGGCCATTATATGCAATACTAATTGCAAATATCAATTCAATGAGCCGCATAAGCCGCTTAGGCCAAAAATGTGCTTTCATTGCCATTGCCAACAAGTTGGCCAAGTTGGCTGCTCGAAAAGTTTAGCCGCAGTTTTAATAATGCAAAGTAGTCGAAAGCAGCCAAAAACTGAAATTGATGCCAATGTCGATACTTGGAGAACTGCTTCAAAAACTGCTGCTGCTGCTGCTGCTGCTGCTCGTAGAAGTTGTACACACACAAAAAATAAAATCGAAGCTGCTACGAAATTAAAACAAAACAAGAAATGCATGGAAAATGCAACACGACTTGAGATACTCTGTCAATGTTTTGACTGCAATATTTATGATGATACAAAGATGATATCAGAACCACTAGCTTACCAATGTTAGCTTAGCTTAGCTTAATTAGTTATTAATTTGTTGTTGCTTGCAACTTTCAAAGTTCAACTGCCACAAAATGAGGTCAACATTCGCTGAGCAAAAATTTAACTGGCGCAAAAAATGCCCTCGACTAGCGCTAAAACATTTGGCCCGTGCAAAGCCGTTATATACCCTTTAAAATTGCACATGTACATTTTCAAATATATATACATATATATATATACATGTGTGTGTGTGTGTTGGTATACTTCCGTTGCGACTATTTCCGCTGGTCGCATTAACTGCAGGCGCATAACTTTTCCAATTTGCTTTTGGCAATTATTGATATAAGCCACTGCCAAACAACACTTCAGCTCAGTTTTTCTCAGGCTCACTTGCCCCGCCCCCTCTCTCTCTCTCTTGGTCTCTGCCACTCGAACACCCTCTCTGTTGCATTCTGTGTGGCATTTGGATATGTGAGACGGGCCCGTCCAAGCATATTTTCTTACATTTTGCGCATATTTGTGCAACATTCTCAAAATTCTTCAACAAAGTTTTGTTATTATTGCCGTATTGCTGGGGACTCAAGAAGTGGAGACTCGGTTTGCTGCTGACTGCCACTTTGATTACTTTTGCAGTTGCCGTTGCAATTAGTTTGTTCATTAGACGAGGCAGCAAAACAGCCCTTGACAGAGATAGGCATAGATAGTTAGACAGAGAGAGTGAAAGAGAGAGAGATAGAGAGAGCAAAGAGTTGCAGCTTGCCTTGAGTTGATTGGAATTCACACACTTAATTAGTTGCATGGCCAGTTAATTTCCTTTTTGTTCCTGCCACAGCTGCTGCTGCTGCTGCTGCTGCTACTGCTGCTGTTGCTGTAGTTTGCTAATTGTGTACAGTTTTTGCTAAAATGTATCTTTAAGATACACATGCTGCTTGCTGTGTGTGTGCGCCTTGCAACTCGCCCGTTGGGAATGCAAATAAGTCAACAAGCATGCAACACAAGTAGAACTATGTGGCATTGCAATCAGTGTTGCTGTTGCTGTTGCTGCTGTTGCAAGTCTGCAACTCTAATCCTTAAGCTCTGGCATTCAATAAAGCTCTGAACTTGTAGAAATCGTTCAATGTTCTGGGCCACAGCGATCTGCATAAGCTTTGCCATAAGGCATATGTGCCCCGGTCTCGACCCTCGGCCCTGCACCCAGCTCATGCCTCGTATCCATTACACTCTACACATATTTGTTGCATAATATGTAGCAACTTATGCACCGGCACATTGTTGACCAGTTTTCCGGCATTCTGAGCCAATCTTGCCCCACTCTTCGCTTTGGTATTTGCATTATTTCTAATGCCAAAGCGTTGTGATACAAACATCTACACCGCACAAAAATGGGTGGCAATAACTAGTGTATCTAAATGTCGTTCTCAAAATATTGAGTGTGATTTAAATACTGTGTTTACTGTTAAATAGTTGAACAAGTCACTGAAGGCGACTCTGACTTTTCTTTGTAGTTATGATCGTGTCAAAAATCTACACTTGACACATAAATTCACAGCTGTAAAACTTAATTGTTAACATTTATTTATTTATTTATTAATCCTGATTGTGTTATATACAATGCTAAAATTGAGAATATATTACTTTTTTTTTTTTGTTGCATGCAATTCGCATGCCGCAAAACAAATGTCAAAGACAAACTCGTCAAGATGAATGACTGTAAGCAAATGCAGCGACTCCAGCTGGCATACCAGCATTATTCCTTGTCAGTGTCCTGCACATTTCAAAGGACACATGTCCAGCTGCCCCAAAAAAAGAAAAGCAAGAGGAAGAGAAACAAACCACAACAAAAAAAGGAAAATAGCCCAACTAGTATGTGACTTGGGGCAGTTGGTTGCTCAAGTAAATTTCGTTGAATAAGAAGTAAATAAGTAAATACTTGAGATAACTCTAAGATACGTTCACGCTGTGACAATTTACAGCGGAGTTTTCAATTTAATTTAGTCCCCCCCCCCTCCCCCTCCACCACACCCCTTTTGGCCATTGTTGGAACTTTGTGTATAATTTAAAAGCCTTTCAATATGCAAAGCACATCCGCAGCCGCATTTAGCCGCTTTCACTTTGCCGGTAACTGAAATCAAGAACCAGACCAAACCAATGACATTTTCTCAACCAAAGAATGTGTGGCCCTACCGTATACATACATATACAAGTATGACATTCCTGTCGACGGAGTACATAAAAGTCGGAAGGCAATAATGAAACGTTCCCAAGTCATTTAACAGAAGCATGTGGCAACCACATATGGCTATAAATACTTGCAACTGAAAGGGTGTAGAGTGGATTTGAAGGAATTCTGTCACGCTTCACTTCAGTCAGTTTAACACTCTTTTCACTTACTTGATCAATTTTATTAGATATATATTAGATATATATATAACCAAAATCCCAAATGCCCAAAAATGGGCTTGCAAAAGTATGTAAAAGCATCTCTGACAGCATAATATTTATATATATTCTTGATCAGCATCAATATACGAGTCGAATTAGATATGGCTGTCTGTCCATCTGAGACTATATATCATTTGTCATATGACATACCCAATTTCAGCAGTGAAGCTTTAATTTTTGAGCATTTTTTGCGCTCAAATAGTTGTGTTTAAATTGGAATTTTTCAATTTGTCAAACGTTTTGGCAGACAACTGCAACAGGACATGTGGCGACACTGAGGTGTGGCAACTGCACAGTTTGACAACTCCAGTTGTGGCATGCATTGTTTGCAATGAAATCCGGAGACATGACGTAGACGTCGTTGTTCTCGCCACTGACTCTCTGTCTGTCTGTCTGTCGGTCTGTCTGTCTGTCGGTCTGTCCGTCTTGAGTGCCGCTTTAGGTGACTTCGCAGCCCGCAATTGTTTGATAATGACACTAACATGATGCTGAACTTGCAACTGCGTAAAAGAAACCTGCAGCATGCCACGTTGGATCTTTCCTTCGAAAATTAGTATATGCCCAAAATATTTGTAACGGACTGCCGCCAGCGAAATTTGCATGTCCTAGTCGAAGCTGACGTACGCCCGGGTCCCGAGGCTTCACGTCTAGGCTTGATCTCATTTTGTGGCACGCTGGCTTGGGCAGAGGCCCACTGCAAACGATTGTAAATTAAGTTTTAAGCAACATGTCTGCAAAAATCATGCCCGGGGACAACAGCCTCGGCCTTTGTGAGCCTTCCACCAGCCTGGTTGCTGTCGCAAGCAGTTGCAAGATTTATTTTTTTCCGTATTTTCCTTTCTTCTTCTTTCTTGTTTTTTTTTATTACTATTTGAAGAATGGAAATTGTGTTTTGTGTGCTCTTGATGCAGTGGTCGTGCAGTTCCTTGAGGAGCTGCTTTGCCATTTTCGCATCATGCCTATCCTACTTGCATTCTTTTTGTTTTTTTTTTTTTACTCTTCTTTTTTTATTTCTTTTTATTTAATTTTTTTTTTATTTTTTATTATTTTATTGTATTTGGCCCGCCGTTGTATTTACACTGCCGCAGTCAACAGTCGGCGTCGGCAGTTGCTATTCCTGTGCCTATTTATATATATGTATGTGTACATATATATATATATATATATATGTGTATTTACTGTACTTGCCAGGGCATAGAGTAGAACTGCAGGCAGTCTCAGCACATTCGTATTTGTATTTATATTTGTCTTTTAGTTTATTGTGCTGGGGCAACAACAGCTAGCAGCAAGGTTTGCTCGTATTTGGACTCCGCTGAGGCAAGGAATTCAATTTTAGAATCGCAACGGACTCGGAGCAATTGTGGTGCTTGCCTGGTGGTTGGCTTGGGCTGGGTTCGCTGGCTAACTGACTGACTGCATTTGATTACAGGCCGTTTCATTTGAACTGATTTGCGCACTTGATCGGCTTACATGCGCCGCGGCACTGGCTAATTAAAGCCACGAACCATCGATGATGCAACATTGCAGATGCCTCCCAATCGAAGGTGGGGTGCTCGACAAGGTGGGAATCTCTCTAAAGTTCTCTTCTTCTTATTTTGATAGCCTTGTAGAGGGTATTATTATTCTGTCGTGCAGTTGGTAACACATTGAAGTAGTTTGCTGAGGAATACTTTGACGGACTTTAAGTTCATCAGGAAATACAAAACTAACAGTTAACATAAGTAATGTTAGTATAGTTTATTTTACTTAAAGTCACAAAAGTTATTATAGCCAATGTCCACTGTTCGGCATACAGACACAAATAGAAGTACAAAATAGCAGCAGCTTAGCTGGACAACTTAGCTGGGATTAAGAGCATCTGGCCAACACGTGGCTGGCAATTAATTAAAATCCGACAAAGCCAGCCAATCTGCCACAAATGTGAGGCACACACAGCAACATCCTGCACAGAAATATCCTGCTAAATATTTAGCTGTTAAATGCAGCGCTAGGAATGTGACTGGATGTGTTCAACCGTCCCGCCAAAGTCATCGACCAACTGCTGCAAGGCAACTGCGCAGCCCACAATGCCAAAGATAATACCAATTATGATAAGCACAATGTCACGTAACAATTTCCAACGCAAGCGACCATAGCCAGTCTCATAGTTGATCAGCATATCAATCAGAGCCGGACAGATCAGATTCAAAATGCATAGAGAAAAGGCACCTTCCAGTTCGGACAAGGCGGCTAAATTGGGCACCACAGCAGCCACAATGCCTAAAAATATGTATATATATGTATATATATATAAAAAGATTATTTAAATCGGACATACCCGTGAGCAACAGAAAAAATATACGTATTGCAATTTCCACATAAACCCGACTTCTTTTATTGGTCGGGGTCTTCACATCGTAGTCACTGAAGATTACCGTAATGACAACATATCCGTTGAGTGGATAGCTCAGGAAGATGCCACTCGCGATGCTCATCTTGATGAATTGTGAGACGCTGCAAGAGACAGAGTTCAAACTTAGTGATGTACCCTGTACACAGCCCTATACACGATAATAGTCGTAAAACAACATTGAACACGAAATTCCATTAAATATTTCACTAATTAGTCTCTCACAAAAAAAGATATTTTAATTATAGCAAGAGTTCGAACTATAAATAACAATTAATTATTAACTCAATGCCATTTCACATCAATAAACTTAATAAGCCAAATGGAAAGCCATAATTTAAATGACAAACATTACGCTTGAGGTAGTTAAATGAAATGGACAAAATTAAATATTTGATTATTTGATAAAAGATAGTTAAACATGGAAAATGGAAGAAACTAAATATTTGATAGAAACCCTCAATCCAACAAAGATCCTGGCATTCGTGCAGGAGTTGGGATTGATGGAAGAGCTGTTGGCTCAGTAAGGGGGCACAATAGACCTTATAGATCGCAGTGCTAACGTTTTCCCCAATCATAAAAATAACTTCCTTAATGCACACTTTCTAACAAATGGTGGCGTATATCCTTTTCGTCACGTAAGTTATATAGATCGGCTTAGATATTATTTACTCACATCTCATTTTGTGGAATGTTCAGTGTAATGCTGGCTTCCACTTGCTCTCCATAGCGCCAATAACCCATTATGCCGCAAATCACGTTGGAGAACAGTAAGCAAAACACGGCCAGATTTAGAACGCCACACAAGCCGAGATAGCTTTGCGGATGGGCCATATTCGACTCGACGACGAGCATCTTTGGGCCAAAAGGAAAGATATGAACAAACAAAAGTTACTTCAAGCGACAATTTTACGCACCGATGGAACAGCAGTTAGCGAGAAAGCGGCAATGCCAAAGAATATGACCAAATCCGAAAGTGGCTTAAACAGGGCGCGCTCGCTGAAATCGGGCAGACCCCGAAAAAGGTAATACATAATGCACAAGAAGCCCGCATAGAGCAGAATGTTCGAGATGAGATTCAGCGGCACCAGGAGCTTCAGTTTGCGTATGAGAAAAAATGGCAGCTGCAACAGACAGACGCCCATCACATAGTACCGCTCATTGTAGTCCTTGTAGTAGAAGTCGCCAATCTCCTTGAAGTTCTTGGCAACAAACACAATGTAAACGCAACAGAGACCAAACTGACCCAGGACCAACGCACAACTGGTCAAAAAGCCGGCGGCACGTGCGAAACAGTGCACACAATTGGGTCCCAACACGTGGGCAACTTGGACGGCCTGTGGCATGGATACTTGGGGCACATGGATGCGTCGACAGCACTCGGTCATGCCAGAGATCTGTGCAGGAAAGCTAAATGCAAATAATTCAAATTATGCCGCGCTGAGCCAGCGGCTGCACATACACACCAGCAAATGGATGCAGTACGTCAGCACAATCATCAGCAGAACAGAGAGCAGCACGCCGGACACAATGCCCGAATAACGAATTGCCAGCGGCATGGCCAAAATTCCAGTGCCAATCACACACTTCAGCAGTGAGATGAATGCATCAAAGTTGCTGCATAAACAGGGAATAGAAATTGGACTGAGAATCGCAAACAGATAACTTACTTCAGGGGCACCTCAACGGTGCGCTTCTCGTACGGATCGTAATAGTAAAACGATGACACAGATTGGCTGACCAAAAAATAAAAAAATAAAAATAAAATAAAAGCAACAAGTTGGAAACAAGTTTACCGAATGCATTCGTGCAACATACTCACACTAGAGACAACCGATTTGGATGCGTTTCCTGCGCTTCATTCGCCATTTCAGTATTCTTGCTGCGAGCTAACTGAAATGTAAACCAATTTTGACAACAAATTCAAATAAGTGTATGTAGTAGTAGTTGACCCCCCACACCCAGCACCCCACACCCCACTCTCAGACATTCAATTCACTTTAAGCTAATCAAAGGGCTTATCGCCAAGCGGGAGCCACAATCACAGTGGCTTCACATGCGCGGCGACCATTACCATAATATGCGTAAATTATTGCCTACTTTGGGGCGTTGGTGGCGTTGGAGCTAACTGGCTTGGCCGCATCAGTTGCACCACAGCCAACTCAGTGAACCCTGAGACAGTTACACAGGCACACAGCGCCAGTGGCAGCAGCCGCACAAAGATATTGTACAGTGGTTATTGTTATTATTATTATTCTCAACTTGGAAATTATAGTTTATGATGATCATTTTTTTGGAAAAACTTTAAGAAACTTTGAGATAATAACGAACTGGAGAGTATGAGAAGTAAAAACGTTTTTAGTTCTGTGAAGAAAGCTTTAATGTAAAGCGAATCGATATTATATATGTTTAATTTTTTATATTAGATTTTCATATATTATATATCTATAAGGTCTATTGTGCCCCATTACTGAGCCTACAGCTCTTCCATCAATCCCAGCTCCTGCACGAATGCCAGCATCTTTCTTGGGTTGAGGGTTTCTATGTCCTTGGGTCTCATGATATGCTGCCCTAGGATGCTGCATCTTTTTTTCTACTGTACTATACTATACTATACTATAGATTTTGTTGATTTCCGTTTGATACTATTTTTCGTATGTATCATTACTGGCCGATCTAAAGTTAATACCTTTACTATTCAAATATTAGACTGACATATATTTATATATATTATATATTATATATTGTAAATTCTTAACAGAATATTTGGAAATGCTCAAAGGGCAGCTACCACTGTAGCTCACATCTAGATAAGCACCGCTCCAGCTCCAGCTCCAGCTCCAGCAAATTGCAATTCCAGCTGCAGGATGCATCTGTCGAGCTCGCGCTGCCGGAGGACGATTGTCATGCCAGAATGTGCACTTCCGCGTCCGTTTAGTTGTGTGAACTTAACAGTAAATTGAATTAAAATTTATTGTGAAAATTGCAAAATTCCAAAACGCAGCAGAAGCAGCTGGCTGAGAGAAGTGGGCTTCAAGGAGACATCAGCGCAAATCCAATACAAATAAAATTAAGTAAAAAAGTACACATGCCCCCACTCCCAAAGAGCGGCAAGGGGGAAGGGGGTCCAGCAGTTATGTACATACTTGTGTATGTGTGTGTGTGTGTGTGTGTGGGGAGAGAGGTCGACGTGTGTTTGCACAAAAATATGCAAATGTGATATTGTCGCTGGCGACATTTACAACAATTACAATAACAACGAAGGCAACATTGGACGGGACATGCGGCAGCGATGGGTGTGGCAACTAACTGCGTGCGACATGTGACACGATATTCAAATAAAGGCGCCTCAGAGGCAGCTTGGTAGGCGTGGCATTTATAGAACACACACACACACACACACACACATATATATATATTTATATGTATTTTGCATAAAAAGGGAAATATGCAGCGAGCACCAGAGCAGAGCAGCAGAGCAAGAAAACGAGCGAAAGCACAGAAATCAAATAAAACAAATTTGGAATTTTACAGCAGACGAACAGGATAACCTCTTAGACATACATACATACATACATACATACATACATACATATATGAATACATTTGCACACACATGCATACATAGGAGTACATGTGCAGAAGTTGCTCCGTTTTTTTTCCTTTCTTAGGGGAGGCAAACACAGACTGACATTCAATTTAAATTCCTATACAAATAATTGCGTGCCAGTTCCAAATCTGAACAGGAGTCGGCCGACGGCGCAGCTGAAGCACTGCAACGCTTGGATTATGTTGATTTTGAAAGCGACGACACTGCAACACTTGCCTTAATTTGCCCAGCTCAATGTCAATGTATACACACACACACACACACACACACACACACTCATACACACACACTGAGGAAGACCGCATCATGCAAAATAATTATGCATTCCTTGCCAGTTGCCAACAAACGCTTCATCTTCCAGAATTTTCCGTACTCATCAATTGCCCAAGCTAAAACAACAAGAGCTGAGCTCGACTGCAATGTACCCTGTAATATATTCAAGTTTTATTTTCTAATCTCGCACTACTATTCCTATCACTTGAGTGTTTCTTTTCCGATCTTGATAAGCTGGTAACTTTTATTGCTTTCGGAAATCGATATGTATCGGCAATCGCCAAGTTGAGGCAATAATCGATATATACAAGTAAACTTGATCTGCCAATATACCCTTTGTCTGTATTCGAGACTGATGGACTGCCAAATACATTGACCAAATTCTAATGTCCTGCTAAAACATACAATAGTTCTTGGATTTATAAGTTCACAAAATGTGCGCTTATACCCGCTGCTTTATGGTTATATAGGGTATACAAATGAAAGTTCTCAATGCAGCTCACGCAGTTGAGCTACGTGCTTCTCTATCCATGGGTAAACGGGTAGCGTTTACCTGTCTGTGGCTTCAGCCATTATCACTGCGGTTATCTTAACTCCTGGTGCCTTGCCTCGCGGCATCAATGTTATCAACAGCTTAGCTGAAACTTTGTGTGGCCGCAAGTTGCAGCCCGTGCCACGTTTCGCTGCAGTAACTTCCGCATGCCTTGCGCATCAATGATTTTGATCAGATTTGCTTGCGCTGTCCATCGCAGCAGCTGATGAAAAGATGACGATAAAGACTATAATGACGTCCATGGCCACAGACAGCTTATATTTCTTCTTATTTTCCTCGTTACCCATAATATTTTTGCATTTATAATGAAATTCATCGTCATTTTTCATACTTGCACAAAGTGGATTTTTATTAGATTTGCGATTCGTGAAAAACCTTTTTGTGTATGAGCCACACGTATACATATATATATATATATATATATATATATATGTGTGTATATGTATATGTGCATATAGACAATTTATTATTGCTTTGCGTTTGTGGCTGAAATGCATTAAAAAAATAAAACTCAATTTTGTGCGATATTAGCAGAAGCATATTTTGCGAACTCATTCTCATATTTTCCACACAATTTGTTTTGGGTAAAAACTATATATTATGGAAAACGCATCGTCAGGCAAATTTTCTATTAGATAAACTGTCAGTCATTTGCGGTGACACTGGCGACAGTGGCGACAACGTCAGCGTCAATGTGGACGTGAGCTCAGGAACCCCAACGACAAAAGTCTAAAGGATGATAATTCAGTTAAGCCACACGTCAGCAGCGCAATCATTACTAACATATACCCTGTAAATTATTTGAAATTACTTAAATAGTCCAAAATCCTACTTCTGTCTTTAACAACGTTTTAAATATGGATAGTTCAAATATATATATAGTAAATATATGAATAAAAATGATGAGCATTTATGAAAGGCAGTCGATGAAGCGAACCCATATATGCATACAAGAGAATTGGTTATTGGCATACTATTTGTATGTATTGTGTTCCTGTCTGGGTGGTAATTGAATGTTGCACGTAAAATATTAAAAAAAAAAATAAGTAGAATACAATACAATGTGCTCATTGTGCGGTCAGGGTACGTGATCAAGGAGAAAAATGAGATCTCGCAGGCAGGCGAACATTATGCCACATGTTAACTGGGTTAGGTTTTGGCTAGGTTGCCGTGGCTCAGATGAATGGGATTGACTGAAATAACTGCAAGAAGCAATCCCCACAAGTTACTGGGGATGGGCCTCTGTGCTACCACACAATATGTTATCTAGGTATCTAGTGATGATCTCTATCTCGCATAGCGCTGGATGTCAAGCAAGCCTTGACTTAAATGTGGCAGAGAAAGTCTGTAAAACTTGCCTCCACTTTTATGGATGGGCTACTCCCAGAGAGGTCATCATGCACTGCTCCAAGTCTGCTTTTGAATTGTATATATATATATATATATATATATATATATATATATATATATATATATATATATATATACACATAGACAGAGGTATATCCTGAAAGTTGAACAACATTCCGTTTAGGTCATGAGCGCTCGTTATTTATTTAGAAATGTAATTATTATTTATTATATATACAAATTTCATATTCTAAAAGATATCTGAATACAAAAACCAGTTTGTTACCCACTATAGTTAATTGTAGTTCCATAATTTATAATAGTGTCAGAATTTCACGGTTCTGTCCATGACGAAGACTCTTAGCATGTCGTCCACGCTCCGTCTGTCAGATCTCTTGATAATCAGCGTGTTGGCAGTCAACTGAGGCAGTAATAATTAGTATCAGTATTTTAAGTAATTTAACTAACGGTTTTGATTCATCCACTTGCGCAGCAGGTCACCCGGACGTAAGTCGCTCTGAGGCTGTGGCCCTGCCGTAGTCCGTCCAAAGTGCATTTCGCTGTGCGTGGAGAACGGCGAGTGAAGCGGTGCCGGCACTCGTAGCTGCCGCTGTGATGTCGTTTCAGGCCAAATGGAGTCACTAATGCCATTGGTGCCATTGGGCAACTGCTGCTGGTGTAGCGGTGCTGCTGCTGGACCCCAAAACTGATGCGGGGCAGTTGACTCTTGTCTGCACGGATTGTTGCCCGACTGCGATTCAAAACCGGATGAGAGCGAGGAATTGGGCGACAAATCGCGATTGTAGCAACCCATCAAATTGGCAGTGGTTGGTTCCTGCAGCAGCTCGCCATGTTGACTCCCACTGGTGGCGTCCACCCAGGCGCAAATCTCGCGATTGAGCTGCTGCTGATGTTGTTGCTGCTGCATCTGCAGTCGCGATGGAAACAGCAAACTGCTCGTTGAGCGTGTCATCGGACGCTGATCCAGGCGAAAGTTTGTCTGCGGTGCAAAGTTTCGCTGCTGCCAGCCTTGGGATTGGCCGAGCTGCAGCGGATCCATGTGCATGGCATAATTGCTGCCCGCTGCATAAAGGGGCGACTGTGAGCGGTAGGTGTGGGCGAGGGATGGCGCTGCCGTTGGCGCCATTTGGCTAACGGGTGAGCGTTGCGAGGACAGACGCAGCGAGTCCAGCGACAACACAGATGGTGGCAATTGCGAGTTGCGGTTGTTGTGCTGATTCAGATTGTTGTTGCGCCGGGCATCATTTGTGGTTGGTATCATGTTCGATATGGTGTTGCTATTATTGCTGGTATTGTAGCTCAGCTGCTGGCTGAGCATGCTGATCGTTTCGTCATCGCTGATGCATTCGTCGGCGCACAGCCGATGGAAGCTATCTGCAGCGGACTCGTTGTGTGTTCCTCCGTATTCCCACCAATTTGAACGTTTCCTGTTGCTCAGCAAGAGGAACAAGGTGAGCACACTGGCCAGCAGTAGGAAGGTAACGCTATCGATGGCATCAAAGAGCAGCAGTGAGTGCTTCGCATGCAAGCTCCACAGGACGAGCAGCAGGGTGAAGCGTGTGAACCGGATGCCATCGCTGATGTTGCATATAAAGCTGAGCACCCACATTGCATATGGATAGAGACTGATGTAGAAGCTGCTAAATGTGGCCTGTTGGCCAACGCCCAGCGAGTAGAGAACCAGTTTGCCAAAGGTGCTGGCGTACAGCGACAGCTTGGCCATGTACACCGGTTCCGTCAGCAGATTGCCAATGGAGTCGATCAGCAGACGCAGCAAAGTCAGCGCATGCGAGTAGATGAAGAACAGCGGATGCGCCAGCGACTTGCCCACCAGACTGTTGAACTGGTCGCGTGTTGCCACCGGCAGGCTGCTCAGCAGGCACACCACATTCAGCCAGGTGAGCAGCGTCATCCACAGCTGATAGCGAGCAATGCGACGCTGTTGCTGTCCGCGTGCAAGTTTCTCAAAATACGGCTGCTTCAGCAGCGCGGCGCCTTTCATTATGAAATGGATCAGCTTGGACCCCAGGACCATTTTCTTTTTCTCGTGCAATACCTGTTTGACGTGACGCTCACAGCTGCCGCACAGACGATACCTTTGCTCCAGCTCGGATTGATAAACCTTCAGCTCCTGCTCAAAGCGTGACTCACTCTTGGGTTCAAACTGTGCCAACTTCTCGATCTTGAAACGTTGTGCTTCATTGCACTGATCGCACAGGCCGTTGTCCATACCAGAAAGATCATTCCCACAGCTGGCATCGGTACGCTTGGAGAGATTTGGATTGGATTGGCGCCCGCTGCAATCACGTTGCGCCAGAATTTCACGATTGTAGTCTCCGTCGGCATTGAAGCCATTATATTGCTGGCACAGCGGACACGTCCAGCTGTTGCGCTCCGGGAAGGGCACGTGTGTGTTGCCGTTGCAGAACCAGCAATTCACTTTGATGTTGTAACGTGAACGCACATTTATATAAAGCTTGTGGCTGAGCAATGCGACCACAAAGATGATGGACAAAACTGGCACCGCTACTGCGGCAAGCCTGAATATCAGAGTTTGCATTCTGGTATTAGCAACTGTTTGAGAGAGTTACACATTAATTATTTCACAAACTGCGAATGTAATATAACTATACGAACTCTTAATGCATTTTTAATACATATATATATATTAAAAAGGCGGGCAGTGTGAGCGGCTAGCGGCTATGTTGTGGTTAAGGTTCAAGCCTCAAACGTTAAACAACACTCCCTTAAAGTTGCAATCGTTATTTCAATTATCGATATATCGCAACTGATCAAGCCTAAATAGCAGAGATTGCATTTTTGTACAGCGACATTTTCCATGCGTTACACATTAAATATTTACCATATTTTATTTTATGCACACCGTCAATTCATTTTGAATATATGTATTTTAAAAAGGCGGGCAGTGTGAGCGACTATCGGTTGCTCTATGCTTGTTAGGCAACACTAACTTAAAATTGCCTTCGTTATTTATCATATCGATATATCGCATCCGGTCAGAGTTCAATCGACAAACCACCACATTTGGGCCGCACGAAATTATCAAACAAATCCGCGTGCTGCGTCTGAACACCGAAAGCTAAATTGAAACAAAACTGCAAGCAAAATGGATGACGAAGCGGAAACTTACAAGCTGTGGCGCATACGCAAGACGATCATGCAGCTTAGCCATGATCGCGGTTACCTGGTGACGCAGGATGAATTGGACCAGACGCTGGAGCAGTTCAAGGAAATGTTTGGGGATAAACCCAGCGACAAGCGTCCAGCACGATCCGAATTAATTGTTCTCGTGGCTCACAATGACGACCCCACCGATCAGATGTTTGTCTTTTTTCCCGAAGAGCCGAAGATCGGCATCAAGACCATTAAGACATACTGCACCCGCATGCAGGAGGAGAACATCCACAGGGCCATCGTTGTGGTGCAAGGCGGGATGACGCCCTCGGCCAAACAATCCCTAGTCGATATGGCACCCAAATATATATTGGAACAATTCCTGGAGTCCGAGCTGCTGATCAACATAACGGAACACGAGCTGGTGCCGGAGCATGTGGTAATGACGGCCGAGGACAAACAGGAGCTTCTCAGCCGATACAAACTCAAGGAGAACATGTTGATGCGCATCCAGGCCGGAGATCCCGTTGCCCGCTACTTTGGCCTCAAGCGTGGCCAGGTTGTGAAGATTATACGCTCCTCGGAGACAGCTGGCAGATATATATCCTACAGATTGGTCTGCTAAGTGGCGGATCTATACTTAATATTAAATTTAATTGAATACAAACTTAAAATATAATTATCAATTCTAATATGAAAAAAAAGGCATATTATGGTATTTGCAGTTATGTATGAAATACAATATCACGATTTGTAAAGATGTTGTGTAAACCATTTGACTACCGGACAAGCCATACACGATACTGTATCGATATTTGATCGATAAATGTAAAAGTGTTGCTGCGTGCGAGAAGAAAAAGAGAAAAAAAAAATACTGAGAATACAATTATACAATCGCGGAGGGTTGTGTTGTGTGTATGCTGTGCCTGGTCTCCCATAGAGGCAGTGGCGTCCCATTGCAAAGATGGCCTTGTTAACACGCCTGACCAGCAGTGGCACAACAACTGTGGCGCCCGGCTCACCGAAGGGCCTGCAACGCTTCCAAAACTACCTCAGCGCATTTCTCTGGCCTGGAGCATCGACGTCGCAGCGACAGCAACGCAAATCCTCCACTCAGCTGGATGCCATTGATTGCTTCACCAACGAACTGGTCACCCGCAAGACCAAAAAATGGGAGGAACTGCGCGAGAATCTAATGAAACCCACTGCGGAAGAGGCCAACTACGGCGGCGGCTTTAACCAGAATGTGGGCCTCATGTCCAAGGGGATGATGAGTGACCTGAAAACGTTACGCTCTCCCCAGCTGGGCCTGGACATACGTTCGCTGTCGCAGCCACAGCTGGACAATCTGCTGCTAGCCACGCTGGAGATCAAGAACAAGGTGGACTTTCTCTACTTGATCCGGCAGTGCGTGCGCTGGCAGCAGTTGCCCTGCAATGAGGTGCTGATCTCATGCCTAAAGTACTTAAGCTCATTGGGGCGGCTGCAGCAGCTTGAATCGCTAGCGGAGACGTGCCGGCAGCTGAAGCATCCATTTGCCAGCATGTACTCGGATCTGGCGCCGTTTAAGGCGATTGCTCTGTGGCACAATGGCAACTCGGATGTGGCGCTGATGACACTGCATCGAGGCTACAGCGGCAGCCTGCACACCGAGGAGGGCAGACGCATGATTCGTGTCGCCTTTCGCACCATTGTCGAGGAGACGTTGGCCCAGAAGAGTGAAGCAGTTCTCGTTTCCCTGCTGGAGGTGGCGCGTGCCATTCATCGCGAGAACAACGACATCTTTGTGGTGGCCTGTGTGTGGAAACAGTGCTTTGCCAGCGATTGGTTCTGCGATCAGAAATCCGCTGGCGAACTCTTCGAGCACTACAAGGATCTGCAGCAGCTGGTGGATCGGAGGTGCTGCTTCAACTGCTACATTAATTTATTACCCTTTTATTTTTACTTATATTGCCTCATTTTTGTTGCAGGGCCAGTGCACTCTGCTCCTCATTCCTAAGTCGACACAATGTGGACGCTGTGCATCGCCTGATTGAGGTGTTCTTGCAACATAATCAGCGCAGCGCCTGCGCCAATTGCCTAAGTTTGCTCTTCAACTATCAATGTATGATTAACTGCTCCACTTAATTGTTGAACTAATTATTAATTTATTAAATTTTTTATATTTCGCAGACTTGCGCAAGGATCTGCGCGCCTGCGCTGAGATTGTCAAGTCCTGCAGCGAACTGGAAATGCCACTGAATGAATTGCAAAATGAACAGTTCCTCAGCCTGTTTCTCGATCAAAGCGATCCATTTGAGGCCAGCTCAGCAGCGGGCAATAATCGTAATAATCCGGCCACCAATGCCAAATACAAGACAAAATCGTTCCAGTACAAATTCTAGAGGCAGTTTCGTTTCACCAAATGCATGCAACAACATTTCGGTTGATGTTGCACATACGTTACAGCAATATGATGCACAACATATGTTTATCACTTTAATAAATGTTAATTACCTTGAAGCAAAAGCAATGATATCACAAAACATTATTTTGGTTTTATCGTTTATTAATTGTTATTATTAATAATTATGTATTTTTTTAATAATTTTTTATTCTAATTAATTAATAACTTATAACTTATTTTACTAAATGTTTCTGATTTGAACTTTGCTTGCAGCAAGCGTCTCATGTATCTTTAATGTTGCCATCCGGCAGCTGTGCTGTGGCAAGGCCCATGCACTCGTAGCAGCGTGAGATGAGATGATTGCCACAGCGATGTGCCTGGCACTGCTGGCAGCGGGAACGCGCCTTCGTCTCGCGCTTGTTGCGCGCACAGGGCTTGCAACGGCGATGCTTCTCCCCATAGCGACTGACCAAAGTGACGCCCTCGGGGAGTGTTGCTCGCGTCAAACTCACGACACCAACGCCATTAGCATGCAACGCATCCGCGGAGGCTTCGCTTAGCAGCCGCTCACTGGACTGACCCAAGATCTCACAGATCTGCAGACGCATCACGAGTGTTGTGGTCGTTGCCGATCTGCGCTGCAAGCGCCGCTGCAAACGCTGCTGTGTCAGAAACAAGCCCAGCTGACGTTGGAAATCGCGTTGCTCCATGTTGACATCGCCTTTTAGCGACAAACGCAACAAGATCCAAGCATTGACAGCCGCCACATTGAGCATCAAGTGCAGCTGTTGCAAGAATGCATTCGGCTTGCACTCCGACTGAGAAAAGGCGCAGCTGTATCGCTGCGAGAGCTCAAAGAATCGCGCGCAAATTTGGCCGGTGTGCAACTGTGCGTGCCAAACATTCACATGGCTGTCAAGGCCGCAGCTGAGCAGCGCGCCGCCTGCTTGACGCGTCAATCTCTTCGAGCCACTGCGCAGCACTTCACCCGTCCAGTTCTTGGGGTAATCCGGCGCTGTGCTGGGCAGCAGACAGATGCTGCTCAAATTATGATGCAGGAGCTGCTCGCAGTGCCTGAGGCAGGCGTAACGCGAGCCGAGCGTTAAATTTCTACCCGTTGTCTTGTAATCGCAGATGAGCTGCATCAGCTCCTTTCCCGGTGTCTGCTCGTGCCGCGTGAGCAGCGCATTGGTCATGTAAAGCGTCTTCGCATCACAGCACAATGCTAGAGTCCCATTCTCAAAGGCGGGCTGTTCGTCCACGCAGAGCCAGCCACTGGGTCCGTAATACGAGCGACAATTGATGAGCAGCTTTTTCCACAGACGCTGTGAATCGTTCCAGCTGCTGTCTGCTTGGCTGCTCAAGCTCCCAGCAATAAACTCGAAGCGGGCAAGCGACATCGTTGCACGAAAGATGGCATTTCCTAATTCCAGCGTCCAAAGTTCCTCTATGAAAATTGTGAGAAAGGTGCACAAAATGAGAAGTGGTGTTAATTATAACTGCGGACACTTTGCCTACCCAGCGGTCCATTATGCTGCGCATTGCGAAAGACGCCGCACAAGTAGCTCAGGCCCAGCCAGGACCGAATCTCTGTGAGATCGATTTGTCGCTCGGCTGAATTTCTCGTCCGACGTTGGCGTATTCGTTCGTTGGCCTGGCGGAGCAGCATGCGCATCATCTCATCATCGAATAGTAGCATCCAGGCCTCCACGGCATTGGACACAGAGTTGGCGGGTCCTTTGCCGCTGGCTTGTTGCTGGGGCAGCAAAAGTTCCTCTTGTCCCTTGGCTTGCTGCACATCGATTTCAGTATCCCAAGAGAAACTGACGCTGCTGCTGCTGCTGCTTGTGGGTCGCCCGCGTTTGCCACGACCTTTGCCCGACTTCAGCATGCGCAGGTCGCCCAGCTGTGCATCATTAAGCAGAATATCTTCGTCTTTGAACAGCCACGAAAAGTTGGTGGATATCAAAGCCGTTTCCAGCAGCGGATCCGCGTAAGCTTCAACTGACGGTTTGAGCTCCACATCCAGATTCTCCTCTTCATTCTTATTGATAATATTGCCAGTGCTTTTCGTACTTGTCAGCAACTCCTCGTCCAGGACGTAAGCCATTTCATCATCGCAATTATTCATTGTTTACCATAATTCTTTGTTTACATTTTTTTGCTTGTCTGACTTGAAGTTGGTTGCACGCAAATTTGCGACTCGCTTGAAGTTGGCTGCGTCTTGCGACAGTGCATACATATCATCTTGCGAAATAAACACATAAAATAAAAGAGCAAAATAAAAGATTGCTATTTGTATTAGTCGTTAAATAAAATCAGTGCCTAATTTATTTATAAACATTTAATGAACATCACACGCAAGCGACCGCAATCGAACACCGTCTAAGATTAACAACCACAACAAAAGCAAAGTCGAACAAGTAAAATTGTGCGCAGCTAGCATGATGCATGTCACCGCAGTTGCGGAGGTTAGACGCCAGCTAAATAAACTATTCAATAAATAAACAATGCAATTAGACAAGAGTTGCGTTCACGGTGAGCGAATTAAGCGCGCGAATGAAGTGATTTGTCAAAAATTGTGGTTCGCAATGTCAATTTGACATATTATACTGTCACGTCTTCGAAAGCGTCTTATACTCGACGACCTGTCGATAGACAGGCGACAATGCAGTAGTGTTATCGATAACAGACAAAAAACTTTGCAGGCGACTGTTTTAAAAATACGAATGGAATTAAATAGCAGGCCATGTCAAATTTTTGGCTGCGACGCAAATGTCTAGTTAAAGTTAGTTTAATTCCAAAGCCGGTGCTGTGAACACACAGAAACTAGAAAATATATAGTAAAAATCTATTTTTTTCTGTTGCTTTTATTCGTGACTTTTTTTTGTTTTTTGTGCAGTTGTAAATTGCGCGAGTCACTTTGTGATTATCCCTTTTTTTTGTTGTTGGGAACATGAATTCGCCGGAGCAACATGAAGTTGACATGGTGCTGGATCGCCAAGTGCGCCAGAATATTCAGGACATGATGCACATGTCCGATGTACAAGCAAATCTACTCAAAAATGAAGGTCAGTTTTGGCTCCCCTAAATTTAAAATTTAAACTAAAAACAACTTTGCCTTTAGGTGTTTCGGATCATCAGCGCTATAATTCCGAGTCGAGCATTGAGCAGGATCAGTTACAGCAGGAGACAATGGCTGTGCTGGGTACTTTATCAGCCGATGACATGGTAGAAGAGGATCCGGAGTCGGAGCAGGCCGCGCAGGAGATACAAAACTTCCACGATATGTTTGTGGAGGCGCAGATCGACGACAACAGTCTGTTGCGCAAGCGACGCGGTAATCTGCCCAAGCATTCGGTGAAGATTTTAAAGCGTTGGCTATACGAACATCGCTACAATGCCTATCCCAGCGATGCCGAGAAATTTACCCTGTCGCAGGAGGCGAATCTGACCGTGTTGCAAGTGTGCAACTGGTTCATCAATGCTCGCCGGCGCATTCTGCCCGAGATGATACGTCGCGAGGGCAACGATCCATTGCATTTCACCATTTCGCGAAGGGGCAAAAAAGTCAGTCCAAACTCATCGGGCTCATTCGGCTTGAATGCGAGCGGCACTGAGAATCCCACATCAAGCAGTCCTGCGTCGGAAGTGGTAAGCCTTTAATGTATGATTTAAATACCCATTAAAATATCCATGCAAATGTTGAGCAGGTTGTTGGTGCCACGGAGGAGGTGCACAGCGCTGCCGAGATGCACGATGGCATTGCGAATGTGCTGAGCAACTTTAATGAATATGTCCGCACGCCCAATGGTCAAATGATTAAAATGGAGCCGGAGTTCGATGACAACGTCATCTATAGGTAATGTGCACTATATTTATTCTTTGTTACGTGACTTAAAAAATACACAATCCTGACTGAAGTTGGCAGCAAGCAATAGAAAAGAATCCGTTGGGCTTTCAGCGGTTGCATGCCTCGTTGCAGGCGAGCATTCTCGATAAGATTACCATCTTTGAGTCGCGCAAGGCAACAGTCATCAGTGAGGGCAACAACAGCAGCAACAGCAATAGTAGCAGCAGCAGCAACAGCAGCTGCAGCAGCAACAATGGCAATGACGACTACCTTGGCGCAACCAATCTTAATGTGTCAATTGTGTATAGCCACTTGCCAGTTGCAATGAAGGAGAAGACGACCAGAAAGCGCGGCTGCAAGCGCCGCAAAGGGTTGAAAGCAACGCAAAATGAACCATATAAGATTATGAAGCACGAACAACTAGTAAACGAGCAGCAGGATCAGGAGCAAGATCATGAACAGCAGGCTCAGTCGAATCTGTCTGAAGCAACACAAGTGTTTTCTAATCAGGATGATTGCAATAGTTTTGAGCCTGCACTTGGGTAGCTTCACATTTAATCTAGCTTTATTAAGATTGTTTAAGTTTAAGCCAAGCATTAACTAATTGTACCCCATCTCGTTCACAGGTCGGAGGGCGAGGAGAGCGGCGCTGATTACGAGTCCTGCACGCAGGCCAGCGAGGAAGGAGGACGCTTCGAGAACTCCGATGACTGGCAGAGTGTCATTAAGCAAGTATAATTCTTATAATAAGCCGGACAATAAGCGAAACATTGCAACACAATTAGTTTGTTGTTTAATTTTAACTTACATCTTTTCGAATTGTTACTTAAATTAATTAATCTAAATTTAATTTTTGCTTTTTTCAACACGTCAATTTCATGTCAAATACGAACACAACAAATGAACACCTTGCCTTGCCCTGCTTTCTGCCTTTGTACTTTCTTAATGCTATGCAGGACCGTTTTCAGCACCGAGGAAGTTACTACCACTAAATCTAATTCAAAAGCCGCCACCAACTCCAGTTGTGAGCAATTATTGCCTACGCAACAGTCGTTTAAAAATGAGGGTATGTATGCCAAATACCCTGTAATATTAACATCAAATATTTGCAATTATAGGGAATCAAGTCATTGGCGCCGAGGCGGCGACTTTTGTCACTGGCAGCAGGAGTGCAACGGATATCGTTTCATTTGATCCACATCAAGACGAGAGTGCTAATCTCGTCGAAAATGATAATAACCAGTTACAAGTGCAATCACCTCCACGTCCACGTGAGCAACTGTTTTTCTTATTGCTCGACTTGTTTAAAGATATTTTGCTTGCAGCCTTAACTCAGGATGAACATGATAAATATTCATGTCATTATTATCTTGTGGAAACGGCATTGGCTGTGCGTCAAAACGATACAAGTCAGGATGGAGATCTTGCCTTCATGGCCAGCTATTTTAACGACTAAGCTTAACTCTTAAGACTAGGATTTAATGTACATATTAATAGTATATATAGCATGTGATTAAAATACAGTCATTCTGTATGCCTGTACTTGTTAAACTTATTAATCTTATTAAAGCGTGTAAGCAATTTCATAATATATATATCTCATGGGTCCTTTAACAGCAACAGCAACAATATCAAATTGGCCAGTAATTTAGGATTCAAAATTAAAACGGTTACTAATTTGAACGATAGTTACAACTGTATATCGATAAGACTCGTTTTGTGTAATCGATGTATTTGTTTAATTTCTGAGTCGCTTTACAGCTACTGTACACAGGTAATGCATTTTTTTGGGTGACCATATCTGTGTATGTAGTGGTCGCTGTTAGTGATGAGTTACGCGCAGCAGACAAATGCGAAATTTGCGTAAATAACAATAAGAATCAATGAAAATGTAAATGTGCAACAACATGCAGATATGATGTAGTGGCTCAACTCGAATAAACTCATAAATCCATCGAATAAGTAAAGTTTTTCAAATTCCGACTGCTGCTGCTGTTTGACGCCATCAATCCGCCGCACACTTAACCTGTCGCGCTGCCAGCCACAAAAACAAAGCTTACGCTTTAAGGGATTGCGGCAGAGCTGAGAAGCAACGGCATCGGCATCTGCATCGGCATTGCTGTCATAGTGCAAAATCAGGACATGCCAAGAGCCTTTCAATTTGCAGTGTGGGTAAGTATCTTAAATGCTTAACTTGATTGTATACCTCAATACACACACACACACATGTATGCCCGTATACGTATGTAAGTATGTATTCATGTTGCTTGTGTCTGGCATCATAGCTTTTTTGTCTTACTTTCAGTTTTTGTTTTTTTCTTTTTTCTTGTGGCCCAACTTGCGTCACCAAAAGCTGCAGTTAAATTTTGCATATGCCAAATATAATTATGTGTGTGTGTGTGTGTGAGCATACACATTCACACAGCTGTTGTATTTTAACAAGTTCTGCTCTTGCTATTGCTGTGGTTAACCGTTATTCACTGTTATCGCAACAAAACGCTTTTGTTTTAATTGTTTCTTTTGAATTTGAAGCGCAATCAACTTTCGGGCATAAAAATGGCTCGGTATTGGCTTATCAGCGGACTTGAGCAAACCCCAGCTCTACATATATGCACAATATATTCATTTCGACTAAAAGTGTATTTATAGATGTTCTGTTTCACATTTTTGACATGTGGAGGGTATCTACAAATGTGAGGGTATTTAGCAGTCCCTTACGTCCGATTACTACATTTTATTTTTCTCTAAATTGGTCACATCATTTGGTGCTTTGTTTTTCTCCCCCTTGTTGGGCAACATTGTCTATTTTTAAGCACGTGCCGGTGTCGTCACTCTCAGTCTTATTTCGGGCGACACTTTAAGCACGCATTAATTAAATGTTCGAAAAGGATTTGTATTAGCTGAAAGTAAAGACATGTTAATAAAATTAAGAAATAAGCGAAAAAAAACAAAGGGTCAAATGGTTGTCGATGCAACTGCCCCCATATCCACATCCCCTCCATCCAGTTCTTCCAGTCACCGTCCACGCCTCATGTCGTCACTTGGTTCGTCATTTTCCATATCCGCTCTCGTCTATGCTCTATTTTTTTTTTAGCTTGTCGCTCTCTGTCTATCACTCTCTTTCTAATTTAGTATGCGGTGGCTGCCTCACTTGTTGTGCCACCAATGCATCCATTTTCAGTTGCAAATTCAAGCCACGCGAGTTCTCAACTAAATATTCTGTGAATTTATAATTGTTTTTTTTTTTTTATTTTTTGTAAATAATACAAATTAATATGTTTTCCATGCATGCATGTGAAACGATAAGCTGATTTTGTGCTTGATGCGGCCAGCATTGTTTCGAAATGGTTGTGTTGCTCCGCCGGTAAATTATTAATTAATTATTTGTGTGTGCAGTTTTCATTTTGATAGAATTTGAAATTCGGTCATGTCATGCACCAAATTTATCATGTTAACCCACAAACAAACAGGCAGCTATGTGAGCCTGTCTGGGTTAACCCTATTTTTAGCACAAAACCAAAATGCCGCAATCTTATTTCGGCTAATTTAAAATTGCGATGCTCGGTCGATAGTGAATTCCAGAACAATCACTCCATTCATTCAATATTAAAACTGTCTGCTTTGATTGTGCCGCCAGTTCAAGGTTGCATTAAGTGCATATTCGTCTTCCTCTTTTTTTTTATTGCGAAGTATGACACATAATGAGTGGTACAAGCACAAACACACTTTTGAGTACGGCACTTCTGTATGTGGCATTGACCAAGCCAGGTCTAACTGTCTACGTTGGTTTTCTTTGGCTAAACGAACGTACGAGATAGCAACAGAACGTTCTCTTGCCCACTCGTACAACACAGTTGCGAAAATAATAATAGCACCACTTCGATATTTTTGCATACGAATGAACAAACAATGAGTGGTGCTATTATTTTGTTCGCAACTGTACATACAGATAGGGGTCTCCTTTCATGGTTAACAAGCAGTCGCTCTGTTGGTGGTGGTCACCCTTGGTCCACTCATTCGTTATGTTTAATGCAAAATCAATCAGCTTAGCTGTGATGATGAGCGTAAAAGCTGACGTTCTCGTATTACGGTGAAGGTTCTCCGTTTCAATGATTGTTGAATTGTTCTCGGGTTAGTGGCTCAGTGGGCTAAATATAATGTACGAGTACATTTTGATTTTATTGATATTTTTTTGTTTACAGATTGCTTGCAGCGAACAATCTCTGGGATATGCATGCTTAGAACTAATCATTAATGATTTTAGTTTTAGGTTAAAAATCGCGCAAACTGTATTTAAGATTGCACTTATTGGGAGCTAAAGAGCAATCAGTTTGTAAGTGGTTGTTGTCCCAGTTGTAATTGTTACACGGGTAAGCATGATTTAGCCATTAACAACAACACATTGCAAACTGTTTGCTCAACGCCTTCATCACTTAGAAAATAAAGCACATTCGTGATATGAGAAATATTGAAATTTAAATTCCCATTTTTTTTTTGTAGTTTCACACGTAGCCACTGGATTCGAGCTTGAGGGCGCCCTCGTATGTGGGCAGACCCGATACGTCAATGATTTTGCTCATGTCCAGACTGATGATGCCATTCTCATTGATGTTGTTCATATCCAATTCGATGGCAACTTCAGTTGTTGCTGCTGTTGCATTGTCATTTTCGTCTGTGCCAACATCAGCATCAGTCGCTGATGTGGTGTCAATTGTATTGTCCAGTGTATTGCCATTTGCCGTATCTGCATCATCATCAATTCGACTGTCAATTTGAGGGCCACTATTTGTGGCAGCTAGCGGCTGTTGCTGCGGCTGCTGTTGTTGCTGTTGCTGTTGTAGCTTTAGCTGCTGCTGCTGTTGCTGCTGTAGCTGTTGCTGCTTTAGCTGTTCTTGCTCTTGTTGCTGCTGCAGCAGTTGATGTTGCTGTTGCTCTGCCTGCTGTTCTTGCTGCTGTTGCTGTGGCTGCTGCTGTTGCTGTGGCTGCTGTTGTTGCTGCTGATGTTGTGGTTGGTGCTGCTGTAGCTGATGTTGCTGCATCTGTTCTTCATTAGCACTTGCCACATTGTCATTGGCATCACTCTGTTCTAGGCCGCTTTCCAGAGATGCCGTTAATGCCTCCTCTTCGGCTGCATAGCGGAACTTGCCACACAGTGGACAGCCGCTGCTGTAGTAACTATGTTGCTGCTGCTGATGCAGCTGATGCTGTTGACTGTACTGCAAATAGCGTCTGCCGAATGTGTTTAGCCGCAGGGCGCTCTGTGCCTGCTTGCGCGCCTGCAACGCTGGCGGTAATGGGGGCGGTGGCGATGACGATGTCGACGTCGTCGTCAGGTATGTGTCCAGCTCGAGGCAGTTGCCATTGCGTGCGGCCACCGCTGCTGCGGCTGCATTCCACATGTTCTCCACTTCTGCACGCTGCAGCGAGCAACAGGATTGGGCATTCAATGTACGCTGCAATTGCTTGTTGGCCAAGACTTCGCCGGCATTGACAGCGGCATTGCTGCTGCAACTGCTGCTGGCCGCCAGGCCATCTGCGCTGCCAATGTCCAGAGTGGAGCGGTAGCCGGGCGGCGGTGAGACACGTTGCAGCAGTAGTTGCTGCTGTTGCAGCTGCAGTTGCTGCTCCTCCAGATGTTGCTGTTGCTGCTGCAACAGCTGCTGTTCGTGCAAAACAACGGCATCATACGAAGGCGGTGGCTCATGATGCAGCGTGGGCAGCGTGGTCAAGCCGTCCGTTGAATCGCCCAGAAACAGACCCGACGTCTCATAGCACTGCAACAGAAGTTAAAACGGGTTTACAATCATAAAATAATTATCGTTTATTAAAGTTGATAATGTTGAAGATAGAAAAAATATCTTAGCATATTTATAAGAGCAGCAGATGAGATGAAGCTCTGAAGCAGCCATAGACAGCCATAGTCTGATCCATTAGACGACGTTAACACTACACCAAATAAAAAGTTTAAATTGCACACACATCGTAAATTGAGAAACTAATAGAGGTGCTATTATTAACTTATTTCTCTACCACCGTTGACAACTTTGGGTGACATGGACTGGACCAAGTTAACGTTGATTTACTCCGCTGTTGTCGGCGATGCCGCCTTTTCCCACAGGGCCAACAAACAACGATAAGCGACTGGGCAAATGAAAGCGGGGCGACACCCGAAGGAGCGGGTCGCAACAAACAACTTATTAAAGTCAACAGCAAAGTGGAATCTAGTCTAATATCCAATTGCTGAGGGTCGCCTGCAACAATTGTGGCCTTTTGTGTTTGGCCCTTGGTCAGTTTTATTTCACACCTGTCAAATGATCTGCATAAATATTCATTAACGACTCGGGGCTTAAGTGTACACTCAGAAGTGGAAATCGCTTTGAAATTAAAAAAAAAGTGTCAGTTTATTAAGAAATTAAAAATCAGAAACTTTCTCTCCTAATTCAAGTGTAAGTTTTTCTAAAATTCTGAAAAAAATCCAGGCTTTTAAAGGTGTAGCCAGAATTCTTTGGTTATTTGTGTTACTATTAAATATTCATATTTTCTGATTTCACATATTTGAATACTTTTCGTTACTTAATTTTTATTTTTTCTTTTCTATTACAGGATGATTTCCTAAATTTCGAGCAAGCTTTTTTTTCTGAGTGCATTTTGTAATACTGTGACTCAAATTTACACAGTTCATAAGTTCATTGCGTGCCACTTGCTGTCAATCGATCGGCCTCGCTAATTCTCATTAATACTACATAGTTTTTGAGTTTAATTACAGGTAACTCCCTACACTGATACGCTGCCACAGATTGTGGAATACATGTTTACTTTGTACAATGAAAATCGAACAATCCCATTTTAGACTGTACCCTAATATCTCTTTCACACTTATATCCACTTTTTTTTGCTGACGAACTCTAATCGAAGTGATTGCCCAATGTCGCACAATATCTTATCTTTTCGGTTGCTACCTTAACTTGAAAACCGACGGTGCAGTTTAACCAACCAGTATCATTAGGCGTGCCGACAAATTCTGTTCATACATCGAATTTTGATAGTGCTTAACAATTTCAAGTGAGTTATAAATAAGTTGTTAAACATATAAATGATATATATGATATATATATATATTTGTGTCGTCTCACCTGTTCAACACTGTAAATTTCCATATTGGGATCGTTCTCCAGCCAATGATGCTGTTGCTGCCTGTAGGCGGCCTCAGTACGCTTCTTAATATTGCGATGGCAACAATAGCAGACCACACAAAGTATTGTCGTTACCAGGCATAACATCGACCTATTTAACAACAACAACAACAGAAATCAATAATTAGGTTTGGCTCCAATTCGCTTTGATCTGATTTATTATCATACATAATTTAGAAAACCAAATTAAAAGTAATTTCCCATCTAATTGGATAATTTCACGAATTAGTGACATCATCGGCACTGATTTAAATATTTTAACACAAAGTTGTAATCAATTGGAGATAATTTTAAACTCAAATTAAACTCGATCTTTATCGTAATCGGCATATATCTGACTTTTTGCTGTAAGTTGTCAATCGGAATGGAACACTATATCATATAGCTTGTTAGACCAAAACTAGACCAAGACCATCAGCAATCATTAACAATCTCAAATCGAATATATCAACACTTGATATCAACAAAAAGTCCATAGATAGTGATATATCCATATGTATTGATATATAGATGGCCGCTCCAGTTAACAATCAGATGCAAATCAAATGCCTAAACCACAAATCACATTCTATCATTTAACTTAATAATTGATAAAATAAAGTTTAAGAAAAGAGTCAAAACTTTTATGGAAATTTGTAGAAACGGTTTTTCTTCTTTGTGCTATGGCAGTTAATGGCTATATATAAAAGTTGTTTAAAGTGCAATCTGGTCTAAAAGGCTGCGTTATCTGCGGTGTGCCAAAAAAAAGACAGCTTTTTCTAGTGATTAATATTTGCTTGTGTTTGCTGGCAATGAAATTGATTACGAAATACAACTTCAATTTGGCTCTTATTAATTTGGCCTAACAACTATCCATATCGATTGTGCAGCATTTTGGGGGTAACGCAGCAAGCCTTTGTGCTTGTGCGGGAGGCACATTGACAATATTGCCACAATATGTTATTTATGTTGCGTTTGCGATGGTATTCATGCGACTGTGAATTAATGATTATTTTCCTTTTGATTACTCATTCAATATCATATTTTGGGTAAGCTAGTAAGTATATATATTTCTTTCAGATCTGACAGATGAATTGTATCTTTTTCATTTGCTTTTAAGCTGTAATAACATGCAATTTTCTAAATTATCCAAGCCAAGGGATGAATTGTTCAGTTTGCAACCTAGATAATACGTGTGTAGCACAATAACCCCGTTTGTCTGTGCGTCAAAACTGTAACACGTCACACAAATCAATGATGTCACTTAATCCACTTTAAATGCAACATAATGTGGCACTTGTCCTTTGTCCTCTGCCTTAGTTCGCAGTGCCTCTCTCTCTCTGCCTCCACCCCAATTTCCCCGATTGCTTTCCCTATTTTCCGTTGTGCCTCACGCAATTTCTCGCATGTCAACAGTTCATTAAAAGCCCAAACGCTGCCAAGGAAATGTGGGCGGAGTAGCTAAAACTATCAGTGGCAATTATAGGGTATAACTCAAAAGGAGATATTCTCGAAGCCATAAGAAATAATGACATATATATTCTTGATCATTTTCGAAATGAAACAATAATTTGCCAGCTATAATATTTAATTATCTGTCGTAGGTTGTACAACCTGATCCCACTTCATCAGGTTTTCCATGAAATTGAAAATTGATGAACAGATATCTGTCAAGGGTATTAAATCATCCACTATCATTCTCGTTTTAGTGTTCTTTTTTTTTAATTTCTGTTGACTAGTTGTAGACAATCGATATAAAATAAAATGTTGAAATTAAGTTACGGCATTCGAAGTACACGCAGCTTGCAACATAAAAGTTTCGCCTGTCAATTTCAGCGTTTGTTTTTACAAGCACTTTTTTTACTTGTTTTCATCCACTTAATTTTAGTCCCTACTGATCTGAGCTCGTATTGCAGCAAAATTAATTTAAGCAAGCGACAAATGACGCTGTTCTACCCGACGAGCAGAGAGAACAGCATAATGGCACCAATTAGTAAACATCATTACTCTGTCAAGCCAATGCAAAATGAAGAAAAATACTTTTTAATAAACATCCGCTGCAGACTTGCACAGTTTGCATTGAACTTGTTCCCATTTTTGTGTTATATTAAATAAAAATATTTAAAATTATAATTACATAAATTATTTATACAGAAGCACTCATAAAACTTGAATTTGGATGGGATATCTTAGAAGATGGAAATATCTGTTCAAACTATATGATAGGATGCCTCAACAAAGATCGAACTTAGATGTACTACCTGAAATCATTACACATTTCTATCAGAATCCTTAAAATACATTCTTCAAATATGTTTTCAGTTTTCCGATTATGATTATTGCATTGAATTGGTTTTGGGGCTGTGTAAAATTTGGTTTTGCTGCAGCTGAAGTCGACTGTGCAACCCGATATTTATGCTATAGTTAGTTATGTATATATTAAAATCCTTGCATTTTTTTTTTTTTGCTCTGACAGCAGCTGTCTTTTGCTTATTAAAGCAGCGTCTGCTGCGCGTCAGTCTGTCAGCTGCAGCTGCCTAAGCAAACTTTGATAGCCTGCATCTCTAATAAATTAATAAAGGAGCTGCCTTGCATGAGGCGAGCTTCATCAGCGTCACTCACCCGCCAAGCAGCAGATTAACGCTACCATTGACAACATGCGCATACGTCTGTGAGCCACTGCCTCCGGCTGAACTACTGTGGCCGCTGCCGGCAGAGCCAGCTACGCCATTTAGCAGAGAGATGCCGCCTCCAATGCCGCGCTGCTGATTGTAGAGACCCATGCCGCCATTGTAATATGTCGTAATCGAAGAGCTGCTGGCAAGCTCCTGGGATTGCAGCAGCTCGTCCTCACTAACGGTTAGAGATTTTAGATCCATTGTTGTTGCTGACGGTGCTGTCGTTGCTGTTGCTGTCGTTGATGTTGACATGACTGTTGCATTGTGTGGCAAGGGCAGCTGTGGCTGCTGCAACTGCTGTGGCTGTTGCTGCTCTTTGTGTTGCTGTTGCAGACTGACCGCCGCGATTATTGCATAACGTTGCTGCATTATACTTGACGATTGTATATGACGATTGCATAACAATTAGACCGTAACAAAAAATCAAACTACACACAAGCACCACACAAGCACACACAGTCCTCAGTCCTCAGACTGACGCAAGCAATACGCAGGACATAGCGTTGCCTGACTCTGCAAGCCCTAGACTAAACCAAGGACAAAGGCCCAGCCTACTTAGCCCTACTGTCCTGTCTACGGTATACGGGTGCCCGGGCGTACGGGTGTAGCTCTAATGTACGTTGGCTTGACACGCGAACTGTGAACACACGGAGGGCGCGATCGATGGCCAAGGTAAGCTTGCTACAAGCAATTTGCACAAGTGTTACTATTTCTATTTTCGCTGTGGCAGGCAACACGAGTCGCGGCGCGTCGCTTTGTGTTTTGCTTCGTTTTCGCCGTGCTGTGCGTCTTGGCAAATGCGTTGCGCTGTTGCAACTGAGTCCCGGCTTGACTTGCTGACTGCCAGCCTGACTTGGCTTATCCTTTTGTTGTGTGGCACGACGAAGTTGTTAGGCAACCGATGGTCGCGCCTCGGCATCGGCTTCGTCCGCCGTTCATTCGTGCAACAGCACCTACTACTTCGTATTATCTTATTTGACTGACTGTTGCTGCTGCTGCTGCTGCTGCCACTGCGCGCCTGTTATATTTTGTGGCGCCATTTTGCTGTTGCTTTTTGCTGGCTGCTTTCCCTCTTCAACTGCCTTAGCAAAAGGCCAAGCAAAGCTATTTGTATTGAGCTTCCTTTTCGTCTGTCTTCGTGTGTGCGTCTCCGTTCACATACACTGAAAGAAAAGTGTACTCAATCATAATTCAATTGGAAAACGGTATTATCGATTCGTACTTATATTAAGAATGAAGTTACCTCAAATGCTACCCCAATTTATGTAGGCACGTCGCTGCATCAAGTTCTCAATTTATGCTTTAGATTTCTGCCAGTGTATGTGTACGTATGTGTGTGTGTGTTAGTTTCTGAGCGGTTCCTGCACGTTTCACATCAAATTGAGCGCCAACTGGCTTTGTTGTGTGGATGACGATTGTTGTTGTTGTGGCAACCGTGCATGCCATTTGAACAACACTTGTCGCCAACTGTCGTTTTTCACGGCATGCGCCCATAAATAATAATGCGGCGCTGAGCGACAGTCGATGACCGGCATATTGAGCATGGCACGGTGCATGGAGCGTATGCGCAATGTGCATTGAACCCACTTACAATACCAACTGCAATTAATTATATTTACGAAGTGTGATTATTCCTATTAAGTATGCTGCATATTTGATGCTTTTGTAACGGTAATCAATAGCATTCATTTGTGTCAGCTTCAGCTATGCGTATACTTAATCTATTGTGTATACATCGCATAGGTGTGCTCAATATTCTGGCAGCAGACTGTAACGGCGTCCAGCAGCTCAGCCCACTGCTTGCTGGCTTGCTGGCTGGCTGGCTGGCTGGCTGTCTACCTGGCTGGCTGGCAGGTGGTTCAAGAACATATGTAAATACTTGCACGCCATTTTTTGGGACGCTTGTGCTCGCCAACAAAATCTTGAAATGCTAAAAAACCCGTGAGAGTCGCGCACATAGTAGTAGTTTACTTACACCTCGAGAGTCGTGTGCGCCCCTGCGAGCAGAGGCACGTTCATTAGGACCACATCATTGACGGCCAAGCTTACACAAATACAGTTTGTTTCGCTTCAGTCACAGATTGCCAAATGCCGAATGTGTGATTTAATGAATGCGTTGTGAAGCGTTTAAGTTTACGAAAAAAAAAACTAAGTGATTGTGATAACAGCTAAGGCTGAGACTGAGACTGTAGCTGTTTCTCCATTAGAGTTACTGTGGTGTCTGCTAGCACAGATGAGACCGAACCCAACCCATTTCCTTCAGCCCCACCTTAGTATGTGATGATGGATAGTTTTCTACGCTTTTGCTCAATAAGCAATTCATTGCGCACGCGCTGCAGGTAAGCATTGCCCCAAAACATGAATCGCGGGCAGCCCTCAAATTTATGCTATGTTGCACAGTGAGGCTCTGGCCAAAAACACCACCAAAACTCAAAAAAAAAAAAAATGTGGCGCCAAGGCTAGCTCAGCTCATTATTCAGAAAGTATATTTCCGAAACGGAAGATTGTCTCTTTCGAAAAACCAGAGTGTTCCTTTTCTTATAGTAGTCGTTTTTTTTAGTTTAGTTTTGTTTTTTTTTTAGAATTTGCTCCACTGTGCGCTGTTGGGTTTTGAGCTGTGCCACAATTAGTTGTCAGTGCGACAACTAATGAGCCAGCCCCACAAAGTTAACAGACCTTTTTTTATTTTGAATGCATTAACCATGTACACCTCTTGATTTATTATGCACAGAGACCCATCAAGCGTAATGACGTAGCTAACAGTAACATAAAAGGTGCACTTGCCAGCTTATGAATTTGCCACACTCCACACTCCGCATGCTTGGTAATAACACGTTTTTGTTAGCAGCGGTCAACGGTATTTACCATTTGGTATTGACAGGTCGCCACAAATTGTCGACCATGTCGATGTGTGTGGCACGTGTGCAGGCAGTCGCCACATTAACAACAACTATCCATATTATTGTACATGCTGCGCAGGTGCATGTTTCAAATATTTTGGCCAGTAGGTTCAACTGATGTTTAATTTAGACGCACGCAACGCTTGCACCACAGGCTTCGTATGTTTATTATAGACTAGACTCTAGTAAATGTCTATAAGCATACATGAATATGGATATATATATATAAATATATATGTATTAGCCATATCAGTCAATTGCAAGCGTTAGTCACCAGGCAGCGAACAAGGTCTTCTCCCCGGCCAGGGTGTGTGTGGGGTTGTTAATGGGCACACACCCGTAGTACAACATTGTCTTGTGTTTGCATTTGAATGGAGTCGATAGAATCAATCTCCACCCATCAATGTTTACACATTAGTTTCACTGATTCTGAGTTTGATTTAAAGGGAAACATTTAATTACTGACTGCCACAAATGAATGATTATTGAATAATAATTGTTATAACTGGGGGAGTTTAAGAGAGGAGTAAGAGGAGTAACATATGTGTGCAAGTCTTCTTCTAACAAGTGTATTATTCATATATATTATATTATATATATTATTGTATATAAGAAATAAACAATCGATGCATCGATGAGTATACGAATCTGAACTATGTACTAGTTGATTGGGCACGTGTTTATTTTTCCCACAGTCGTGAGTGGAAAGTAGGTTTCCTTGCAAGGTCGTATATATATATATACATATACAACTCAACCAATTATTAATTAGTCTAGCATTTTCCTGAAACTTTTATTTATGTCAAGGGAATGAGCACACAAACAGGCATGTCCGTCCCTTCTGATGAGGTAATTTAATTACCTTTAATATCATTTAAAATAATGTTTTTAAGAAAGCTAAGAATAGAGACTGCTTAAAGGGATTCGACTCCAATTCAGTTGGATCATACTAGATCTAATCATACTAGATTATAATTATAACCATATATGTTTATTATAAAGCAGGCGTTTGTTAAATGTATATTTTTGAAATCGTTTTAAATGAATAAATAAATTTATTAAGTCATGCGATCTATGTACGTATTCAAACAACTTGGGTAACTATAACTCTCGAACTTCACACAACAAGAATCCTTTCCTAAGACCGCTAGTCGTAAATGTTTTGGTTTTAGTTTTTTATAACCGACCTGATTATGCGCCGCACAGAACGGCAAACAAAGGGCAACTTAAAGTTAACTATACTTACCACAAACCATTGCGTGTCGGATGCTATGTATATGAAAGACAAACAATTTTCCTATACGCTTTATGTGTCATAAAAGACAACACAATAATAACTAAAGCCCACTGTTCTGTATCCTGTGTCCTGTGTCCTGTCTCCTATGGCTATGAGCAAGCGATGAGGTTTCCTTTGATTTTATCGATTGTTAAATCCAATTCGCTTTAGTTTCGTCATCCATGTGGCTCACATTAATTAAAGTTCGCTGCTTTCGACTTGTTGTTAAGGGTTTTGACCCCTTTTGGGCCGATGACAATCTGTTAAGCCCAATTTTGATGGTTGTGCTTGCATTTCGATTGGGAAACGTTTATCACAGATAAGCAACGTTGAGGCGTGTCAACTGTTGAATTGCTATATATATGTATATATATTTATATAAATACATTTATGTATTTCACAGCTTACGTTACCTCTTTAAGATGTCGCTGGCCGTCTCGCTGCGCCGCGCCTTGTTGGTGCTGCTCTCTGGAGCTATTTTCATACTCACCGTGCTGTACTGGAATCAGGGCGTGATCAAGACACCGACGTACACCGAATCACAGCTGCGACCACATACCCAAAAGGATCACCAATTTATACCCATGTAATTATGACAATTCAACAAATTTCGAATCACTGAATTGAAGTTCTTTGTTTGCAGACCTCTGGAGAAATCGTGGACCTACAAATGCGAGAATGACAAATGCGTGCGACTCGGCTACCACAAAAACGGGCAGGACACGAAGCGTGTCTCTTTCATTAGCTGTTCGATGACTTGTGGAGATATTAACATTTGGCCCCATCCCACCACTAAATCACTGATCAGTGCTCACACGCTGCGCTTCTCCGTGGAGGATGTGGAACTGCATTTGGATTCGCCGCATCGCGAGGTGTGCAAACAGTTGAAGTTATCCTTCGACTGGTTTTTGAAGCAGTTGCGGCAAATACAGCGCTTGAACTATGCGACACATACATCTGAGATGCCAATGACAGCAGCGGCCGCTTCTGGTGGCAGTGAGTCAACGTCGCGATTGCAACAGCATAATACCGATCCAGATGTGGCAGAAACGCCACCAGTTGCCTCGCTTTTTGGGGCCACTTTTAGCTCACATCGTGCGGGTGACTTGGAGAGTCTACAAGTGAAAATTTCGGTGCATGAATCGGGAGAGCTTGACTTTAAGCTGGACAACAATGAAAGCTATCAGCTAAGCACGACATGTAAGTGATTCAAACCAGAGACACCAATTGCTGCTCTCACTTTCTCTCTCTCTCTCTCTCAATCCTTACCCAGTTGAGAATCGTCGCATAGTGGTGCACATCACGGCGCACACATTCTTTGGCGCCCGACACGGCCTGTCGACGCTGCAGCAGCTCATTTGGTATGACGACGAGGAGCGATTGTTGCGCACCTATGCCAGCTCCCTGATCAATGATGAGCCCAAGTTTCGCTATCGTGGTCTAATGTTGGATACGTCGCGTCATTTCTTCACCGTTGAAGCGATTAAACGCACAATTACTGCCATGGGCATGGCCAAACTGAATCGCTTTCACTGGCACATAACGGATGCACAAAGTTTTCCGTATGTCTCACAGCACTATCCGGAGCTGGCCGAGCATGGTGCCTACTCGGAGAGCGAGACGTACAGTGAGCAGGATGTGCGCGAGGTGAACGAGTTTGCCAAAATGTTTGGGGTGCAAGTGCTCTTGGAGATCGATGCGCCTGCGCATGCCGGCAATGGCTGGGACTGGGGACCGAAACGTGGCCTTGGCGAACTCTCGCTGTGCATCAATCAGCAGCCCTGGAATTATTACTGCGGCGAACCGCCGTGCGGCCAGTTAAACCCAAAGAATAATCACACCTACCTCATACTGCAGCGCCTTTACGAAGAGTTTCTCAAGCTAACCGGGCCCACAGACATATTTCACCTTGGCGGCGATGAAGTGAATCTGGACTGCTGGGCCCAGTACTTCAATGACACGGATCTTCGGGGTCTGTGGTGCGATTTTATGCTACAATCTAATGCTAGGTAAGTCTATCGTATACCAACTCAAGCTAAAGTAATTTTAATTGATTTTGTTATGCAGACTGAAACTGGCCAATGGCAGTGTGGCGCCCAAACATGTGGTTGTTTGGTCGAGTGCGCTAACAAACACCAAATGTCTTCCCAATAGTCAATTTGTGGTGCAGGTCTGGGGCGGCAGCACATGGCAGGAGAACTATGACCTCCTGGACAATGGCTACAACATCATATTTTCGCATGTGGATGCCTGGTATTTGGATTGCGGCTTTGGCAGCTGGCGTGCAACTGGCGAGGCCGCCTGCTCCCCCTATCGCACTTGGCAGAACGTGTACAAGCATCGGCCCTGGGAACGCATGCGACTGGATAAGAAGCGGCGAAAGCAGGTCAGCAAATCAACTGACTAATAACTAACTTATCGTAAAGATATTGTAGGAGATCAGATTATTATTATTGTCAAAAGTTATGCGATTTTTAAAAATCAGACTCATATTAAAATATTTGTTTCAACAGGTGCTCGGCGGTGAGGTGTGCTTGTGGACGGAACAGGTGGACGAGAGTCAATTGGACAATCGATTGTGGCCGCGATCAGCTGCGCTAGCCGAACGACTGTGGTCCGATCCCAATGATGATCACGAATTTGATATTTTGCCGCAAGAAGTATTTCGACGAATCTCTCTATTTCGAAATCGACTCGTCGAGCTGGGCATTAAAGCTGAGGCGCTGTTTCCCAAGTACTGTGCACAGAATCCCGGCGAGTGCATTTGATGTTATATGTAAGTGGAGAGGCGCAGCTGGCGCCCAACTTGTGCGTTAATTAGTTAATAGTGTAATTGTTATTTTTTATGATTATTACAATACATATTAAGCGTTAAGCTTAAGTCCACTAAACGTATGCGAAATAAGCTAACGAGATGACATTTTTAAGGGCATTTTGCGACCAAGTGGTTTCTGCGTAATCACGAATTTCGAATTTCATTTTGAATAGTTCATTTCCGAATCATTTTCTCAAGACACACACGCACACACTTGCATACCTAACTATAAATATGATTATTATTTTGGCAATTGACGAAATATTTAGTTAGACAGTGATAGGCATTAGTTAATATACGAAATGAGTAGACTTCATACACTCACCGACATGCACACACAACAGGTATATATATGTATGTAGTTTGGAGCGACTTATTTGACAGCAAACACTTTTGATATTATAAAAGCTTTATTCTCGAACAAGATATATGATATTCTTTAGTGTACATAAATATCTAAATACATAGAGATTATGTGGAACAGTATATTTGATTTATGTTTCGTTTTGCATTAGGATTATTTTACATTACATTATCAGTGATATAAACAATGTGACCTTATGGAAAAAAAATAAATAAATAGAAAGCAAAAAAACAAAAAGAAACGAGAATAAATAAAAGAAATTACAAGAAAAGCATAGATTTAATATACACGCATATATAATCGTAATCGTAACATAAATTTTTGCACGCATTGACAAAAAAAAAAAAAAAAACTAGCAAATATATAGCTAATTTTTTATAATAATTATAGTAGTGCTGGGTTCGCAGTGCAACTGATTAACAGTTTACCTGTACTTGACACCAAGTATGCATCATCATATTACGGATGCCTGTTAATAATGCCACACTGTGCACGATCCGAATCTTAGTTTACCCAATTAAATTATTTTTAACATTTATGTTGTACTTAAGAGGGAGAAATTTTACTCTATCAAAAAACAAAAACAAAAACAAAAACAAAAAATGCTAGTTTTAAACATTTTGCTGTAACTTCAAGTCACTTTCAACAAACAAATAAACTTCAAGTCGAGTCTAAGCAAATACAAAGTGATTTTTTTCCTATATATATAATATATTATATTTTTTTTTTTGTATTTTAAATCATCAAGGCAAAAGTTTGATTGAGTGTCTCAGCTCTGGTCGGTTTGGTTCAAGCCAGAAATCATAATTTTTACTTATTTTAGTTTGGCTAAGTGACCATATCCTGTCCAGCAATCGGTGAGTATCCTAAGTGTCTTCTTCCTGGCACTTGCATAACATATGGAACCCTAACCACAATAAATTCGATTCGTACATCACTTTTACTTTAGTCATCAGAAAAGTACTCGATATATGAATTATAATTTGACTGGTTTGTGTGTGTTATGAAAAAGCCAAAAGGTTAATTTACAATTACTATTATATATACATATATATATGCATGATTCAATCATTAAAAAGTCGTTAGGTTTTTGTTGTGAGTTTGCAATTTGTAAAAAATTGTTTATTTTATATTTACGTAAACGATAAAAACACTTTTTGACCCTGAAAGTTTGTACATATGTACATACATATATACATATGCAAGTATGCAATTAAGAGTAGTATTTACATTTGACTGGCTATTCGTGCTTAATTAGTAATAGAAACCACTCGGTTAGTTAGTGTAGATAACCATATAATATGTATCAATTTATTTAAATCGGAGTTTAATTTTTAGTGTAAATTTGTTTAGCTGGTTTATGGCTAGTTGAAGCAGAAAAGTCACTCAGAAATATAAGTTAATATTTTTGAATGAATCTTCAAATTCATCAGTTTTATTTGGGAACTTATCTTGTAGAGCTGCTTGTAGATGTTTTCGTATATTTAATGATGGATATGGCTATGAATATGTTTGTATTTCGTAGTTATAAAGAAATTCTTAATTAAGTTAATATGTATGTGCTCGAGCTAAACAAAATCGGTTAGATCAATGCTGTGATAGCGTTTCAGTGAGCCAACACGTGTATGCAGCGATGGACGCAGAGAGATGATGCACTCCTCGGTCCTGCAGAAGGTCGAGATATAGTTAAGAAACTTCAACTTAAATAAACTTATGTCGTTAGTTATAAAAAGTAATACTTAAACTTGTGTGAGAACTACGCAATACTTATATACAAAACGTATTTGTGTATATATATATATATACATGTATAAAGGAAATCTCAAGTGTTTGGTATTATTATGTTGTTGATCATTCAAAATGTCCGATGGGCACGGGACTCGTCGAAGTCAGTCTATAATAATGAAACAAAATTGAAAATAATATAAACAAAATTAAACAATAAATTTGAACACAACAAGAGAGGGATTTGCAGTCGGGCATAACCGACTGTGGAATACTCAGATAACAGAAAGATTACTCGTTAATGGAACTTGTACAGTTGGTTAATCAGCTGATCTTTGAAGGCAGTAAACTGTAATTCACGCTCCACAATTGATGTTTCTATATTACATCGTTTTGTTTTGATTTAATAGCGATAATAGCGATTTCCCAACCCATACGTTTGTCGATAATATAAATTTACCAGCCACCAATAAGCTATCTCTACGGCTGTTTACTCAAATAGCGGAATATATATGATTTTTATCAATTTGTATATATATCTATAAAATCATTTTCCCATCCACCGTTGACTATCTTGAAAAATGGTTTTTATCGAGTTGCGTCTGACAGTTATATAAGTTATATATACCCCAGTTCCAGCTGTCGAAAAAAGTTGCGTTTCCACAGACGGACGGTCAGCTTGTTAAAATCAAAGCGATAAATTAGAATATCAAAGAGTATATATATTTTTTTTTTAGATTTTTCATGCAGTGCTTGGTAAAGTTAGTTAAGGGAAACGTGCGGAAAGGGTGTGAGAGAGAGAGAGAGAGAGAAGCATTGCGTATACGCACCGTAGACTTTCAGTACGCGAACGTTGCGAGTAGTCTTTGGATGTGCGATGTCTGAAATGGAAATTAATTCAGTTAAGTGACAACAGCGAGTTACAGCAAAAGACACTAACAAAAAAGAACTAAAAACAAGAGGAAAGAATGAAGAAAAGCAAAGTACGTGAACCGTTTGGCAAATGTGGACAACATCGAAAGCTTAGACATAATGTTTAAGTGTTCATATATGCATGTATATGTATGTATGTTTGTACAGTTGTGTGTGTGTGTGTAACCATTGTGAACGCACCTGCGATTCTTAACGGAACTGCTGCGATGAATATTTCGACTCTCCTGCCATCTGGTGAAGCGATGCCTCAGAGTCTGGCGCACCTCCGAGTTGAGAAAGCAATAGAATAGAGCCACAAAAAACCCCTATAATGTGATAATCATAACAAATCATATAAAAATATAAACTCGAGTTAAATATGCCACAAATTTCACCTGTGTGCTGAGTAGGAAGGCGCGCATTGCCTCAAAGAGGTTGCGGCTGATGCCCTGCTCGGGTCCCGTTAAGACCAGTAGATATGTAATACCAAAGAGTGGTATTAGCACCAACAGCGCCTTGGAAGCCTTATAATACTGGCGCGTCTCCAGCGTATGAGCCGAACGCAATTTGGTTATGAGTACCTGGAGTAGACCGAATTATGTAATATGGTATGCATATAGAATGCAGAATGAATGAACACTCACCCACATAATACGTATGAGAAATACCAAATTAATAAGTATGGCCATCGAGGCTGGCCCCTTAAATATCCAGTCAATGTGAGATTCACGCATCCACGCGCATTCAATTTCCAGCTGCAGCAATTTACAATGAATAAGTTATAATCGAGCAGAGCAAACCGATGACGCACTATATTTTACCCCATTGAAATGCTCGTTCTCCAGATGCGAGGCAAACGCCTTGGCAATGGACCAAACCAGAATACAGAAAGCCGGACAGCCCCAGCCAATCAGTGCATAGATAACGAAACTAATGTTCTCGCTGGAGAATGTTTGCACCACCAAGGTGTAAAGATACAGGCCTGCAAATAATTAGCGCAACAATCTATATTTATTTTGTAATAAAAACTTAAGTATATATTTGCAATCGGATAAAAATAACTTCCGAGTACGTGAATCATTGCTTGCAACGGGTGTGCTTACATATGCGTATTTATGTTTATAAATAAGATAAATCAGAGGCACATTGGAAATGGCATACTCCAGCGGACAGCAGTAGTCCAACTCTAGACCTTCAATTTTATCTTACGTCTGAAAAACTTACCCTCAACGAAGATCCAGAAGAAGTTGGTCAGATAAAAGTATTGAAACATAATGACCAACGTTATGCAGCCAGCCTGACTAGATTCTGTGGTTATCTGTGGAGCAATTGTAACGAATAAGACTAAACCACATTTATGTACAGAGAATACCAACCACTTGCAAAAATAGTGTTAAAATCCACAGTAGAGCTGAGGTGATGTACGTTAGAAATAGATTCGCATGGATTGTGTTTCGCAGGCAGCGCAAATCTCTGCCGCAGGGAAAAAATAAATATATATATATAGTAAATCAATAGAATACATTATAACTGAACGTGCAACTCACTTGAAGCTGAGGAATATGATGAGTGCCACCACGAGGGTAGCAAAACTGATGAAATAACCACAGGCATAGATTATGGCCGGCAGATCCACGCTGGCCGAGAAGTCGGGCACGACGGGCACCGAACCGGAATGCTGATGGCAGCTGCTGTAGTTGGAGTAATGGTTCCACGTACCGTTCTCGTGGCAATAGCGTGTTGCATTCTCTTTCATAAATATTTAAATATGAATTTAGTAGTGCTTCTTTTTGTAGTATTATAATTCCACACTCACCTGTCGTGTCGTAGTGAACACCCTTGAACTCCTCGAAGCACGGCAAAATGGCCCAGCTGCTTGCATTGGTGCGGGGCCAACAAAGCACCGAATCGAAGGAGGTGGGACAATGCTGGACCTGCGAATTGTATCACAGTGTGGGAAGGGCTCTTAATGCAGCACAAGTCAGATAAAAACTAATTTAACTAAGTAAGAGTGCAGTGAAAGAGTTAGCTCGACTACGAGATACCCAGCGGAAGCCAACTTTTAAATATATTATTTTATTTGGTTTGCGCTTGTTGATAGCAAACAGATCAATATGCGAATACTTTTTGGACTATAACTTGCTATATCTGCTGGAAATCGATATGTATCGATATTCCCAGAAGATGGAGAATGATCGATAAATTTAAATAAGTTTGACTGGCGCGTGATATACAAGAACTTATAATCTCAGAGATTTGCGTGTTCATACATATAGGCAGGCATACTTGGCTGTATCGAGTCTGCTATTGAAGCTGATCAAGAATATATATATTTTATGAGGAAATCTTAATGTATTTTCTTAACCTTAATGCGGAAATGAACAATTCTTTCAAGTGTACCTATACACAAATTAGCATCTTTATGGGCACATAAATATGTATATGTATTTGCACTATTATTTGAAATTATAAACAAATTCGCGATGGCCGTTAAATTTTTAAGATTGCTTGTTATAAATAAATAATCACAAGTTGATATTGCCTATCTGCACTCTATTTGTATGGGCATTTGTTTATCAATTGGTATTATTCAGGTGGTGCATCATCAAAATGCGCTGTCAAATAAAATGAGGTATTCTTTGATTTAAAATGGAATTTGCGTTATCAGACTGATGTCTGTTTGATATCGGAATCGAATCAAATGTGAAGTGTTCAGAATTGAAGTGATGAAATTGAAAGCGGAAATAGTTCAGCTTTTTTACTCACCATTTTGTCAATGGCTGCTTTGCTGCTGCTGCTGCCATAGTGGTCAATGGCTGTGTGGTTGGGGAGTTGGTGTTCCTCCAGCTCAGCCTGTTGCCTACACTGTTCTTCCAGAGTGCGATTGATGCTGGGCAAAGGATCAGTTTGCGGGCTTTGCGCCTGCTGAGTGTTAATTAGGGCGCTGGCACGTTGCAGCATGTCCAGCGAGAAGTTGGCAATTGCACTCTCGATATGCTCAGCCGAGGCTGCATTCAGGCTCTCCACGAGCGCTTGCAAATCGTCTTCGGCCATTGCCGACGTGACGTCTGGAAGGGATGGGGTGCTGCTGATGGGTTTCGATGTAGCGATGTCTGCTTGCTAATTAATTATTGTATTCGACTGCTGGTGTCAAGTATACGACAAACTTTTTATGACTGCTTGTATTTAACGGTAATACATATCAGCAGGACGTCATGTGTATATGTGTATGTGTGTGTGTGTGTCTGTGTGTGAGTGTGGACAGGAGACAGGCTGCTGCTTAACCCGCGACACACTTTCGCTTTTCCCTTTGGCGCTGCTTAATTAAACGGTTCACTTCGGAGAAAAAGTTGCGCAAATATGTTGACGAAGCTGGAAGAAAAGTGAAAGAAGAACGAACTTCTTGGTGATATCTCTGTATTTTTATCTGATAAAATTCAGGTAAGGAACTTATACACGCACTATTCAAAAAGCTTATAAATAAACGCCTCCATATTATATACATGTGTGCTTAAGTATAAGACATACACAGATATGCCCGCTGAGTTGTATTATTTGAATTGTATAAACGTATGTATATATACATATGTATATGTATATTTCTGGGCAACTTATAAAATCTGTTCAAATAATACATGCCTTAATCACGTGGCACTGTGCCCAGTGTGTATGCAGATAATATGCAGATAAATAAACAACAATCTTTATGGCCCCCTCCCATACATTTTTTGGGGCGGGGCTACTGTGACTGCCAAACACTCCAATTCAAATAGGAAATATCTACTCAAATTGTATACCTATTGGATATATATACGTGTATATGACAGCTGGAGACCTTTAGCGTACCTGACCAGCATTTAAAAATGCCGTTGAGCATTTCAACCCAGCTAGTTGTTAGCTGTTAGTTGTTAGTGAGAACCTGTTGTTGATCTCCGAGTCGGCACTTTTCTCCCTCTTATTAACACATTTGAACTAATCTTTCCACCAATAATATTATCTGCAAGGTGTGCTGCAAATTATAAGTAACATTATTATAGATTAAAATCTTTTTCTTGTTCTGTTCGTTTCTTATCTTGAACAAAATTATTTGCATTCAACTGAATCACGTAAATATCACACAACAAAAAGATATTGTTTACCTTAACTTTTTTATATTTCTATATTTAAACCGTGTCTTTAATTTTACTCTTGAATGTGTATGTTTTAAAGCCTTTTTCCAAATTGTGTTCTGCTTGAGGTCACATTAAGTAAATACGTAAAAATATTATTTATTTTAGCTTTTTACTTCAATGCTGAAAATATATGAAATGTTTTTTTGTGAATTTTAACTGTTGTCCTCGTTTACTGACTATGCTAACAGCTGCCTGAGGTGGGTAATTAGATATGCATGTTGCTGTGGCATGTGGAATGAATCTCTGTGTGTGTTTGTGTGTGTGTGTACACTAATGCTGACATTGACTTAAAAGTGGGGTTGAAGCGGCATCAACAAGCAGCATGACTGAGGCAAATGCGAGATGGTCGTTGTGCTAGGGTCGTGATTAAAACAAAGACTGCCAAGTTATTTATTAATGAACAAATACAAGCAGAGCACAAGAACCCACATACAAATACAAATGCAAACACACACACACACAGATATAAACGCTAACAAAAAGGAAACAGAAAGAGGAAGAAGCAGGAGAAGAAAGAAGAGAAAGAAGAGAAATGCGCTTATCCACAAAATGGAGAAGTTGTTCATTTTATGATTGTTACTCACTGCCGAAACAAGCTTGTACAACAATAATAAAAAGCAAATAGCTGGCAGCATAATGGTAATAATAACAATAGTATTCAACATGAATCCAAAATACATAAAATGGGCTAAGAAAATGGTGCCGCAATATAAAAAAGAAATGTTTGAGTGCCGAACAACAAGTTGTCTTTGATCTTGGCCAAAGGATGGAAATAGCTAAGAAAATGATTTAAGTGCTCTTAAGCACTAAAGACATGCTATATAAATATGTATATGTATAGGTAATAATGCAGAGTTCCATCAAATTATGGGGGGGGGGAGGGGTTGGGGCAACCTATTGGCCAAATGCCACTAAATGGCGCATGCCGTACTCAAATATTTGTCGAGCTGCGATTTATTTATGATGATGCTCGGGGCAAACAAGCGCAATATTTACACGGATGGGTTAGAGATTATGATTTTTTAATTTTTCCATTTTATAGCTGGCTACCATGCCATTAAAGAGGCGTCTAATTTCGGCTGCTAATGCGCACAATTAACAGTCAAAGCGAAAGGCAAATAAACAGACAGCTCGCCAACTCAGCCAAGTCAGCATCTCAGCTGCTCCTAATGTAAATACGTAACAATAATAAACGGCTCCTGATGGATTTTATTTGTGTGTGCTGGCCAACGGCGAACTGTTAATGATTTATTAAGTGTCAAAACAAAATAATATTAAGTGAATCATTATTGACTTTGGCCGCATATGGCCAATATGGTCAACTGGCTGTTATCATCAGACTTAACAATTATACGTATTTTTGAGACGGTTGGCGACATTTAATACCACATAATATATATATGCCATATGCTGCCACCAACCAAGTAGAAACCAAAGCGCCACACGCGCAATTAAATGCCAAGCGAATCCAATTGGAAATCGAGCAGAGCAAATGGCAGATGCAGTCAGGCGCACTGATCGATATTTATGAATGCCGGAAAGCAAATAAATAGCCTGTTTTTGTCCGACATTCTGACCGATTAGGTGACTGTCGGTTTTTGCCGCCTCAGCGAATTGGCCATCGCCAATTGGCCAACACAAATCAACATTGAAAAGGCAAACAAAACAAGTCAAAATGTGCAGTTGACTGAGCTCGACTACGAAATACCCTTAACGCAGCTTCTTTAAATAGGTTTACTTTCTGCAGCTTCAGGGGTGCAAGGGCACCAAGGACTCCTCACCTATCGCGAATTTCTAAAATCAGATCAGAGCGATTTTTATTCTGAGTGTAGGTGTTCAATATTTGAATTTCAAATGTGTGGCTTTGATTGCTATCGAAAATTTAAATGTATCGATAATCGAGAAGCGGAGCCTGCTAACGATAAAGTGAAATAAAATTAATCTGCTCTTGGTACACGAGAACTTCCAAATTTTAGGAGTATAGCTCTTACAATCTCTGATGATGACCGTGTTCCTACACATGGCTATATCGACTTGCCTAATGATGCTGATCAAAAACTTATATACTTTAGGGGCTCGGAGTTGCTTCCTTCAGTCTGTAACATAGTTTTGCGCAAAACCAATATATCTTTTTTAGTGGCCATGAATATGCGTGGGTTCAAGCCACAAGTGGCACACATGGCGTATGTGCAATTGCCAACAACAGCAGCAGTTTGCCAGGCAACTCAATTTCAAATGTATATATCTCTATATATATATATATGTATGTGTGTATGCATAAATGTATTGTGAACTTCAAACTGGCTTGAAGTTGGGCAAGGACTTGTTATTGGGGCTTAGTCTTTTTATGTGAAGCAAAAAGTGGGCGACTCTAAATTGAATTTGCAATTATTATATAAATTTCAAAAGAAGCTGCAGGTATGTATATATGTACATATTGTGTTGCCGGCGCTGCCTGGTAACGCCGAAAAAGATACGCCAAACAATATGTAATTTCACAAGCAATATTTATAAGATTAAAGGTTACCCTTAACCTTTGGTTCCATCTCCGTTGGTATAGTTATTACTGACTTCTACTTCCATGCCACTTAAAATCAATGACGTTGCTTGAGGCAATCGTGAAGTACTTTGAAAGCAATTAGCAAAGAATGGGCGTGGCATGAATATACTGCACTTACAACAAGAGAGCGAGAGAGAGAGAGAGAGCTGCAGCTATGGCAAAGCTTTTGCACTGATTGCTGCTGAGAACGAGTATATTCATTTCATTCATTCGTTGCAACTACTTCCAGTTGCACTCGAAAAATTCAATTGCCTATCTTGAACCACTTAGTTCGACACTTAAGTATAATTAAAAATTATTATTTACTTAACAGTTTAAACACTAGTGGTATACAATAACTAAAGGCACATCTTTTGCCACACATAAATCAACATATAAAATGAGGAATCTAGGAATATATGTTTATGTTCCCCGTATATGACAAAGTAAGTATTGCTCTTGGAATGCTTAGCAATATAAATATTTTGAAATTTTAAATGCAAAAATCCACAAAAAAATAAAACCACTTAACATTCTTTGGAGAAATCGTAATGTTTAGCCGATATGCATTGCTTTTATGGAAAAACCTCGCTTAATTCAATAATATTGTTCTTAGATAAATAAAGAATTATCAATAGAAAACACTTCAGTATATAAATAATTATTTATTTATTTGTTAACTCAATTGATTCGCTTCAGATGTGTGAAGAACGTCGACTTGCACGCGTTAAAACCAGCAGAGTGATGAAAACCAAAATAGCTTTTATGAGGATGTTAAAAAATATGTTAAAAAAGTGTTTCACTTATTTACATAAGTAAGAGTAAATACACAGAAAAATGTAAGTAAATGTAAGTAACATACACTCGGCACACTTAAGTTGACCCTTTCAGAGTTTGGTTTCATTATGGTTGCATTTTCAATTGTTATTTTTGTGTGTTTTTTATTCAATGTTTATTTTAACTTCTGGAAACGAACAAAAGCATTGCAAAATGTAACAATGTTTTTCTTTAGTCAACAAGGGGAAAAAAATAATTACAACCAACTTTGTGGGTGGGTCTATATACCTGTCTCTATATGTATATACATATGTATATTCACTAACTGAAGTACGCTTGCAGTTTGCAAATTGCGGTAGCTGATCAACTGTAGCTAATAAAAATAAGAAGCATTCCAAAGAAAGAAAAGAAGAAGAAGACAAATGTAAATATGTTTCGCTTGTGTGCTTGGCAAATTGGTTAACCTCCTAAATTTAATCAGGCGTTTATTCATCAATTTAAAGGTCTCATTGTGTGCCAATGCTAGCTGCTAGCTGCTAGCTGCTAAGTGATCAACAATCTGTTTTGGTGTCTTCAGTACACACGGCTAAGAAAATATCGTTTTAATGGACTGTTTATTTGGCAAATGTGTTAGGCACAGAGCGTATTAAAAAAATATTAGGCCTTTTTTTCTTTTCCTAAAAAATCAAAAAAAAATTCAAGTGTGAATTCGGTCGCACACACAGTCACAGTCAGAAGTCACAACCGTGTCAGGGGTGGAACAAATGTTTAAATTACCGTCTCACCCATCTACTCACTTGCTCACATGTCAGCCTTAAATGTTTATCGCCTTTATCATTTTTATTATTTAACTCACACATACATATGCACACATACATATGTATATACACTACAACTCACGCATTTAAGTTTTGATCAAAGGCAAACATACACTTTGTATTGCAGATAGTGGTGGATTTAGATATAAACAAATTATTTATATTCTAACTAATTAATTCAATAGCATTAATTATATGAGATTTGCTTTTATTATTGCAAATTGCGTTTTCCGAAACAGTATTTTTTTTTTAAGTTTTTTCGGAGGCTGCGGTAAACAACGACGCGATACACGCGAAGATAATGAATTTCGTACGGAAGAATTCACGTCTAATAACGGCAAATGACAGCAATGAACTGCGGCCGGGAGCTTTTACAAAGCGTTGTCTTGATTTCGGTACGGCAGCAGAGTTCACACACACACACACACACACAGGCACATTTACACAGACGACGCCCACAAAGAACACAGGACACGTTACGTTGGAGCAGACGCTCGCAGCAACATGTGGCTATGATGGCAACCTGAGTGTGTCAGTGTGTTAGTTACTGTCACAGAGAGCCAAAGAGCAAAGAAGCTTTCGCTTAGCTGAGACCGGCATTCTGTTATACTCCCTCCAAAGCATGCAAAATGAGTATATTTGGCTTTGTTTGTGTAATGTTCGCTTGCTCTGTCGGCGTGTATAATTACTGTTATGTTTGAAATTAATAAAGCTTGCGTCACAATATCCATCTCTATCTATAATCGTTCGGGTTATGCGCACTCATGCATAAGATGATATTGTGCGAAGCTGCTCTTGTCATTTGTTCGACTCTGTTGACAGAGTATCTCGTAATCGGTTGCTGCTGACCTGTTTGTATTTGCATTTGCATTCAATTGGCACTGTGTGTGTGGCAAAGTCGTTGACAATGCCTTTTCCTGATAACTGCAGTTGGCAATCAAACGGAATGGGTCGTTAAATGCTTTTTGTCGACTACTTATGACGTTGAATACAAATCGACACCCTGTGCGAAAAGCACATTTTACGTGATCATTATTCGGTGAAAAGTTAAATTACAATTTAATGTACATTTGAATTTTATCAAAATTATATGTAGTGCTTAAAAAAAATAAGTCTAAAAATACTAATGTTTATTAATAGTATATAAGTAATAACAAAAATCGCATATACAAATTATTCAATGCAAACAAAACTCTGGAAATAAAGCATATTTTTCAATATTGTAGAAAGATCCACCCTGAACACTGATGCCAAAAGGAGATTGATTATTTTTATGAGTGTAGTGCAATGTCCAAGTGTATTTGTACATGCTACTGTGTGGTTGGGCGCCACATTTCACAGCCAGTGAATGGTGTCTGTTGCTGACAACTGAAATCAGTGGTAAATTGCTTTAAGTTGCTCTCAGCGACAATCACACGCACATCGTCCATGTCATGGTCAATGGCCAATGGCAATCGGCCACAAAAGAACTGGGCAAAGTTCAGATGAAAGAGTTGCGGTGCCAGCAACTCTCTCTCAAATTCATATGGTCGATACTCGAATCGTTGGGAGTCATGGCCAATGCCAAAGAATGCATCATATGCCAACTGAAGACCATTCACATCCGCCAATCGCTCCTTCAGCGATGCCGTTGGCGTCTTCTGGACACATTTTAGGGCTGCCTGAAATCTTGGCTGCTGACGCAGTTGCAAGCCCAGCTCCGTCTCATTGCCGGTGGCATCGAAGAGAATGCCGTCCTGCTCGAAGGCGTGCATTAGCTCGTGTGCCAGTATAAAACCCATTAGACTATATTGGAAAACGGAATGCAGGCGATAATCGTGGAATGGCCACTGCATAAAGATCAGGGGTACGGTTAGAGTATTCCTTTCATGTTCAAAATACGGCGCATTCCGAGCACTTAACACATCATCGTTAAGATAGTAAAGTTCGGGTTGCAAGACGGCTCCATGTTGCAGCAATGGGGCATGTTGCAGCCGTATACGCAGACGCAGTGCCTGCCACAAATTATGCTGGAAATCCGCACGAGAAAAGTTTGCACTGGCATAATGCCTATTGTAGAAATCTCCCGTGGTTGTCGCTACCGGCAAATTGCCCAGCTTGAGGTGAACTCCAGCCAGCTTTGCACGCACATAGCCCAATTCCTGTGGACTTAGCTCCATGTGATTGTAATCCAAGTACTTGTTAAACGTTGTACGCAAGCTGGTAAAGATTTCCATAAGCCGTCGAGTATCCTCCGACCGTGTCCTGTACACATATCGATCGTAGATGTAGTTCATGCCCAGCGGCAGCACAGCGCGCATATGTTGGATGCAGCGGTGAGCTTTTGATCCAAGCCCTGACCTGGGATTAGCTTTCCGTGCAAAACTGGCCAGGCGTGCAGTTAGATATAATTGCAGGCTGGTTGTGCTGCTGCTCTGCAGTAGTGTGCCCAACTCGCTTAGGTACTCCACATCACTGACCTCCACGAGAAGTTGGTCATCCTTGGGCTCCACTTCGAGCAGCGCCTCGAAATAGTTTTTCCAATCGATTTGCGGTATTTGCTGCTTCAGCTCGCCTAGAGTCCAGGATTGCAGAGCTGGCTCCTCTTTACGGTATTTATGACGCAATTCACGTAGCTTTCTGTCCAGTTGCTGCAGCTCGGGGGAAAGAGTTGCTAGGGGCTTGAAGAAGGAAATTACATTATAATCTATAATGAATATACACTCAGAAAGAAGACTTACCAAGTGGTCATTTTGGACTGGCATCTTCAGTTGTATTACATAACGTGTCGAATCGTTGTAGGCAACATCCACCGACTCATCCAGGAAGACGCCATTAACACCGTATTTACGCAATCTGCCTGCTGCACTTGCCCATTGCAAGGGGTCTGAGATTAGTTCGTGTGGCAATTGCAACTCCTGATCGCTAATAACACACGAAACAAAGTAGTCACGTATTTGTTGCAATAGATGTGTTGCAGTCTCCTGCTCATTAAGGTCAGTTCCGCTCAGCACTAAGGCCATTGCCTTCGCATAGCTATCCTCCGCTCGCTCAAAGTTGTCCACGTAGTTGCCTGACCAGTTGCCGCATGAGTGGACCCACAAGTTTGCACATGGTGAGCTGCGACGATCCAGATTTGAATAGATCTGTCTCATCATAGCCACATTAATGTCAACTTGGCAGTGTGCCAAGGAGGCCAAAACCACGCAGAGCAAAGCCAATTGTAAACTTGCCATCGCAGTTTCATTCACAAACTGGATGTGAAATTTCACAGCCAAGCCATTTAATTACTTATCAACAAAAGCTTGGACACTAAGCTTTAATATTAGCTCGCTTTTAACGATTGCACTTGCAACAATCAGAACACAAACATGACTAAGTAAATACATACATACAGATGATTTTCGACATACAGTGGAGGCCAGAAAAATAGATCAGCTGGCGAATTCAGAGCTTAACAAGAAAGAACTGAAGAGCAGACTGATCAGGGACTGAGCGTGAGTTTCTACACATTATAGACTTTATATTATTATAAACCTTAAATCTGCACAGATTTGTAATCTCTAACTAGTTTTCATACTTGTTGTATTTGAAATAAAACACTAAACTAAATTTCATTGTTATATTGATTATAAATATATTTATAGTCCAAACCTTAAGTTCTTATTATAAAAACAAATAATCAGTTTCGGTTGTTCACGCAGAGATAGACTCTTTGGATAGCTTCAAGATTTGCAGCTTCTTGACTAACCAAACAAGATATTTCAATAAAATTCTATATACTAATTGGATTTATGCTCATTTCTTGAATCTTTGTTTTTTATCCGTCGGCTTCTTGGATTTTTTAAACTGTCCCAGTTTCTTGGATTTGCTTTTAAGTAGCTTTTGCATTTTAATGGGCTTGCCCTCCAGCAAGGGTACTTCATCCACATCCACACGCTTCGCCACTGATAGTTTCTTAGTAAGTTTAGCTGGTGGTTTAGGCTCCGGCTTCAAGCTGCTGTTACTTGCTTTGGGACCATTTTTCTGGTCCTTCTCTTTCTTCTTGCCGTTTTCGGTTGCTTTCTGGGAAGGAGGAACAATTTGCTCCACCTTGGACTTTTTAGGTACTTTCTTCTTGCCCTTTTCGGTTGCTTCTTGGGAAGCAGGAATTATTGGCTCCACCTTGGACTTTTTAGGTACTTTCTTCTTGCCATTTTCGGTTGCTTCTTGGGAAGGAGGAACTATTGGCTCCACCTTGGGCTTTTTAGGCACTTTGATGGGCTTCTCGAAAACATTGGCCACATATTTTGTTTTGCTTTGTTCACGCTTCTTCTTTTTCAGATCTTGTTCCACATCTGTTAAAATGGGTTTGCCAGCTCGTTTTCCAAGCGCTTTGCGTGGGGCAGCATCAGTTGCGATTGCCTCGTCCTCGCCCTCGTCTTTGTCTGTTTTCGTCTTTGCCTCTGGTTGATCCGATGCAATTGCTTCGTCCAGCTGCTTCTCATCTGCTTCCTGCTGTTCCTTGGTGATGGGGATTGTGTTGGAGAATTTTTTCAGCTTGGCCACATAGAAGCCATCCATGTTGTTCGTGTGGGGATAGAAGCGCTTGCTCAAATTCAAGCTGGGATGGTAGCGATACTCGCGGAATTTGGTAAAGCCTGGCTCACCAAAGTCAATGCCCAGCGGCACCAGTTTAACATTGCGCTTCTTGAGCGCATAATCAATTACCCACTCGTTCTCCTCAGGCAGGACGGAGCACGTGGAATAGACGATGTAGCCACCCGTAGAGGATTTCGCATCCACACAATCTATGGCAGTTAGCAAGAGCTTGCGCTGCAAATTATAACAACGCTGCACATCGACTTCCGATTTGGTTGTTTTAACACTCGGATCCTTGGAGACGACTCCGGTGCCGGTGCACGGTGCATCGAGAAGCACTCGATCGAAGCCCGTCATAATATTGCGAAATTTGGTGGCATCCTCGCAGCTGACAACCGCATTCACAATGCCCAAACGATGGAAATTGGCCACAACAGCCTTGATGCGATCCCGATTCGAATCGTTCGCGAACAAGACGCCCGTATTCTTCATGACGGCCGCTATGTGCGACCCTTTGCCGCCCGGCGCCGAGCACATGTCCAGCACACGTTCTTTCTCCTGCGGAGCCAATGCTATCACGGGCAGCATCGAGGAGGCGCCCTGTATCATGTAATGTCCAGCCAAATACTCGGGTGTGGCGCCCAGCGGCACCGTCGAATTGAAAATGACCAAGCCCACGTTTGTCCACTTGCCCAGCGGATCCAAATTGACGCCGCGATTAATTAACGCGCCAGCTAGATCACGGCGACGAGTCTTCAGCGAATTTGTACGTATGGTCAGCGGACGCGCTATCTGAAAGAAAGAATACATTTGTAAGTTGTTAGCATACATACAATGTTGATAACCCACCTCTGAGGCCTCTAAATACTCCAGCAGATCGCCTATTTTGAATATGTCCATCAACTTGCTCATGAGAAACTCGTTGTAGCTGTAGTACATGCAGAGATCTTGACGCAGCTGATCCACATACTCGCCACGTGAGCGACCCTCCTCTCTGAACTTGCCGAAGTCAGAGAGCACCTGTGTAATATCCTTGATGCGCTGCTGCACATCTTGCAAGGACAATTCCTTTTCAGGATCTTCGCCCGGTTCGGGCAAATGGAACACTTCAGACTGATCGACGGACATTTGCATCTCCTTACGTGACAATATGGCATCTTTCTCCTGACGTTTTTTGAGTTTTTTGTTGGCGCGCTCAATGGGCAACTTGTCCTCCTCATCATCACCGTCATCATCATCATCATCTTCATCCGATTCCTCATCATTTTCACTGTCAACTTCTTGATCTTGATCAGATTCGGATTTGAGCTCATCATCGTCAAACAGATCGTCCAATTTACCAATTTGAGCGTCGTCATCATCATCCATAAATTCTTCCTCTATCTCACTCTCATTCACATCATCATCTTCAGCTTCTTCATCTTCCCCATCATCATCTTCTTCAGCTTCTACATCTGATCCAGCTTCAATTTCATTTTCAGACAAGTTATCATCGTCCTCTTCCAGCTCCATTTCTTTGCTCTTCACACTCTTTTTCTGTTGCTTTCCCGATTTTAATGTTAGCCAATCATTATTATCATCTGAATAGCCATTTGACTTTTGTTTTTTTTGGACTGGCACAAGCTGTGGCACCTCCTCGTCCGATGACTCCGCCTGTTGCTCCACCTGCTCCTCTTCCGGCTCGCTGTCGCTGTTATACGGTTTTAGCCTGCGGGGCAGTTTAGCACGTTTCTCCTTCGATTTTGCCTTCTGCACTATCTTCTTTTGATCTCGCTTGGCCACGCGTTGCTTTTGACGGTGCGATAGCTTCTTGTCCTCATCGTCGAGCGGAGCTAGAAATAAACATTTCAATATTTGTTCAACGGCATAGGCGTGGTTATAATACCAAATGATTTCTTTGGAAACTTCGGTGGCCCCTGTTTGCGAGCCTTGCGGCCAGGTCCCTTCTTTTGTTTTTCACTGAACTCTGCTTTGCGTCCCATATTTTCGAGATTTCAGCACACGTTCACTAGCGAAAAGACGTTTTTAAAATATGAGTGCGTCCACGTGCGGCGACCCTGCCGTGTTTTGCAGCACTGCTCAACAAGCGGCCAGAGTGGGTGATTCGATGATACAATAAACATCGATAAGACCTTGACTATCGCATAATAAAACATGACATGGTGAGTAAATAATAAATCTCTATTGAAACAACAAAAATAGCATATCTTATTATGAGAAGTTGAATACTCACAAGACTTAGTAATCATAATTTTTGGTTTGCCACAAAACCATATTGTATTGTGTATTTAGGCCTCACAACAATCGTCAAGCCACCTCTCTGTACAGTCCATCTCTAACAAAGTTTGGCCAGATGTTTACGTGCATTTTACAGCACCGGCTATAATTAGGTGGGCAAACCAATAAAGAAGATCAAACAAAAACAAGAAAAATGTAAAGATGTTCCAGCAATTAATGTAATAAGAAATTCGTGTAATGGACATTGCCAGCATTGAGCTGAGCTGGGAGGCGCTGATCGGCTCTCTGGTAGCACTCAGCGTGCTCTTCGTCTTTTGTCGCAGCCTTCTGGCCGAAGATGTTGTCATTTGCATATCGGGCAAAACACGTCACAGCTGGAAATCAATAAAAATTCTTGAAGAGGTAAGGGGTTCTCCACAGAGAGAAACGTAATTTCTCACTACCCACTCTCCATCCTCATTAGGCCCGCTTTTGTAATGTGTGTGAGATATTGTTAACGCCATCGGCAGGCGTGTTCTGCGACTGTTGCGGGATTTGCACGCACTCGGAGCCATCGTGTCAGCGCCAGGCGGATGCTCAGCATCGCTGCAAGGACAAATGGTTACGCAACGTGGACACAATGCGACACTTCTGGGTGCGCGGCAATTTACCGATGAGCTACAGCTGTGCCGCGTGTGGTCAAGAGGCCGAAGTGGATCATCAAAGCAGCAGCTCGGAACCGGGTCTGTTTGGTTGGCGGTGTGCCTGGTGTCAGCGCTGCTACCACGACAACTGCTACAAGAGCGTGGACACCAAGGCTGTGTGTGATTTTGGCGAGTTCAGTGACATGATATATCCACCCTATAGCATTGTGGCCGCTAGGACACGGGAATCTGTGCGATTGCACCTTGCCGGCATCAAACCGCCAAATATTGAGAACTGGGAACCGTTGATTGTGATTGCCAATACGAAATCGGGCAGCAGCACAGCGTCGAATGTGTTGTCGCTGCTGCGTGGCTATTTGCATCCCATGCAAGTCATGGAACTGGGCACCCGCGGTCCTCAGGATGCTTTGCAGTGGGTGGCTAAGACGAGTCCACGCCCTTGTCGCATTCTGGTGGCTGGTGGAGATGGCACAATTGGGTGGGTGCTCAACACCATCTACACACTCAATATAAAGCCACAGCCTTCGGTGGCCATTATGCCACTTGGCACTGGCAATGATTTGTCGCGTGTGCTCGGCTGGGGAGCCGAGCCCCCAGCTGTCCTCGATCCGCTGCAAATATTGCGTAGCGTTAGACGGGCTCGTTCCGTGAATCTCGATCGATATGATCTGCAAATTGAGAAGCTCCACTACCGGCTGCCCATACAAAGACATCCCATAAAGACAATACACGTGTACAATTATTTCAGCGTTGGCGTCGATGCCTACATTACCTACAACTTCCACAAAACGCGCGAATCTCGCTTCTATTTGCTCAGCAGTCGCATATTCAACAAGGTACGTCTATTGATATTATATATTTACTTATATATATTCATATACTCATTTACTCCCATATAGTTGCTATACTTTACATTTGGCACACAGCAGGTTATGCAGCCGGATTGCGAACGCATCGAGCAGAAGCTGGAACTGCATCTAGATAATAAGTTAGTTGAACTGCCGGAACTGCAATCGCTGGTGTTTCTCAATATTGACTCGTGGGGTGCCGGTTGCAAGCTGTGCGAAATTAGCAACTCGAATGGCGAGAAACGCATTATAAACTCCATCTCTGATGGCGTAATGGAGGTCTTTGGCATCGTCTCCTCCTTTCACATTGCCCAGTTGCAGTGCAACATTAGCAAACCGGTGCGCATTGGCCAAGCCAAACAGATAAGGGTAACTATAGCTACTACACACATATCTATGAAAATATATATATATATATAAATTTCTAATTTAAATCTGATTGTGTTGCAGTTGCGCGTGAATGCAACGGTGCCCATGCAGGCGGATGGCGAACCCTGGATGCAGACTCCGGCAGACATACGCCTGCAGTCACGCAGCCAAGCTCGTGTCCTGAAATCCGAGGCAGTGGCGACCACCGACTAGCAGCCAAATCTCTATCTAATCTTTAAAAGTGAACCCAAGTGTCCAAAAACTTCTCAATGTACTTAAACACTTAAAAAAAAAACCAATCTTAAATTGTAGCTAGTCAAAGTCATAATACTACCAACTAACCGAAGGATTGGGAAAACGAGTCGAATCTACAGAATAAATGAATCTATTAAAATGAATGTTATGTGAGTAAATAATAATAAAAAGTTGTATGTTGATTTTGAAAAGCACGTCACTTTATTCTAGTCAATTTAAACTTGTTCTGTTCAATTTATGTCCCGACAGTTGTTGAGCAAGCTGAGAGACGCATGCACATAATATTTGAAGGGTAATTGGGATCTGTTTTTATTTTGTAGTTTATCAAAAGGCGGGTGTTCAACGAAAGCAACGATGTTCCATGCGCATCGCCTTAGAGCATGGTCAGCTCCATGATGGCGTTAACGATATCGTTGTTGTTGTTCTTCAGCGCCTTGATGGCTTTCACACGCGTCGTATTCGCCTGCGTTATGACCAGTTCAATGTCCTTCTCATCGACGCCCGTGTCATCGACCTCCTCTTCATCCTCCTCAGCAATGGGAGCCACCGATGTAGTAGCACCCACACTATCAGCAGCGCCAGCAGCCTCCGGTGCCTTGAACTTCTCGGCAGCGGCAACTTGAGCCTGCTGCGACAAGTCCTCGATCTTGGCCTCACCGAAGACAATGTATGTGTCGCTGTGGGGATTCTTGTACACGTCAGGGTTGTTGATGACGAACAGAATGTTCTTCGACTTGCGTATGGTGACGCGATTGACACCCTGAATCTGCTTCAGACCCAACTTGAGCATGATTTTTCGCGCCTTCTTCTCGCCGCGCGACTGCTTTGCTTTCGAGACCACATCGATGGGCAGCCCGGTGGCGCCACCACCCAACTGAGTGGTGCCAGTTTCTGCCTCCTCCAATTCGGGTATCATATCCGAATCGCTCTCGCTGCCATCGTCCTCTACACGCACATCGACTTCCTCGGACAGTTTCGCCTCCGCGGAGGTCGAGGGTGCCTCGTTTTTAATTTCAGTTAGTTCTGGCATAATTACCTATTCAAGAAAAACACATCCACATTATTAATTTGAAGCACATTATTCTATTGCAGAAAAGCCGATTTTCGATCGATTTTTCGAGAAATTTGTTTCCATAATTATTGGAAATACTCTTGAAATATGCACAAAATATTGTAGTTGGGAACATCGTTTCAATTGTGAGATTGATAGTTCATACTTTATGCTCGTGATGCTTTGTTAATTTTGTAATTATTTACCTACGAAAAGCCGCTGTGAAAAAGAATCGGAAAACGTTTTTAGTGAAAAAGAAGGGTTGCCACCTGATAATAAATTCAGATAGCAAGACATATGACACCCTTTAACAATAACAGAGTAATCGATAACATCACCGACCCTGAAATTCAGGCATGCTGTTGCAAGCTCGCTGCTATGGCATTTGACCGCTCTTTTTAAATACCAAATACCCCTAAATTCCTAGACGCCAATAATCAATCAATTATTGTGCGGCTGGGGAAACCCAAGGAGAGCCTATTAATTACTAAATAAATAATGCCCGAACCATGTAACTGACAACTGTAATTACTTTCCAATTTGCAATTAAATTGTATAAATAATCGATGTGCTATGCATAATTACAGCTTTGACAATAGACCAACAAACAAAAACAATTGTCATGTGAACCAGTTGTAAAGGGTTAAAATGACACAATTACGGACGGACGGACAGCCGTTGCAGTGGCCATGCACGGACCTGCCCGCAAATTGTAAACTGGGCGTGTCAATTGTTGGGTAAACATTGGACAGCTTTCGTTGGGTTTGCGGTCAACAGAAGCGAACACATGTTCGACTTCGCATTTCCGAACCAAAAAACGTAATGATTATTAAATTTGTATTAAACGAACGATATAATTTAGGGGCTGGTAGCCAACGTACACAACGTACGAAACTATTGGGTTGTCATCATATACATGTATGTACATATATATATCGAATCACCCGTCTGCAGTCTCCTCTCACTGCACTTGTAATTGTTTTTTTATTTTATTTTATTTCGTGCGCATTTTTAAGCACTGCAAACGAGTCCTAAACTATGCAAAGCATTCACAACAATTTGTCAGTAAATAATTTCGATTTAGGCGCGCCGTTCTCTTCTGTGTCTGTATCTGTATCTCTTTCTGGGTATATACTATAGCAAGATGTCGTGGTTGGGCCACAATCCGGGTGTCAACAGCGCCCTGATTTATTTGAGCGCATGAAACGCTTCGTTGGATTTCGTTAATTTGTCCGTTTCCCGCCAGGGAGACTGGCAAAAGCAAATCTTATGTATACACATACATAAACATATATGTATATATGCATATATAAGCAACATTTCTTTATACAGCTCAGTGCCAGGCATAATTGACAGAGTGCCAAAAAATTACAAGCTTTCATCATTACTACTACAATCGCCGACAAGGCGCATAATTATATTTTAATTTATGCCTAATGCCAAAAAAAAATAAACTATAATCTACTCGGATTGCAATTTAAATATTTGAAACACTCAAACGTGACCAACATTTTTGTTGTTCATTTCCAACAAAAACTAAATTTTTTGCTTAACCAATTTAAGCAACAAATGCAAATTGGCAAGTGTGTGAAGTGTGCCTGGCATAGTAATTGAGGGGCGGGCTCAATTAGCAGTTCATGATCAAGTAAACCACAAAATGAGAGGAACTTCCGGACTGAAAGCCAGTTATCGATTTTTTCTCTCTTTCACAGAATTTTGCTCATGATTTAAGAGTTACAAATATGATTTTTTCAGTGGTATATAAGGAAAATGAGATGTCCATGTGGAAGGAGTAAGCCAACATTTGAGAAATTTGCTGGAAAATCCGTTTTGTTTACCTTTTTTACAAATAAAGTGTGGAATGTTTAAAAACAGACTGCAAAGAGAAATATTTTTTGAATTTTAATGATTTTACTATTTTACTACTTTTTTGTAAAAGATAATGTTATTTAAATGAATTATTATTAATGGAATATCATCATTTACACTTTCTATTTTAATAATTTTATAGGTTTACTTTGATTTTTACTTTACTTTATTACTTAAATATGATTAGTTTTGAAAAGTACAATGTTATAATCAAATAGATTATTATAAGTAAAAAAATTACAAATAATTAATAATTTTACTATTTTATTACCTCATAACAATAATAATTTATTTATTTATTACAACAAAGTGCCAACAGTCCAATCCAAACTATTCCAATTTCAGTTGTGCTCCCATAGTTTATATGATATGATTATATGATTTATTTGGATATATCTCAAATGGTTTTTGAAAATGTTAAGTCTTGCTAAGATTTTTGGGCCTTGTAACTATCTGTGCCCAATTAACTCAAATCAAAGCAATACTTTAATAAACTCCATTTGCAGCTGAGGCTCAACTGAGGTGTGTTTGTGAGTGTGTGTGTGTGTGTGCGCAGGCATGTGCAACACCCACTTGCACTCACGTCTGAATTTAAATTGCTCACTAATATGCCACACGAGACCAAACAAACCGTCAAACCCCCCTCCAACACAAATTTCCAGGCACCTCTCACTCACTCAGCGCATTAATGTCTCCACAATGGTTTAGGTGAGTCTGGGTCTGAGACAGAGTCCGATTAGGGCATGATGACTCGAGCAGAAAGCAATTAGGTAGCTTGTTTAGCTGCAGGAACAACCCCAACACACACAAACCAGCAATCAGCAAACAGAGAAGCTCAACCGGTTTGCCAGCAATTAGCTGGCAGCCAATCACAGACACTCAACGCGCTAGCACAGCGCGCCATATTGGCCATCAGCAAGGCGGAGCTAGCTCGCTCTTTCTCTCTCTCTCTCTCGCTCTTTCGCTCTCTCTAGCTCACTCTTTCTCTGTGTAAGTGGTGGTTGGTTTTTTTTGACAGCAGTTGGGTGCGAGGCGACGTTGCCCGTCTGAGCGTGTGTGTGCGTGTGCTGTGTGTGTGAGTGCTGCCTTGACTGCTTTGGCTGCTTTTGGCTTTCATTTGCGCGCAGTTCTTTGAACGGTTCACTGCGTCAAGCGTTGCGCGCGTCACGTGTCCCAGCGAAGTTTGTAGTTGATGATGCAAAACGAGCATGCGGCGCTGCTGGTGCCGCCGGTGGAGAGCAGCACGAAATTGGTCAGCAAACCGTTTCCGAAACCCTTCTCCATTGAGAGTCTGATTGCCAATCAAACACCTGCCGTTCTACCATCGGCCAATATCGAACGCAAGCAGGAACAGGAGCTGGAACCGGAACAGGAACGTGATCGTGATCGGGATAGCAATCGGCAGATAAATGCACGCGCTATTGTGGCCAGTTCAGCGCTGGGCCTCACCCAGTTTCCGCTTTACAATCCCTGGCTGCACGGCTACTTTGCCCAGAATCATGAGCGGCTCAGCCATCTAATTGCCGGCGGCTGTTATTTGGGTTCGCCGTTTGCTGGCAAGGAGCCGCAGCCCCAATTAGCACCACTGCCACCGCCCCAGCCGACGCATGCCTTGGACAATCTCAGCCTTAGTTCGACCAAACCAAACCAAAGCAACGATGCCGATTTGGGTCGTCTGCCGCTGCCGCATCCGCTGGACAATCGATTCCTGCCCTTCAATGCTGCACCCACAGCACCCACGGATCTGAGCTATCGACGGCTGGCGGAGCTCATGAATCAGGATTATGTACACAACCTGAGCGTGCATGCGCGGCTCCAGCACATGGCCGCAGCCCGGGCACAGGACGAGAGTCAACATTCACATCCACATCAGTCATTGGCCGCCACCCAAGAGCCATCGCCACATCCCGCCTACTCGCCATCAAAGTCACACAGCAGTCCCAGCACGGAGCCAGCAGTTGACGTGGGCATGGATGAGGATTACGAGTGCAGCGGGGATTCATGCAGCGACATTAGCCTCACCATGTCGCCTCAGAACTACAACGTCGATTTGGATAAAAGTCGCAATGGAGGTAATTATATTGCAAGGATAAGCTGGCCAGAAAAACTTTCCATTCCTAACTGAAGTAAGATTCGCAAAAATTAAGTTTCTTGAGACGAAGTCAAATCCAAATTCTCATTCCCATTCCCCGACATGTCCTTGCTGCTTGTGGTCTACGGTCTGAAGTGGTTTTTGTCATGGTAATTAAAATGGAGCAGTCAAATCATAGGCAACATTAGCATAAAACGCATTAAGACCCAATGTTTGGTGTCAATCAAAGCAGCAAAGTTTTCAACTCTTGCTCAGCAGCGAAACAGGCAGAGACAGCGACAGAGACAGAGAGAGAGAGACAGAGAGAGAGACAGAGAGAGAGAGAGAGAGCTTGAGAAAGAGATGGCGAAACAATAATAACATCAAAAACGAAACTGACATTTTGACAAACGTAGCGATTTAGTCATTGAAATGGAAAGCCCAACGAAAATGGAAAACTTTTAGCCGACCGCATTTTAATGAGTCCTCGTCATATCCAAATGACATCCATGACTTGTGCTCTGGGTCTCCATTGTCCGAAGCATTTTAAATCAATTTGGCACAACGAATTTAACGTATTCATAACTGCACATCGAGTTATGTTTGGGGGTGTACATATATATATATACGACATTCACAACGATCTACCCCCACAAATGAGTGTTCATTGAGGACACATATAAATCAGTGACAGAGCAGGCAATGGGCATATCTGATGCGTGTAAGTGTTAAAAAAGCGCTTAAGCGTTACACAAAATAATCAGGCAGCCGGAGAGGGATGAATGTGCTAACCAAGTTGCTCATCGTTACCCTTAGCCTCACCCTCAACCTCATCCTCACCCTCATCTTCATCACCGCAAAATACGCATATTATGTTTCAAGTGTTGTCTTGAGCTCCTTGTTTTTGTTGTTGTTTGTGGATTGAGATTGGGAATGGGGCGTTTGCCGGCCAAGTCAAGTGTGCCCGTCATTTGGACACACATGTCTCCAGTTATAAATAAATATGTTTGCCACAAGTTATGACACAGACCATTTACGCCAGAAAACCCAAACTGAACTCACAGTCATCGGTTGTTAAGTGCTGCTAATGGGCTTCTAAATACTTCGACAGGATGTTGTGTCTCTTAATTACGGTTAATTTAATCAGCATTCAATATGAACTATATTTTAATTATCTGTATGCTTTTCAAAAATAATCAAATTCAAATTTTGTAAACCTAATGAGATCAATATCAATTCAGTTTTCTATCGATTTCTGTCTGTTAGGTATACGGTTTTATTACCATTCTTAATGATCGGACTATAAGTGTAGAGGTATCATATTGTTTGAGATCGAAAAAGTTACTGAGTAGTTCCTCCAGAAATGCAGTCTTACTGACACTTGTTTTTCGCTTATTTCTCTGTTTCAATCCGTCGCCAGTTTGTCAGATTGTATGTAATGTATGTAGATAATGTATTTATGCTTTGAATTCTTTCTCCTTCATAGCTTATACGAACTCGGACAGTGAGGATTGCAGTGATGACGATGGCGGGCACTCGCGTCATGAAGCCGGCGGCAAGGAGTCGCAAGGTGGTGGCAGCAGCAGCTCGAAATCGCGACGGCGTCGCACAGCTTTCACATCGGAGCAGCTGCTGGAGCTGGAGCGCGAGTTCCATGCCAAAAAGTATCTCAGCCTCACGGAGCGCAGTCAAATAGCCACAAGTCTGAAATTGAGTGAAGTGCAGGTGAGTCCAGAGTCACGGGAATCACCTCCAAGCAGACGAGCGCCTAATTTCATTCCCGATTTGCTTTAGGTGAAAATCTGGTTCCAAAATCGTCGCGCCAAATGGAAACGCGTCAAAGCCGGACTCACGTCGCACGGTCTGGGCCGGAATGGCAGTGCCAGTGGCACAAAAATTGTGGTGCCCATACCCGTGCATGTGAATCGGTTTGCTGTGCGCTCCCAACACCAGCAGCTGGAGAAAATGTGCCTCAGCGGGCCCAAACCGGATTTGCGCAAGAAACTACCAACGGAAGCGATTAGCGGTTTTGAGAAGTTCAATGCAAGCGCTGCTGGTGGTGGCGTTGCTGCCTCATCAATGGCTGGCGTGGGTGTCGGCATGAGCATGGGCGTGGGAGTGGGAGTAGGCATGCCACCGATTGGCGCATTGGCACCCAGTCCTGCCGCCTCATTGGCCCTCGCGCGCAGTATTTACTGAGGCAGAAGATGCATAAAAAAAACAACAAAAAAAAAAAACATTTATGTTAACATTATTTTTGCTGAGTTATTTTTGTACATAAGAATTTCCCCCTCCCCCTCCCCCCCCGCAAGTTTGGCCCGAGTGTGTAGACAAGGCTTTGTATTGTAAATAAATAAAAACAATTGAATTAATGTGGCCCAGAGATGTGTGTTTAAGGCTAGTTGGCAACTGCTTAGCTGCTTAACTGGTAGCCCAACTGCTGGCCATAATTTACAGCTAACCACCACAATAAATTGCTGGCTAACTGTGCACGCCTCCAAGCTGACAAAATCAGCTCGCATTGCCCATTTATTTGGGCAACACTCGAGGGCCCAAAACAAGATTTGGTGTCAATTGGAACAATTAAACTGCCAATTTGGGCGATTCGACACAGAGGCTCAACCTGAAACTGAAACTGAAACTCGTCGAGCCCATTTTCCATTCGGTTTGGTGTGACTAATGATTTGTAATTTAACGCACCAAATTGTCGCAAAATGCTCTGCTGCCTGAGAGAGAGAGAGAGAGAGTGTGTGCGAGAGCTGACAGCGACTCCTCCTGGCCACATCAAACAATCACTCCAGGTGTCTCACGAGTCACGCCTACCCGCCAGGACGAGGGACGTGAGCAGGGCGCACACACATGCTAAGTTATTAGTATTGTAATGAAACGAAAGGGGCCTCAGCACTCAGCCCTCATATCCTGTGCGTGTGTGTGTGCGTGTGTGTGTGTGTGTGTGTGTGTGTGAGTTGTTAATTGCATTAGCGACTTATTGGCTACGACAATTGACTTTTGTTTGCCGAGTTAAAAAAGAATCTCTATGTTGGGTGAGCAGGCAGAAAACGGAAGCACCCCTTAAAAGTTGCCTGCCACAAGGCAAAAAGGGGCAGCTCAGTTACCCTTGCACCCTTGTTTGTGTCCTGTTTGGCTCGTTTCGTTAGCAGTTTTATGTTGGGACACGCCTCCAAGCATGAGTTTTTATTATTGTAACACTTTGCAGGCAATTTGCTGCCGGCTGTGAATATACTGCCAGCGCTGCTCTTTTCCACAGCTCTCTTGTCGCATCATCTGAATTTTGCGGCAAGCGAGCACAAAGTGCCGCGGGATGTTGCCGTTGATGCTGCGAGCAGTTGTTTATTTGGCTGCAGTGACTGCCGAGTGAGCTACAAACCAAATATACAGATATATATACAGAAAATAATCAAAATCGAATAGTTTCTCACCATTATGAAGGAGCGATCACTGATAAGCACAGCAAGTTGCTATAATCAAATTGGAGCTTGCATCACAGTTGCAAATAAAGTGCAGCTCATCCACAGTTCAATGCAGCCGATACCAGTGCGAGGATAGCCTGACAGCAGTCTGGCATACTAGTTGTGGTGGCCCAGTGCCATTCATGGCAGGATCAACTGCAAATCTTTTGTTGTAAATTATATTGCCATTAATTACGCTCGGATTTAAATATGCCGCGTTGAGCGGTTAAACAACCATAATGCAGCACGTTAAAAATCACTTAAAAATCACTGAAAATTGAAAAAAAGGCAGTGTGAATGCTATAGTCGAGGGAGCTCGACTGAGAGTTACCCTGAACCGAAGACTTCAACTATAACTCAGGCACGTCTTGGATTTATAACAGATATTTATGTATAGAAAAATTATTGCGCTTGCTGATGTGTGATTTGGAGTGACCTTCAGCAGCCAATAAATGCACAGGTTCACCTTTGGACACTGCACCATGCTGGACAACAAGGACAGACAGGCGAGTTGTCTAATAGACTGTGAAGACCGACAATCAACTACAACGACTAAAATGTTATTTTTACTTACAGATATATGATATATATATATATATATATACATATAATATTATATTTCTGATGAAGTATTGTAATACAATATAATTCTGAAGGAGTAAAATTGTATAGAATAAAGCATGGAATGATTTGCAAGTTATTCGTATATTTGTTTGTTCCAAACAAGCAAGATATGTTATTAGTCGACTCTCGAGATCTACCTAGTAAAAAATGTATATTTGATTGTGCATTTGGCAGAGCCGACAACAGGAAATCTGTTAGCATGGTCCAGGCCAACTTGGGAAAAAGGGGGTCATAGTTGAATGCAGCGGGTCATAAATCAAATGCGAAATGCTCGCTGTCATAATTTGTCATGAGGCGTTGCCACGCCCTCCATTTGGCAGTTGTCCTTTTAGCTCTCTACTTTATGCACAACAGGCATATACATGTATATATATGTATATATATATATACACGATCAGCCCAGTCTTGTCCACGACACATGTTATTTGCAAGATTGTTGCTGCTTAGTAGCCGATGACATATCAAAGAGTCCGAGACCGACTCATTACCCGCTGCACTTGTCACTGAAATCACTGCGCCGTGGCATACAGAGTGGGGCAGGAAGGGGTGCGGATGGAGGCAGAGTGACCAGTGGCCAGTGGGCAGTGGGCAGTGGGCAGTGGGCAGTGGGCAGTGGGCAGAGACCGCAATCAAGCGACGACGACTGCCCAGTGTAAAATGGCTTGCAAATGCAGGGGCCGCCCTGACAATCGCATTATCGCATTACTGCTCCAATCCTCCTCCTCCTCCCCGGTCTCACCCACCACTTGGGCTTGCTATTGTATTGTGGCATGCGATCTGTCAAGCGACAGTTGTCCCCCATGCGATCGGAGCACCCAAGGCTCGTTGGCTGTTGTCTGTCACGGTCGCCGTTGAATTTCTGTTGAAAACCGAAAAATGCACTCACGCACCTGAATCCCTAATCAGACGACAATCCAAGTCCAGACACAACCAGCGGCGGAGGGAGACAGGAGAGACGGAGCCGCAGTCTGGCGGCTACCGGCGGTAGTACATTTGTTTCTTTATTCTTTTTGTCACTGCTGTCTTGCGCATTAATTAATTACAATTTTATGATTTTATTAATTCCCCAACAAATATGAGATTGGGAATGTCTCCGGCTACGTTCACATCACATCACATCTCCCTCGCCAGGCAGCAGCGACATACACATATGTATGTTTGTATATGCCAATTCCCAGGGCTTATGGGCACGTACGATGAGCCCGTAATAATAATGAATGTAAATTGCCGCAATGAACGATTTAATGTCTTAATACATTATTTACAATGCACGTTCATTATTGTCTGCCTGCCGCCGTTGCAAGCCACCGCCCATCTACACGCCCCCACTCTCACACTGGAGTGACCAACGGTTAGCAGTTGCACACAAAACAAAATTTGAATATAATTAGTGGTATGTGCAAACATTTTGTGTTGTTGTTGCAACAGCTAAAAACAAACAAAGTGCCGACTGCATGTGCCCAGTTTCTGTAATTCAATTATGCTCACACAATGCACGCTGAGAAAAAGTTGCACTCACATTTACAAAACTAGCTTGACTTTAAACACAAGGATTTTTTTCAATTCTTCAAAAATTTAAAAATTATTTGTCAACTATCGAAAATGTTTCTTAAACATCAAAAAATGGCATTTCAAATAATAACAAATTTGATTTCATATATTAGAAGCTATTTCTACAGAGCAGGTAGGTTATTTTTGCAAGTGTAGCGCAAAGCCATTCAAATTTGATAACGCTGAAAACACTTCACATCTAGCGGCTGCACTTTTTATGCATTTCGTTTGTCGGTCACTGAGGGAAGCCATTTATCAACATTTGTCACATATATTTCGTGCCAGCTAATTAGATATAAATATTTTATATATATACTGAATTATTCAAATGCTAAACAGCTCCAAGCTGAATGATAATCATCCATAATTGCATGGCATAGAGTGGTGTGCCCTATTTGTATGATCAGCTACCTCATGGACTGGTCCACTCATCCAACCACAATTTGTGGTTCTGTTTCTTGTTTTGATTAATTCGCATGGCGACATTTATCACCGGGCTGCAATCCGAAATCACTTCCGTTGCAGACCGCCCAACCACAACAGCTTGGGTCACATGATCATGACCGGATAATAAGGCAAATTTGGACGTGTGCACGTATTCCAACAGCAAATCTAAATCGCTGGGCTGTCTGCGAGCACCGTGTGTGGTCCCTGCGAGAGATCATTTAGGATGAGTTACGAGGCCAGGCAGCGAATCTACGTGCCCCGAGAAACCTGTAAAGATTGTGGTATACAAGGCCACGTGCAGATGTCAGATAATTGATAAAACTGCTCAGATAAGATGAGTGTTTGCTGTTAAGTAATTGATATTCCGGCCGACATACGGCTACCCGCTGAGCACTGCCTGCAAAAGCAATCAGCATGTGAATGAATGTGGCGACTAAAAAACCACCGGACAATTTACGCCGCACAGCATACGAAACTGGCAACACCCCCGCACAAGGCAAGGGAGCCTGGGAGTATATAGAAAGCACTCACATTCATACTCACTTTATTTGGTGAGTTGGCAAAAAATAAATAAAAATAAATACGTAAGAAAAAGATGCGGAAATAATAATAAAAAAAGAGATGTTTGCAGCACAAAAAGCACATCATTGTCATCTCCTGGCTAGCAATTTGGAAACCGTCTTCTTAGCAACGCCCACCGACCCACACACAGTTGGCCCTCTGCCTTTGCCTCTGCCTGTGTCTGTCTGGACGCGCTCTAGTTCCGCCCACCGGCTTCCGGCCACACACACACACACATACACACACATACATACTTACTAGCATAAGTTCCAACAACTCTCGCTCAGTTTTTTGTTGTGGCTGTTTGATGCTATAACAAGTTGAACGCTTTCAGCGCTGCTTGCCAAGCGCTTAATGTACTGAAATGTGACGGAATGGGTGGCGCATGTCCATAATTACAAACCACCCATCGAGCACAACCACTGCTCGCCCAACCCCACATCCCCCAACCCCTATTCCCCTCTATCGTCGTGCAGTGTGCCAGTAAAAAAGTGATGACGTAGTTTATGCCACAACTCAATTGTTTGGCAACGCCCACCGCTCAGCAGGCGGTCAAATTTTGCGGTCATTGTCGCGCAACGTTGTTAAATGCTGCCGGCGGCTTTATGCTGGTCAGCAGTTAGACAGAAATACGTACTTTTTTCAGATATAAAAAATCTATTTCAATAAATAAGTGTTTTTCAAATTGAGACCCTGTAGCAGCCAGCTTGTGTGCGTGAACGTTTTCCTATCGATTGTTAAGTTATCGTTGTATGGCAACCAGCTTAACAATAGGTGGCGCTTGTCTGAGTTTTTATTACATTTAATGTTGACCCTGAAATTAAAAAATTAAGAATAAAATTCTAAATTCAGATTAAGAACAGAAGTAACTACGCAGTCCAGGCAAAGTAAGTTGAACAAACAGATTAAAATAGCTTAGAGATCCATCTAATCGCTCTAGCTTAAGTTTAACAGCATAAAAGCTGTGAACTGCATTAAGAAATGCAGATAAGCAAATCCATTTGCTTTGCCTCTGTTTTCCAAAAAATACGATTGGCAATAAAAAATAATGTTGAAAATATCATATAAAATATCAAAAAACTCATTTTTTTTAGCTTCTAGTTAGTATATGTACATAAAATTACTTATATTTATATATATATAAATTTACAGATCACGGCGGAGTCTACAACACAACAAACATTTTAAGGTAAAATTGGATTTATTTGTTCTTACGCATGTACGCTTCTGCGGCAATTTTCTTGAGATGTTTTATGGTAACCATGTCATTCTGGTTAACCAGCTTGAGCAGGGCACCGTCCTGGAGCTGGAGCAGCTCGTGCGGCGGTCCAAATTCGATTATTTTGCCCGCATCAATAACTAGAACGCTGTCGTTGTCCATCACGGTGTGCAGGCGATGTGCAATTGTTAGCACCGTGCACTGGGCGAACTTGGTCTGGATTGTCTCCTGGATCAGTTTGTCGGTGCTGTAATGAAGTGCAAATTAGAGGTCATTGCTTAAACTGCCAGTTGTTCCACTTACTCGGCATCCACGTTGGCCGTTGCCTCGTCCAAGATGAGTATTCGATTGCTGCGCAGGATGGCACGTGCCAGGCAAACCAATTGCCGTTGGCCCATGCTGAAATTGGAGCCGCCTTCCTGCATGGGACAGTAGAGGCCACCCTCCAGGCTGTGAACGTATTGCTTTAGCTTGACATCGTGCAACGCGTCCCACAGAGCCTCGTCGCTTTTCTCGTCAAACGGATCGAGATTGAAACGCAAAGTGCCAGCAAAGAGCACCGATTCTTGTGGTATGATTGAGATGCGACTCCGTAGATCATGCAGACCCAACTGGGCAATATTCTGGCCATCGATCTCGATGAGGCCCTCGTTGACTGCCAGCCTGAATATTGCCTGAATGATTGAGGATTTGCCGGCGCCCGTGCGTCCCACAATTCCAATCTTCTCCATGGATCGTGTTTCAAAGTTAAGACCCTTCAAAATGTCGCTGTCCTCCGGCGTGTAACGCATGCGCAGCTCACAGAAACGCAGATGACCCGCTTGTGGCCATTCGGCGGGCAGATTCACATTTTTCGCCGTCTCCAGTGGTGGCTCCGATGGCGTCTTTGCATACTCCAAAATGCGCTCCACACTGGTCATCTTGTTCTCCAGCTCTGCGGTTTGTCGCATGCCCCACTGACACATGATTACCAAGGTCATCGATTGAGTGATGGCCAGACCCACATCCCCGCTGTAAAAGCTTTGGTTGATCACCAGAAAACTGAATGTTACGGCCAGTATGTAAACCACACAGATCAGATCCGTCCAAAAGGAGAACGCACGATTCGCACTCGTATAGAGAAACAGAGCCGACGAGTTGGTATTCTGGTGTCCGTGGAAAGTCTGCTCCAGCTGCGGCATAGCATCCAGCGCCCGAATTGTGGTCAATCCTTCGAAAGTTTGATTCGCATGCGAGTAAACTGGACTGCGAGCTGTAAATAGGTGAAATAAGGATAATTTCTTGAATTTTGTTGGTCTTTTTGGTTTAGTTGCTGCTGCTAACTTACTCAAACTTTCAATGCGTTTCAGGCTGCGACTAGCAGCGATGAAGAAAGCACGGCACAGATACATGAGAACCACCATAATAGCAGCGGGAATGAGCAGCCAATAGTTGGCTATGGCGACTATAATCAACACGGCCACCACATTCACAAAAAACTGAAGGGAGTCCATCATGGTCTGCGGTAGGGCCACATCCACATTCTCAATGTCGCTGGAGAAGCGATTGAGGACACGACCCGAGGGATTCGCATTGAAGAAGTACATGCGGGCACGTATGATCCCCTGGAAGAGCAGATTGTGCAGTCGGAGGGAGATGCGCAGGCACAGGAGAAAGAAGCCAAAGGTGCGCAGCAAGTACAATGCCAGGGTGCACACCAGCAGCACCGAATACCAGGTGACCATCCGGGCGCGTGTCTCCTCGAGCTGCTCGGCACTGGCATACTCTCGATTCTCCTCCCAGGTGGCCCAGCGCGATATGAAAATGTCCATGGCAGCTTGGCAAACGCGAGCCAACACAAAGAGTGCGAGAACCAAGCCCACCAAGATGGGTGCGCCCAATGCCAGGAAGTATTCCCGGTAGATATCATAGCCAACGGCGCCTTGTTGCTGCAATTCCGCATTGGCATTTTGCTGCTGTTGCTGCTCATCTGTAGGCTTAGCCATATCCTGGGACAGCTTGGAGCTCCTGTCCACCTGACTGAGAACACGTTTCACCTGCTGCTTATCCGCCTCAATGGCGTCCAAGTCAGGCGCCGCATGCTTCTCGATCACATCCCGCAGCTCAGCATAGCTGCCTTGGTGGATTAAGCGACCTGAATCGAGCAGGAGCAAGTGGTCCACTTGTTGCAGCAGCTGCACGTGATGCGTCACCAATATCCGGAGTTTATCAGCCAAAAACCGATGAAAGCACTTGTCCATCAGAAGTTTGCCAACGCGGGAATCCACTGCAGCCAGTGGATCATCGAATAGGTAGATATCCGCCTGACGGTAGACGGCACGAGCCAGACTAATCCTTGCCTTCTGGCCGCCGCTCAAACTGATGCCACGCTCACCCACCACAGTGGCATCGCCATGTGGCAACAGCGCCAGATCACAGTCCAGCTGGCAGGCATGGACCACAGCACGATAGCGTTGCTCATCGTACGGCTCCACAAACAATATGTTATCCCGGATGGTGCCCTGAAAGATCCAGGGCGTTTGGGGAGCATAGCTCAACTTGCCGTGCAATTCGACACGACCCTGCATTAGCTCCACTTCGCCCAAAATGACGTTGAGCAGGGTACTCTTTCCGGCGCCCACGTTGCCCACAATGCCCACGATTTGTGCCTGTTGCAGCTCAAAACTAACGCCGTCAATATGCGCTCGTCGCTTCTGGTCAATGCTTGGCTTATTCCAGCTAGCGCTGACATTCTGAAAGCGCAGTGATTTCGGAGAACTCTCCGCGCAATGCAGTCGTCCAGCGAAAATGGGCTTCGCAGGCTGCCCCAAGTCCAGTTGCAGTGCAGGATTGTCGCCACTTGTGGAGTACCCTTTGACCGTGGGTGACTCAGACAGCTGCAGAAAATCGGCCACACGCCTGGCACTGACCACAGTCTGGGCCCAGGTGGTCACAGCCAGTGGCCAAAAGTGGAGCAATGAATCGTTGAGCAGGCTGTAGTAGGACGAGAGTATGAACACCTTCTCGGCGGTGACCACATCTCCCGTGTACACGTAAGCGATGAGGCTAAGAAAGAGGGACACCTTCGATATCATGTCGGTGCACTGCAGTGCCGCATAGATGGACATGGAGCCGCGAATTGACTTCACCTCCAGTCCGCGTACATGTGCAATTAACTTGGCAAAGGATTGTTCCCACGCATACATTTTGATCACCTGGATGGCGCCAATAATCTCGTTCATCAGCTTGACACGGCGATCTCGCTGCTCCGCGGACCTCGTGCGAAAGTGGGCCGCCGCCTTGGCAGCCCAGGCCTGCAGCGGTATCAACAGGATGATGAACACAATTCCAATTAGTGCTGTCCAGCCAATGCGCATGTACATAATGTAGCCAAAGATGACGGCCTCCACGGGACCTTTCCACAGATCGTGAAAGAAATAGAACGTCAAATCGAACTGTGGCAAATCGATGGACATCACTGATATGGCCAAAGCACCGAGGCCTTCTCTGCCATTGATTGCAGCACGCAGACACTTTCGATATATAAGTCCTGCACAGGCTAGTCGTATCCTGGTGCCCACAGCGAAGACATAAAACATAAATGGATGAAACACCAGCGAGGTGACCAGCGAGCACAGCACAATGCCCATCGCATACAGGTAAGCGTCCTCCTTAGTGACGCTGGTCTGTCCCTCGGCAAAGTACGAGATCAGTCCGCCCAGGAATAGTGGCTGAAAGGCGCTGCATGAAAAATATCAAAGAATATAACCAGACACATTCCATAGGGGAAATTAGACTGTCTTCTTGACTTGGACAGCATTAAGGAGTCAATGTCAATGTTACTCACTGTATTGCAATTTCCAGGACTGAGTAGATCAGGCAAACAGGCACAAATTGCCAGCCATAGAATGTGAAGATTAGATGCAGCAAACTTGGCCGCTTCTGTTGGGATTCACGTATCCAAGGCTGCTGCAGGTCATCCGTCAGTTTTTCACTATCGAAGCTGGACAGATTTGCGTATAGCGCATCATCGCTGAGTTCTTCACGGCGTCCTTTGCGAAATACATGTCGCATCCATCTAAATAGAGAGTGATCCAAATCAATAATATGGACTGAGCTCTGGATTGACACATCACGATAGGGAGCAACGTGACGTTGCACAGTAAAATTATTATTCACTGATTAGGTACAAGCCTAAAAATAGTGGTAGTATCTCGTAGACCATGTAATCGAGACAGACAGAAGATACAGGGCTCAAGAGGGTTTAGTTTATCAATCAAAATCGACTCGAATATAAGCAACACCATTCGTATTTAATTTAATATATAGATAAAACTTATAACTTATAACTGTTAACATATAACTTTTAGTTTATTACTGTAGAGATCAAAGGATCTGCTGCTGTTAACGTGAGACTCACACAAAAAACCACTTTGATATAAAATTTGCCTTTACAAACGGATTTGTTTCGCGTTTAATATTCGACTGTGTATTCATAGCGTCATTTACGGAATCTCTTCTACGGCGTAAACGGCTCGACGGACTGTTTCCAAATGAGTCGCTGAGAGCCAGGTTCACCACTTTTAAGTTATTTTGATTTGTGATTGCTTGTGGTACCAGATACGACCATTGTAGTCGTCGTTTTTTTATTTTGCACTTTGCACAACACAAATTTACTGATTTAAGTGTCCGTCGGTTGGTCACAGTTAATGTTAACTGATAGATAATAGACAAATACGTAATCAATAGCGTAATAAAGCAGGAAATTGTCGGCCATTAAGTGGCGGCCATTGGTGCTTAAGAATGATGCATAAATTTTCTGGGTTTTTGTGCTAATTTGGTTAAGAATCTCCAAAATGTAAGCCTGATAGCAATGTTTGTATTCGGTGCAATGGACTCAGACAGCTGTTCGAGGTTGTCCAATCTTATCGGAACGATTTAGATTGTAATCCGCTTTCGCTGATAACTTGTCCAAAAATTATGTTTGAGTAAACTACAGATGTGTAGAGAAACATTACTTATCAGTCATTGCTAAGTTTTAATGAGAGAAACACATAGTGCACAGCCACTGCAAACCACAATTGGAATGCACACATCGAATAAATAGTTATATAATATCCATAAAATGACGACACAAACGAAATTAATGCTGAATCCTAAGGAATCTAAGGCAGATTGTGCAGGTCTTCTTGTGCATAAAGCTGATCGGTTCGATCATAGGCAATGCGCATCTGTTGCAACATCTCCGGCAGACTCTCAACGGCCTTGGACACATCCGTGTTCTGACAGATGCGCTTGAGAAGATCGCCACGTGTGGGCATCGTATACATGGCCATCTGGGCACCTTTGCGTATGAGGAATGGGTGATGCTTGGCCAGTGTATCGTTGTACGCTGACTTACACACATGGTGCGACCTTTCATCATCGGCGATTTGTTGAAGACGATTCAGAAACTCGTACACGAATTCTGAAACATGGATGTTAATAGATAACAATTCTTATCATTTCCACAAGCTAAGTACCCAGACCGCGATGTAGTCGCAACAAGGTGCGACTGCCTGACACGTAGCCCTTTTGATGCAGCAGGTTTGCTTCTTTCTCATACAGCAGCATTGTCTTGATGCTGTCAAAGTGATTACCCTCATCTGAGTCTTGTTTTCGCAGCTCGTAAAGAATGTCCAATTTGCTCCGCACTTCGCTGCTGACGAAGGAGAACACACTGCCCATCAGCAAGAAGAATCTAAGCAAACAAATTGTATTATTATTGTGTAGGTGGATTCAGCTAATTTCAGCTAACTCACTTCATGATTTCCTCATATGCTTCCAGATACTCTTCCATGCGTACATCGTCGTCCTCTTGGAGACTCCTTTTAAAGAGTGCTCCTACTTTTTCCATATCAAAACAGTCTACAGCAACTGCAGCTTCGCTTTCAGTTGCCATTTTTTTATTTCTTTTTTTTAATACTTTTCTCTAGGGGAGTTACTAATTTGGTTTTTAATACTAACTCTTTTACGGTTGCTGCTTTGTTTGCAGGTAATAAACTTTTTGTTAAAAAAAACACAACCCACAACAACAAACGCAGTTATCGACCAACAAGCAAACTTATCGACATATCGATATATTGTCACGCAAATACCACAAGCTTAAATATTAATATTGCTTAAATAAGGATATTAATGCCTTAAAATACACTTTACACATTTTTAACTAATCTATTAGCTTTTGTAATTTACTATATCTAAACATTCCCATATTTGTATCGGCATCTATCAAAACCGATAGAAAACATCAGCTGTTTTAAGAGCTAGTGCAAAATGAATCTGGAAACGTTTCCCGGCTTGCCGCTCACAAAAGAGCAATTAAAAACAATTTTGGCTGGGATGAGCGCTGGTTATGTGAGGCCCACAGATCTGCTTACAACTTCGGCAATTCTGCCGCCATTTAAGAAACTTGGTGTGCTCGTCGACTATGACGATATCGTGGAAGCTACTACAGACCCAAAAAGCTCCATTTACAAAAAGAATAATGTGAACATAAAGTCGACACAGGCCCAGGATTACAGCTGCATCCAATGTCGTCGCCATATGCCGACTGCACATCTGCTGGATCTGCATATCACCGAACAGCATGATTTGTATTTTGCGGCGAGCGTTGAGCGTGGCGACAAACCCCGCTATTCCTGCTACATCGAAGAGTGTGCCGTGAAGTTTAATAATCCCCAGGAGCGTAAGGATCATTGCATCACAGTGCACAAGTTTCCGGCCAACTATCGCTTCGATCAAGCAAAGACCAGCAAAGTACACAAAAGTAAGAATTCCAATGACATGGATGTGGATGTGGACAGTAATGCGCCGCTGTCCAATGAGTCCAAATTACCTTACATTAAGGCCTTCAGTTTTGGCCATAACACACAGAGGACTTTCAGCACACGCAAGGAACGTGGAACTGGCAAAGCTTTGCTGGATGTGCAGGCAATGAAAGATGCACTTAACGATATGGATTAAGTTTTAAGTTACCATTTTTATTATTACTACTCGAATGTGGTTGCTCTACAATATTAGACGTGTTAATTGATTTGTGGAAACCTTAAGGATCATTTGGATTTGATGATCGACCTGTGAAATTGAAAATAAATTGAAATGTTTTTGTCGTTGATATGTGGAGTCCTCGAGGATAATACTTACTTGCCCGAGTTGGCGTTGATGTAGTGATAGGCAACAACAAGCAGGAACAGGAATACGCCCAAAACATTAGAAAATATTGCCAATTGCACGTCGGTAATCATTTTGATACTGTACCCTAAAAAAACAGCAGAATTTTTATTGAGGCTGGTGACACGTCATGTGTTAAATGCCAGTGGATTGAACAAAAGTCGATAAGAGTCCAGCGTAGATTAACGAAGGTTACATTTAGTATGCACCTTTGATTTGCAAAGGCTGTAAGCGCATTAATTTAAGAAAATATTTACCTTTTTCTATAGAAAAAAGAACAAGCCGGTTTTTGTTTAGGCGTGCAGATTCACTCGGAATGTTAAAATCGATCGATATGTGCAAATACGATGAATATACTAGAATATCGATATATAGCTTCCGATACTATTGTTTTGTAAGCAGCGTCTTCAACTATCGATAGCAAGTTACTGTCTCTAAAAAATACCAAAAAGTTAATCGGATAACTTTCAAAGAAAACTCGGCTTTTGCTTATTTTAAGTAAAATGCGTTATTTAATACACCATTTTGTCCTACTTCATTTACATGGATTATCGTGTAGCTACTTAATCGAGAACTAAAGACTCAAGTTAGCATAATACTAATCATTTCAAAACGTATCTCCAAAGTAGCAAGTAAAATGTTGTACAATCTTAAGGTCACTTCAGTGATTATAGTCATCAGTTATAATGAACGAATCAAAATACCCTTAAATACATTAAGTTGTCCGTGTGCAAAATCCATAAAATCATTGCAAATTTACACGCACTTACATAAAATAAAATAGCGTCTAAAGTAATTTAAAATGTAACTTAAATCAAGCGAAAGCTTTGCTTTTTTTTGACAATGCGCAACGGATACAAATTTACAGTTCCCTGTTTTGCTTATAATTTATGGAATTTGTTTCCTAAACGAATACTAAAACGGCCAGCTGTTGGCTAATTTGCTGTAACCACAACCGATGACTGCGTTCGGCTAACATCCTGCGAACTTCTGGGCATGTACGAATTTGTGCTTGGACTTTTGGGGAACAAGTCCGATACGTAGTTGGCCTGAAAATAAACAATTTGCAAATGGACTTTAAATAAATGTGGAATAAATTAGATTTTAAGTAAAGTAAATTTAAGTTAAATAAATTTAAGGAAGCACCTAAAAGTATGGTATGGTATTTTATTGTTTTTTCTGAACAGCAGCAAGGAAAGGACTTTAAATGATCAAATGTAAGGATTATCAAGATCAACATTTTGACTTGGGCCCAATAAATGTCTACATAAAATTCATACTTTAAAGAAATAAAGTATAATTAAACTAAGACCAGTTATTTTTCAAGTAAAGAACAAAGCATGATTTTGCTAGATTTTTTTCGAAGCAAGTGCGGCACTTCTGACGACTTAAAGGAAACGCCAATGTTGTGGATGCCACTTTAATCGATGTTACTTTAATCGCACAATTTTCCGGTTTTTACAAAGATCAAGCAACAATTAAGTAGGAAAAATCGCTATCACTGCTAGTTACTGCTTCTGGGCGCCGAGAAGTCACTGTGCCTTCTTGCCTTCTTTGCTGGGCCAACAAGCTGTTTGCAAGTTGAACAAAGCTTCGGGCAAACAGTAGCACTAAAAAAAGATGATCATTGATACGTGTGTAAATTGTGTGTAAGAGTGGCAAGAAAATCCACAAAAAAGTGACATGCGGGGGGGGGGGGGGGGGGAAGGGGGAAGAGGGGGAAGGGGGTGGAATAGGTTCAACTTGGTATAACTTACCACTGTTAGAGCAGTGACGGCACCAATGGTCGAACCGGCCAGCACATCCGACCAATGATGCTTGTAGTCCGAGACACGACTCAGCGCCGTATACCAGGCAATCATGATGAACAGGAACTGCAGAAAGTGACGCAACAGCTGCGAGCCGCGCCATATCATGCGCACTTGCAAATAGAGCTGCAAGTGAAGAAGAATGAGCAGGAAATAAACAAACAGAGGCGGCAACAATAGAAGAAAACTTACCGCCACATAGACCATGGTGTAGAAGGTGAAGCTGGAGTGTCCGCTGGGAAACGAGAGGCGCACCTCTCTCAGCATACGCGCCGTTGAGCCAACGCCTCGACATGTGAAGTCCGTTATGTACTTGCCGGCATTTAGCACATCGTCACAGCTCGAGCCATCGGTCATGACCGGCTGGCACACCTGTGTAATGGCAATTGACTTATTAAAACTTGATGGAAAACACGTTAAACTTAATCCGCTTAGTGTCAGTAGTCTCAGTCAGCGGAGTTGCCCCCATTGTTATGTGCAACATGTGCGAAAAAAACAGCTGCTGCGCATTTTATGCTCAATTTTGCAGCACTGTTGCTGCACTTCACTAAATAATAGGGCGTCTCTGTGCTGGCTGACAGATGGGGGGCAAGCTCAACAAGCTCAGCAATTTCCCCTCAATCTCATTTATCTCTCATTTCCCCCCGAAAAGTTGCAAATATATAAAACATGCAACATCTGTTGCTAATAGTTAACTTATGTTTTCTATTCCCAGTAGATCCACTTCGAAACTGTGCTTAACTCTAGCTATATTTATCTTACTTCAGAGATTAGCCCAACTCTTCTTTTTTTGGTTTTTTAGTCGACATTCCTCCTCAATTCTCATTCCTCCCCTCGCTCACAACTCGCAGCTGAAAACGCTTTAAATAAACATGCGTAAATATAACTGAAAATTGTCATTTGAAGTGGCAAGCAAGCATTGCGAAAGTGGCATTGAAGTCACCACTTATGTATTTATAGGCTTTTTGCTGTGGCAACACACACACACACTCACACACACTGCCTGTGTGCCGCTGTCTTGTTTGTCATGTTGCACATGTTGCGCATGAAAATTAATTGGCAACTCGACTTGGTTAATTGTTGATCGATTGTCAAACTTACCGCAAAGAAATGTGGACGCAGGCGACCAATTGAATACTTGGCCACATCCGTGGTTAGTTGACTGACGGCGGCGCCAAACACAAAGATGCCAATTTTCTTATAACACTCGATCATCCAGTCGGGTATTTCATAGTTCATAAAGATATACCTGCGAGGCGTGGCAGTTCCATTAGCACTGGCCTCTCGCGAGCGCATAATTTCCACGATCAGGATCTGTGAAAGAGCCAAGGAAATTCGTTTGAATTTGATCAATTCTGGGATTATTTTCCTTTTAGCACCTCCTGGACAATTGTTTACCCTCAGTGGAAATGGGCACTGAAAGGTATGCAAATATTTACATTTGCCCATTTTCTGGGTTTACTTGTAAATCTAGTTTTATTAGGGGCCTTTTATGAATCAGGGCTATAGTTTTATAGTGCAGACACATGTTGCTCCAGTTAAATGTGCTGCATGCGACCAGATGCCATATCTCCCACTACTGCTGCTGCTGATGTGTTGCAACAGCCTCAAACTGGAGCACATTAAAGAGCTGTTGGCAATTGTGAACTTGAAATGATTGTGCAACAGCAACAGCAACAGCAACAACTGACATATGCTTGACACATTTTACATGGGTGGCCCGAGCCACTTTGGAGCAGTGCCAAGTGCTCCTCCAGCCCGCAGCGAACAATCGGCAATTAAATTCATTTTTTCAATGCATTTCGATTCAATTCCATTGTTTGCCCAAATGTGCCCATCAACTTACCACGCCCACTGGTATCACCAGCCCAATGAAGTAGAGCATCCAGTTCTTCACTGTGGATTCCTTGAATGGATGCATCAGCGACTCATCGTCACAAAAGAAGCCACGTTTATAGGAATCACCAAGCAGAGTGAATAATAGTATGGGAAAGCCAACTGAAAATGTAAAGGAAAACAATTTTAGATCGATCAAATAGGCGGCAACGATTTATCAATATTTTGTTTAGTAGGTCATTGGGACTTGTGTCGAGTATTAAACGGCATTATCGATCGTCTGTCTCTCCCGCTCTTAAGAAGAATATATTTTCGTAAGACTGACACTGTTGACTTACGATATGTCTAAGCTATTGATAAGATTACTACTCGACTTCTTGGGCGACACATGGGGCATATATGCATGGGGAGACAACGAGACGACGACGCTCGTTAAAAGTGCCTACAACTATTTTTGGGCACAACAGCTGCAAACAGCGCAGAGGGGGGGAGGAGCAGCAGGAGGAGACTCGAGTGGAGGGGAGGGTGAGTTAAATATCTTCAACCTTTCAACAAGATACTCACGCACTGTTTTAAATTAAAAATGCAGCACAACATACCATTAATAATAACTTTCGTGGCATACAAATGACGCAGCCAGACAAATGGTCAGTATGCACACACACACACACTGATTGATTGATTGGTTGATTGATTGATCAAAGGTTCAGCGCAGCAGCGTGCAACACATCCATCACAAACTCGCTGCAGTTGACACTTGAAATATGTTTGTTTTCGAAACGAGTGCAGTGCTAATTATAATCCACCCTCACTACATGCGGCAGAAGTATCCAATTAAATGTGCATTAATGCAACGCAGCACTTGCAACAATTAGAGTTACAACTTTGAGTTACAGTTACAGTTACAGTTATGGTTATAGCTTCCCTAATTGCCATGGCAATTGCGCGTATTACCTGCCAAAGAGGTCGACGAGCCTAAATTAAAATTAGAAAGCCTGAGGCCTTGACGCATCATGAATTGCGAGGGCTGTTCGAAAAGTTAGGGAATTTTTTATATTTAGAATTGAAAAATTATTTCTAAAACCAGAAAAACTTTATGGTTTTCAAATTATTTCTGTTTTTATTTGTGTGTGTAATAAAATCAATTCCCCATTTCCGCTGGCAACATTTATGTGTTTCTTCCCAGAGTATCTGCTGTAAGTATAACTTACTATATATATATATATATATAAGTCCTCAATGGCGACGATTGTGCGCAATGTTGCAACACTTGAGGCAGGCGAGTCTTGATGCTGCTGCGTCTGTCGCAGATCCATTACACAATAGAAAGGGACTCAAGTTGAGCAAGGCAATCAGAGATCGAGGCGCGACAAAGGTGCACAGACCTAAGATAAGGGGAAAGGAGGCAAGCAAGTAAGCAGACAGGGCAGCTGCACCAAAAAACAGGTTCGATCTCTAAACAAAAAGAACTGAAACAAAAATTGTAGCGTCAATTGTCTAGATTTTTAACGATCTCCGCTGGGAAAGCTATTCCTTGGGCATCGAGTATTGTTGCCAGATTAGAGTCATATTACGAGCAGCAAGTGACCTTTGTATGCGGGCGGGTAATCCTGCCACAATACGGTAGCTCCTCTACAGATTTTACGACTTTGCGGCACGAAAACGAGAGTATGTGGCAGTTATAATCTGCTCGTAAATGTGTGCAACAAGTATTAAGTGAGGGGAATTCTAACCAAGCATAACTCGATTAAAAATGCACGCAGCAAGTAGCAAGTAGCAAATAGAAGAGGGAAGGGAAGGGGGTGAGGGAGTGGGAGTGGGGCATGCTATCCAACGATGCACAACCTGCGGCGGAAGTGCTTCGTTTAGTGGCAAACGCCAAATCGTGTCACAGCAAGTTCAACTAAATGAACACAGAAAAAAAAGCAGCAGTCACATTTTAATATCATTATTTTTGAGAGTGCTTTGCGCCCCATTTGGTGTCAAGTCCATTTCAATAATGCTTAAATCACAGTCTGCCGACAATACAACAAATTGTACACAATTTGTTTGATAAACACGAAGAGGTAACTGACGTGCTGGAGCACACTTGGCCCCTGCTCAACTTAAGACAAAAAGGGAGCCGCGCCGCTGCCACCGGTCTCTGCCACATATTACATTCTTTACTTATCTCTGTCTCTCTCTCTCTCTCTGTGCAACTGCATGCGGTATCTGTGCATCTAAATCTCACTGATGCTGTTGTGTACTTAAGTACGACGCACTCTTTTGAGCTGAGCGCCAAACAAGTTGCGGCAACATTTACAAAAGCGATTTGTGGGCCACACAAACAACATTTGGCGGCACGTTAGAAGCATTACCTCTCACTCGCTTATCGTGCAACAATAAATGCAACTATTTCTTAATGCTGGCATTAACAATCTTCTCATCTCCGTCTCTCTGTCTGGGGGTTGAGTTCTAGCAGCGCTAATTAAACAAGACGGAAGTTTAATTAAAGACAATTAATGCCAAAAGATTTGCACTCTGGCCAACCTCTGGCCAATTGACAGCAGACTGCAGACTGCAGACAGCAGACTCCAGCCCAAGGATGACTGACAGTCCACAAATTGATGGATCAGCGAGACGGAGAACGTTCTCATTTATCAACTAAAGACAAGGCTCAGGGATCTAAGCATTTTACGCTTCACAACTCAAAATCAGTGTCTGGGAGGCGACACATTAATTGCACATGTGCAACAATTGCCAGGGTTTTCCAGAGAAGTAGGGTAAACTGACAAAGGTGTCGGTGTCAACCAGGTAGCGCCCTAAATGCAACGCCTTTGTGTGCCACAAACTGAGTTGAAGATTGGTGACCATAAAAAGCAAATCCCAGACTGACGGCGAACCTAGCAAAATAGAGCAGAATATGGTTTGAGAAAAGAAGTTAAGAAGCTTAACAACAATCTACCTTTGCTGATGTTAGCTATTAAATTTGTTGCAACTACACTCATAGACACTTAGAAAGCATAATAAATTAACCAAGAATGATGGAGACAAAAGATAACCCAATCAGTTGTTAGGCTTAAGCATTGAATGCCTTTGATTGAAATTATCAGCAAATTTGCTGATAAGCAATACTTAAGTCAGTAGTCAAGAAAGTTAATCCATTATAAATTTGATTTTAATAGTTTATGGAATACACTCATGGGCATTTAGAATGAGTAAGCAACTATATATATATATATATACCCTAGACTAATAGTAGTCCAGTCCACCTCGATCTTAGTATCTTAAATATGTTCAATCGACTTAAGCATCGTAAGTTTTGTTTATCGATTTACATATCGAGTTGTATCGTCATCATCTGTATATATATGTATATACCTTCGGCAATTAAGTCTTTGTAATAGTTATACCTAAAGATGAGAATGAAAACAGCCTCTGTATCAAATCAGGGCAAATCTCTGCAGTCATCGACACTGTATCTATCTGTTCGACGTGTTTGATATTATTTATTTGTGTTGTTGTCTGCTGGCTCCCTTTTTTTTTGTGGAAAATAAACAAAAACATGAATTGGAAAAGTGATCGCCTCCATGACCATGGCAACAAACGAAATGCGTAGCATAAATATTTTCCTTTCTACTTGGTTTTCTTTTTTTGTTTTCCACTCGACTCCACTCCACCTACACTCCTCAGACTCACGCACTATAAATTATTGGAGTGCGTGCAGTTTTTCCCTCCCTTCCCCCCTCTCTCTCTCTCTCTTTTATGAGTTTAATGACTTCACAGAAGCCCACTGAAAAGTTGAAATAAGTCGTTTTTCAATTGTGCTGTAGCTCGTTCGCATTCAATTAGCGTCAAGCGGCGACAATACTAGTTTATTTTCAGTCAAGTCCCAGCCTGAAGTCGAACACACCCAAAATGCGTTATTTAAATACTCGAAAAGGCAGCGCACGCTTTTGGACACATCACTTTATCAGCGACTTGCGTCAAAACTAATTTACGCCCAAATTAGTCGGCGACAGACACACAGAATGAAGTCCATCAGATCCGAATCAGATCAGAGCAGACAATCTTAAAAGGTGCTGCATACTTGCTCCTAAAAGCCATTGGAATCTGCTTTGGAATGAGTCTACGATTTATATATGTATATATATATACATTTATTGGTATAACGTTACAACTAATTGGAATTAATTTGGGTGGAACTATTTGTGTTTTTACATATTTGATTAAGTGCGCAGCTGGGGTCGAAAGTTTTGTTTTTTGTCTTATTTATTTTATTTTTTAATGTCAGGGCCTTTTATTTATGGACCCAATTAGAGGGGGAATGACAAAGCTTGTACGATTAGATAGCTATTTTGTACATTGCGTGTGAATTCCCATCACTTTGTATTGGCCATCTTGGCACTGCTCATTGCAGACAGACTGATAAACGTTGCGAGCGTTTAGTTGACTGGTTTCCATTTAATTGGCAAATAGATAAGCTACCGCAAAACTGATTCATTCATGATTGACGCCATGTTCTTTTTCTTCCTGTACGTTTTCTTGGGATTCTGTTATGACATGCACCTTCTGGTGCTTCATCACAAATAACGGCTTAACCACAGGTTGAATGAATCAACTGAGTCAACATGATCCACAGAAGAGATTCTACAGTTATTTATATATGTAAAAATTAGGTTGGTTTAATGTATTTTTTTATTAGGTTTGTTTTTTACGCAAGTCAAGTCAAGTGTATTTAAATATTTGTCCACATACGTAATATTGCATTGCAATTCGACACATATTGACTGTACAAGTTAAAACAGGTAAACACAGAGCTGTAAATTAAGCTTGAGGTCGAAACTCGTAACAACGACGACAACGTTCGTGTATACGATCAGGTGTTGTGCCCATTTTTTGTAGCTTTCAATTGGCGACAATAATATAAGCAAATAACAAAACTTTCTCAAAAGTAAGCTTTTATCCAAACTAACCGTAATTCTCTCATCCCTTTTGGGTGATACATTTTTGCATCTATTCTACTTTAATACAACAAAAGACACAAAAGCGTAATTGCTGGTGACTAATTTTAAATTTGAAATGCAATTAACATTAACAGCACTGCTACTGCTAGTGACGCATTTTACATTGACACTGTAAAACTATAAAATGTAATTAAGTTTAACAGCACTGCTAATCTAATTCCCGCCAGATTTGTTTTGATTCTGATTGCTAATTCAAAGAATTCAATGTGGCTCTCTCAGCTGTTTAAAATCACCAATAATAGAGCGCAACAGTGTGTATATATATGTGTGTGTGCCTGTGTTTCAAAGAGATACAGATGCCGAAAATTGCATAAAACGAAATACACAAAAACAAAAAAAAAAACAATGCGATAACAAATACAAATATTGCGGCAAATTCAAACATATCCAATTTACACATAACAGTGTGCACATGTTGACAAATGTATATAATTTTAGGTTGTGGCAACACTCACCGCACAGCAAAATCAAAATATCGAGTCCCACACGGCATAAAATTCGCTTGTTTGTGTCCATATTTGTTATGTGTTGTTGTTGTTGTGAGTTGCTTCGCAAGCGTTCTTCAATGCCTCTGGTGGAGTTGTTGTTGTCGTTGCTGGTGCCGGGAATAGTCAATGTTATTTGTGCAGGTGGAGCAGCAGGGTTTTTGTTATTGCTGTTGTTGTTGTAGTTTTTGTTGCTGTTGCCACTGGCCACGTTTGCGCTTGAAACTGCACTCAATTGACTATCCGGCCGACGCAGCGGTGTTGTCTCGCTCGCTGACGATTCGGTACTCATCTCCAAGTATTTTTTGTGCTTTTCTGTGAGTTAAAACGATGGAAAAAGCTTACAAAAGCTTTGCGCTGTCTCTCTTCACTTGACAGTGAACTTGCGCTTAAGCTTTGACAGAAGCGTTGTAGACAGCAGAGCACAGCACAGATTGCTCCTCTTTTGTTCTTCAGGTAAAAATGTTAACGTTTTAAATACGTCATTTCTGCAAAAAGAGGGTAGAAATCATAATTTAAAAAAGAACTGTGGGATTAAGCAGCGTCATACATAGGTATACATGCATGACTAAGGCAACGGTTTCATTAAAAAAGACAATAAAAAAGGATAAGCGTGACGAAAGTAAGCATGCTGTGATTCATTCATTGTTATGCATCGTAATGCTATTATGCGCCAATCAGTTCATTCAAGTATGAGCAGTGTCCTCAACATCTATGAGATACCATATAAATTACCCTTAAATGTATTTCTCGTTATTTTACTTGGATATTTAGGGGACGAAATCAGAGTTTAAAAAGTGCAAGTAGCGATGGAGCTGCAGCAAAATTAAGAATTTCGACGCTTACTGAGAACTCGTAGTAAAACAAATTGCAGTAAACCTCCAAAATTGAATATTCTCAAAAGTTATTAACAATTGCAATTCTTTGACATATTCATTGATTTAATTTGCCAGTATTTCGTAGCATTCATTTATTATATTATTTAATAAACGAAAAAAATTATTCGATAACTGCTGCAACGTGTGAAATGGAACCAAACAAAAGACATTGTGTTCAGCTGCGGAACAGTGAACCGGTTGCGCTTCATCTAGCTTGCATGTATGCATGTACAGGATTCAGCGTGAGTCGTGATTCGTGAGTCAATTGCTGCTCACAGGTCAACAAGCTTGCAGCAAACCAGTGGTTTGAGATTCTAATTTGGGATCGAGTAAATTTTAATGGGCTCTGCAAATAATTTGCTTGATAGAACAACTGTAATTTGTTCAACTCTGTTAAGGCTTGCCCATAAATGGGGCGTTGTAATAAGCAGCTTGCAACCTGTAAAGCAGCAACTGCACAGCCATTGTTTGGCATTCCAGCGGGCAAAGAAACAAGCTTAATTCGGCTGGAAGCCATCGCAAATGCAATTGCAGTCGGTTGTCAGTTTCCAATCGCTCAGTTCAGCTACTTCGTCACAGCAAGCAAGCAGAATCTATTTATAGATAGCACAACGAAGTTTAGTTCTTGTTGGCTCGTCTGCTTTCCATTCATTGAGGGGAGTATTAAGTGTTTGTCTTAATAATCAAAACAGCTTCTTAATTAAATACGAAACAATTTAAAGATTTTTATCTAAATGACCAAGAGTGCAATTTAAACACTTATTTTTAATTGTTTAACAAAGTAAAAAATCGTGAACAGGCTAACAGCTTTCTGGAAACTGTTAACCAAGCGTTAAAGTGCGTTACGCAAATGTTATTCACATATTGCAGTAAATTAATACAGAGTGACAAGCAAGATGCGATTATCTTGCTCTCATCAAACCCCCCACCCGATCTCGCTTTCCTTGCCGTAGCATTCAAATGTCACGCTGAAGTGCCGCATGCTGTGAAATAAGGTCAAACAATCGCCCTGTTGAAATGAACAAAAATGTAATTGCTCATAAATTACAGCAAATAAAATGTAAATAATTAACATAAGATGTTATAACTGAAGCTCCACATGAATGGAAAAAGGCGACAGCTATTTTAAATTTTTACTGGAACATTGAACATTTCACGGCCACACCGCAACTGTAAATCGGTGCTGATCAAAAGGCAGTACCCAGAATTACTTGCAGACTTATTGACGACTTTGACTTCGCTGCTGCTGGCGGAAGGCAAAATGACACCAACGACGCTGACGTCGTCGTCCATGTGCGGTCGTTGTACCTACCTATGTATGGATGTGTGTATAAGTGTGTGTGTGTTTGTAAAAAGCTTGTTTACTTGATATGTAAATGATGAGAGGTATTAAATTCATGCTTGTTGCGGCATTCACACGCGCCTGACATTGAAATCTAAGACGACATTTCTGGTTGGTTTTGCAAGTGAGAGTGAGAAGCTAATTGAGGGAACGTTTTTCCACCAAGTTACTAATGTAAACTTTGCTAAACTATTCGTTAATATTACACAAAGTGTTGACCATTTGACTTACTCTTAATCTCTCCAGTTACAAATCTTGTTTATGGTTATTATTCCGTGACTAACTGAATGGCTTATCAAATTTATCAAAGTGTAATCACCATGAAATGAAATAATTAAACGTTTCGAGATAAGGGCTTATTGTGCAAATACAGATTAGAAAAATGAAAGAGATTAAGCAAAAAAATTGGCAATTCATCAATATTTTATGAGTTGGCTACGCACATCCTGCAAAAAAAAAGACGGCCTTGAACCTGGCAAACAGACACCCAAACAGACCCCCACACTTGCACACAGGCAACAAGTTCAATGTAAACATTCTGTGCTGCGAATATCGATTTTACGTTAAGGCTATTTTACGATATGGCAAATATAACAATTCAAGCACTCACTCCTTGTGGGAGCAGGCAACTGTTGTTATTTTTCCGCCATTCTCTATATCTATCTCTATCTCACACTCATTTGTGGGTTTAAAATTGCCTGTTTACCAATTTCGGTTGTGTGTTTACATTGACATCCATTTCAGCTTTTCACATATGTACATATGTTTCGCTATCTGATTTTTTTTATATATTTTACTTTCCACACTTTGTTTTAATCTACTAACACACACACTTAACATTGATTGTATATAAAAAAAATCCATATTACGTTTGAATATTTTAATGGGTTTCCAATGTATTTTCCGTTGCGGGAACCAGATGCCAAATTTTCTCAGCCACTTTGCTGGTTTTTTCTTATTGGCGTCACTAAAAACTATTTATTTCTCTTGTGCATAAACAATTACGGAAAATTCAAGGTATTTGCCGCAGCGCAGCGTAACGCACTCCCGTCATCAAAACAGACGGGCAACCGAACACGTCCGCTGAGCGAATTGTACTAAATACGAAGACAAAGACAGACAAGCCTTCTGTGTTTGTTTTGTGTGTTTGGCACACGCAGAGAGATAGCAAAACCATAATATGCGCTCTCTTTGCATACTTCGTGTGAGGAGAATAGAACGGGACTCGCTTCGTGTTCAGATAAGTCATATTTGAAGCTTAGATAAGAAATGTTTTCGGAACTACTGTGAATTGAGGCAGTAATGAGGTCAGTCATCAGCCTCGTGTAATTATTTATATATCGACAGGAAAAATAAATGGTCGAATTGCAAAAGAGTGTGTTTTAATTACAAAAATTATCAATAATATCTTCTGGGGATAAACTAGTAAAATTAAATATACAGTTTATTTAGTGTGATTTACATAACAGAGTCTTTACTAACAGCGCTCCAATGTGCATCAAAGGAGATTATACGAAGCAGAGAACGAGAGAGCACGGGTGCTTTCGGCTCTCTTGCACTCTCAGCAGTGCATGCCTTCATTGGTACTTGGACACTTACTGATGGTGGTTGCTGCGCTCAGTTCTTCGTGTTCTGTCGAGCGTTGAGGTCGTTTTTCATATTTGGGCGGAGTTTGAATTTTATTTGTGCGCATTCAGAACGCTGCGCATGCGAAAGAATAGCGCGTAAAAAGTAGCGGATCGCAAGTGAAAATTCATGTATATGTGTATATATACGTAAATACATGTATGTGTACGCATATGTGTGTAAAAAATGGAATAATAACGAAATAAACAATAATTATGGCAATCTAAGCAACCTCTGCGTAAAAGTAGAAATGCAAATGAAAGCAATACAATCGCAAATATTGAAGACCAATTCAAGCAGTTAATTTATGCTTCGCCAGCAGTAAATGCCAACAAATTCGACAACTCAGTTGCGCAATTTCCATTTTATTGTTTACTTTAATTTATCGATTGCTGCCCACCAACAACGCTTATCACTCACCAAAAAAAAAGGCAACTTTGTAAATGACTTTCGTTACCCAAATCGACCAGTTCTTTCCGATTCCATTAGCGTCTGCCTAAATACTCGCCACTTTGCCTCACTTATTATTTACCAACGTGCACTTCAAATATTTGTGCTTCTGCTGATAACCAAAAAAAAAAAAAAACAAAACACAAAATAAACATAATAAAATGCCCACACACGAGACTCGCAAGGTGCAATAAGAGCAACCCACACACACCCACACACTCACACACACACCACCGCTCATAATTGCCGCAAACATGAGCAGCTTGCGTCCTGCGAGTGTTTGCGATACGACGCCGTTGCAACGCTTCGAAAGCCAAAGCAGTAGCAGTGAGGAGCCTTCCTCGCCAACAGCAGCGAGCATCATTGCCGCAACGCAGCAGCACCAGCAACACCATCAACAACAGCATCATCCACAACAACAGCATCATCATCACAACAATAACAACAACATTGGCAACAATGTCAAAGTTGATTTGCAGCTGCCACCGTTTGTTGGGGGAGTTGTTGCAACAGCAGCGAGTGTCGCCCAGCAACGCAATCGGGGCACTGCTCACATCTTTGGACGCATCCTAATCGACCTGAGCCTGCTCAGCTGCGGTGAGTGTTGCACTACTTTTTATTAAGTTAAAAAAGTTGAAAAAATCAGAAATTTTAATAGAAATAGTTTCCAAAGAAAAGCTTTTTTGCTCTTTTGCTAATATATTTTCCATTATTAAGAAATATATTTTCAAAAACAGAAATAACAACTCATAAAAAAATACTTGGAAAAATACTCTCTGAATATTAGGGAAGATCCAATTTTGCACACTTATAAAATATGCCATGAAATTATAGAGAACTAAAGTATTTTATTTAATGACTCAAGTTGTCTTTTGTCGTGCCCCAAATATGTGTCTTAAGCAAGTTGCTCGAGTCTGAACTATCTATATCTATACTATTATCGGGCAGCAGGTCGGCGCCACTGCTTCATATCAACCTGGTTAATTTAATCGTGAGCGATTCGCGTTCTTTTTGTACATTTATTTCATTATTATTATTAAATGGAATTGTGGAAATAACGGTGTTTATGGGGGGGCCTGATTAGCAGCTGGCCAGCAGAGAATGGATACCCAAAGTGATACAGAAATGCGTGCAACACACCAGAGTGACCACTGACCACCATTTGTGGCCTCAATCATCGACCACATACAAAATACCTTCGCCCATCGAGTGTTGTCTGATTTATATATTTAACTTAATTTACGCAAATGTTTGTGGGGTGAATTTATTACTGTGCGAGCACCATTGTGAAAACAATCAACAATCAACAATCAAAAACAGCAACCGCAACAACAGCAACAACAACAGCAACAACAACAACAACAACAGCAACATCATTTATCAGCTTGATTTTGATTTGGAACTGAAACTGGCGGTGGCTCGGCTTGTTTATCCAGGTCTCTTTGGGGCATCATCAACATCAACAGCGGACCTTGTTGCGCTGCGGCACTGAATCTGACACCAATGCCTATGATAATGATTATGATAGATATTTTTCTCTTATATAAAATGCACATCTATATATATATATAAATTTCTTGCAGTTGGCTTGACCATGCTGGGTTTCTCGCTGTGGTCGGAGCCCCACAAGCGCGGCTTCTTCTGCAGTGATCTCTCGCTAAAGCATCCCTACAAAGAGTCTACCATTCGCAGCTGGATGCTGTATCTGATGTGTGCAGCGCTGCCCGTCTCTTTGGTAATCTTATATGTCTATAATAATCAAATAAGTTGTTTACCCAATTTTGTCGATTTTTTATTTAATTTTTGCACAGATTTTGCTGGTTGAGTTCTACCGGGCGCAGGATAAGCACAAGCATCAGGCCAACTATCACTGCCAGCAGGAGGGCAGCGGTTACTATCTGTGCCACATGGAGTTGCCACAGTGGCTGCTCGAGTGCTATCGCAAAATTGGCGCCTTTGTCTTCGGCCTGGGCCTCGAGCAGCTAACCACGGACATTGCCAAATATGCCGTTGGACGCCTCAGGCCACATTTCTTTGCTGTAAGTCTGAAGACAATCGTCCAATTATTATTTTTAGCTAAAGCCTGTCTCACCTGCAGCTGTGTCAACCTGTGCTCCACGACGGCACCAGTTGCAGCGATGCGATCAATGCGAATCGCTACATAGAGGATTTCACCTGCACCGCACTAAATATGAGTGCCAAGCGGCTGAAGGATGTGCGATTGTCGTTTCCCAGTGGTCATGCCAGTTTCGCCTGCTACTCCATGATCTATTTGGTGGTGCGTGTTCAGCTGCAATTTGAAGGCTGACTAAACCACTGAGTAATTAACATTTTTGCTCAGATCTATTTGCAGCGTCGCATGCAGTGGTCGCGCCAACGCATGCTGCGCCACTTGTTGCAGTTTCTGCTGCTCATGTTCGCCTGGTATACGGCGCTCACCCGCATCTCCGACTACAAGCATCATTGGTCGGATGTTATGGCCGGTTCGGCCATTGGACTCACCTATGCCCTTGTCGTTGTAAGTCCGCACACAAATATATTTATTTACTATATTAACTGATTTCTGAATCGCTATGTCTGTTTACAGACTTGGACACTTTGGTAGGCTGGTCAAAACCAAAATACTTCAAGCCCCACCGCCTTCGGTCTTCGCTTTAAACTGGAGTTGTTCCAATTGAGCCATCGTCTTGACATGTGCAACAACTATAATAATATTTTAGTGTTAACAATTTATTTTTACTTCCACTGAACGTAGCTCATACATTGTATATGTATGTGTGTATATGTGTACGCGTGTATGTGTGTGTGTGTGTATTTGTGCAGCTTTGTTCACTTTTACTTAATACAATTTTAAAGTGTGTGTCTGCAAAGAATTGTTGTTGTTTCATTCATTATCAACGAATGCTCAAGCTCTGAGTCATCTATATAATTGATAAACTGAACAAATGTATCATAATATTATTATTTTGGGGGTGAATAATAACTGTTGCCTAGCTAGATCTAATGTACGATTTTGTGAATTTTTGTCGGGTGAGTATTCTAAGTCTGTTGGATATTAGTTGCTTTAACCAATTCCGATTATAGCTGCACTTGCATAACTTAGAGCAAGTCCTTAACCAAGACTGGCCAGATTAAGGATGTTCCGCTTTAGTTCTGATCGTCAGATCATCTTGGAAATAAGGAAGTCAACTTGCCTTACCATGTGAAACATGGATTTGAAGTGAACCAAGTGAATTGGCGACCACCAGCTGGTAACCGAAACTGAAAGCCGTCGTTTCGGCCTGGCTGACTCGCTCGCTGCTGGCCATATAATCATAAGATATGGAAGTGCACCGCGGACAGACAAAGATACATTTTGCATTTGCCGTTAGCTGACGATTGAAATGGTCGATTGTAATTGCTAAATAGAGCCAGATTAGCACTTGACTGGACACTGACTCATGGCCAGCCGGAGAGCAAGTGCTGGCCTCGACTTCTGGCCAAGTGAGCAAGTGAGCAGAACTGTCGGCCAATTTGCTTGGTGCGGGGCCCGGTTTTCAAAAAAATAATCGCTGCCACAATCTTGCGCCTGTCCGGTCGCACTCCACTTGGCCAGTTGCATGCAATTTGCATATTAATCGAATTTATTGGCATTGCTCGACACTCGACACGAGCTCAATTTGCTGACTGATCAAGAGATGAGACATGAGCAGTGGCAGCATCCCAGCCCCATCACTCATTCAACACTCAGTAGGAGATATACATATATATGTATATATATATATATCTGGTCAATCAGCTCTCAGCACTTAGCCAAACGCAGTGAGATTGATGCGGTTGTAAAATGTCCATGAATCGTTTGCGTTGTTAATTTCTTAAGAATGCAACACTCCATCGTCATTCAATACACTCCACACACAACACTCCACACACAACACTCCACACTCGATTGTCGACATTCGACATTCGACAATTAGATGGATGCATTTGAAATGACTGTTTGGCAATTAACACAATTTTTATATAGCTTTTATCGCAAACATTTTCTAGCTGTTTTTCCCCCAAAAACGAAAACAAACACAAATTTCCCCCATGTGAAACGCTTTTCAATTGCTTTTGCCGCATCTGCTCAGTCATTCAGCGCGATTCGTGTCGTCTGTCAATAGCTTCAAGTTTATGACTCGCACAATCGCTATCTGTCTATATATAGTTTTAGCTATCTGCCTATCTATCTATATCTATCTGATTGCATTTTACCACTCTTTTGCTGGGTATGACAAATGCCCGAGGGTGCAATTGCCGTTCTTTGGTGGGGTGTAAGCGCATCATTCCGTAAAATTGGCCAACAATTCAGGCGCAACATTCATTTCAGCATTGCAGCATGAAGGCAGTTTGGATCGCAGTTCAGGCTCTGCTCCTGCTTGATGGCGGAAAGCGTGTAAAATTCCATTTACCCTCGAAAGGCGGAATCGTAAAAATTGGCACAACCAAAATTGGTATATCCATAAATATAAAAAGCAATATAACAGAATGGGTACATCCATAAATATATAATGCAATATAACAGAATGGGAAAATCCATAAATATAATAAATAATAGATAAAACTAATTGTTCAGATTAGTTGTTGGGGTATATCGGAGTTGATCAGTCTACCCTTTAACACTTCTGCTGAGGAGTCTGCAGTATTCCGTGGTATATATTTATTTATGAACAGCCGCTGTCAGACACGCCCACATTTTCTACGGCTGTGTCCAGAGCGAAAAGCGTGAAAATGTTCACGTGCACAGCGTGAGTTGAAGGGATCGAAAGGGAACGAGGGGAACGAGGGGAACATAGTCATAGGTCGTTATGGCCAAACGTGGGCCAACTTGCGTGGGTTTCCCGTTTTCCTTCTATTATGCTGTGTCGTCTTTTGTCTTGCACCTTGTGGCACTGCAAGTACGTGCTGCTTACATTTGGTTGCAACCACTCGCGCACAATTGGTGGTCACAAGGCAAACTTGTCCTGTGGCAGAGATGCAACTACACTCAGAAAAACAGTTGGCTCAAAATGAAGATCAACTTTAAATGAAATGTGGCCTGAAATGAAGTGAAGAAAAACAGTTGATTTTTGGGCAGATAAAACCTGTCCTAGAAATATATCTTCTGAATAATAATCTGAGTTTTCCAAATTTCACTTTCACTTTTTCTCTGAGTGTATGTACGTGTGCTCTGCTGTTATTTATTTGCATCAGAAGAGTCTGCAGTGTGTAGAGCCTGCAGCCTGCAGCCTGGGCCATCAATTAGTGGGCAATGCAATTTCCGTTGCCACTAAACGCTTATTAATGAGCTCGAGTCAAGTTTTAGATATGCGCAATATTTATGGCGCTTGGGCAGTGGCTTAGGGGTTATCTATAAATCTAAGCAGCGCTTTAGCAGATACAGATCGGGCTCCCTTCAGCAAACATCTGCCACACATGGACGCATAAATCTCGACACGTTTGTGAGCGTCTATTAACCAGTTAAGAGTAGATGGTTAGCCAAACGTGCCAATTGAAAGCATTTTGAGCAACGCCTCGCCTCCGACTTCTAGGCCAATTTATGTCTGTAGTTTCAGCCAGCCTGCACGTAAAAGCGCTAACAAACTGGCCAGCCACATTTTACAATTGGCCAATACGATTTTCATTTATTGCCTTGTTTAAATTCGTTTCTACCACATTTATATTTAGCAGCACAATTTGTATTCATATTGTGAGCGACTATCCCACAAAATATGTGCCGGAACTAAACAAATACAGACAAAAAAAACATCTTTTATTTGACCTATCGCTCGAAAAAGCAAATCGGCATGAAAACTATTATATTTTTGATAATTGAACATACATTTCGAATATCTACACTGAAAACTATTACATACGTGTTATATTTGCAATTATTTTAATTACTTAATGCTTACAGAAGTAATTTTTTCTCTATTGGCTGCTAAAGTGTGCATCACTGGACAGAATAAGCATCACTGATGCCGGCAGTGCGCATCACTGATGCCTTAGGGGTTGTGGACAATCAGCTGTGCTTGCGTGCCAGTCTTTAGTCTATTCTCTCTGTTGTTGTTGCTGCTTTGCTTTACTGTTATTTATTACTATGTTATTTATAACTATTTACATATAAATATTCAGGTGCATTTGCATTTTACAATTTTCCATGCGCTTTATTATTTATTATTTATGTTTTCATCTAGATTTTCCTCTCTTTCACGCATTCTCTATCAGACTTCACCTCGCTTATCCTCTTTTTTCTCGCAACCAAATCTTTACTATCTACTCTTGACCGCCAGGTGGCGTGGCGTGCTCGTCTCTCTCTTCCGACAGATGGTGCTAGCGTATCCATTCCCAAAACCAATCGGTCTGTTAGCCGACCATTACAAATATGTATATATATGTTTTTGCATTGTGTTCTTCTAAGTTGAAGCTTGAAGCTCTTGCATTAAAGAAGTCTGAGAAAATTCTGCAAATCTACGAAAAGCCTCTTACCATTTGAAAGTGCCAATTGGCATAGTTCGATGGGTGTGAAAATAGGTGGTTAGTTTGTTAGGAGCAACAATGTGCCGTTAATTGCGCTGCAGTTATATTGCACTCGCAATGCATTCGCAATTTGGTCAATCAGTCAGTTAGTCTGTCGATATGAGCCGTTTTGCGTGGTTTATTTCGTTTGTGGTGCTCACAGTTCTAGTGCTGCCTGCACAGCTAATGGACAAGCGAAGTCGATCCAAACGCTTCCTCATCTTTCCACGTCAAGCACCAGCAAAATATCAGGTTAATAAACTTTTTAACCCAAAACGCTGCTCAATGTTATCGTAATACTTTCCCAGTTTGCTGTCGGTGTGGGCATACCGGCTGATCTAAAATACGAATCTGTTACCATCGGGTGGGTGCTGAAGGCCATTTACTTCCTGCCCTACGAAGCAAGCGTATTCAATCAAAATCCATTCGTGCCCGAATACACAAACATCGAGTTTCGTAAGATGCAGGAAAAACCCAGTCCGTTGCGTTGGCAAATTTACGCTTCTATTGAGCACATGCTAAACGGGTAAGTTCCATGTTCCCACCTAGATCTGATGATATCAATATGTTTCAATCATAGATATGGATATAATGGCCATGAATGCATGCTTCAAGCAATTTGCGAAGCAAATTCAATTCAGTTTTCGAACGATTTCAGCGTCGTACATCAGCTGCTGCACTTGATGCTAAGGTATGTGCTCCAGTTCAAACATATTGTTAAATTAATATCTATAAAATATATGACGATAGCCCATCGACGACGCTAAATGAAGATGATGTGCAATCTCACAGTTTCCTTCATGCCGAAGAGACCGGCAGCTCAACTGGCAGTTGCGAATTGTATGACTGCGACATGAAGCTGCTTGATTGGTTTTCAAAAGTAATGCAATTGGACTACTAACAAACTACATACATTTATATATATATTTTACATTTACTTATTGCTGACATGAGTCTAAAGCGAAATCATAAATTTTCGATCAGTTCATTTAATTAATGTTAAGCTTTTTGGTCTAAATATGAAAGCTCACCCAGGTTACTAACCCAATCTCGGAGAAATGCTGAGCTTAGTAGTTTGTGCTTTATGATTTGAAGCTTAGCTAAAGAGCGCTAAAAGAGGGAAATTATTATCAAGAGCTTTTCATATTCTTTTAAGTGAAAAAGTAAGTATCAAAATTTTAAAATAAATTATTCATTTAAAAGTGTTAGCATTGTTGCAATGGATTTATTATCTTTTACTAACTTTTAATACACAAAATATTATCTGGTAATTACCGCAGTCATTAAAGTTTTGCTCTCAATTTCCAACTTTGGCTGGAAGAGACGAAAAATAACTTTTGGTAATTTAACTAATAGTTTTTTTCAAACGATATTACCTTCCCTACACGAAAGCAAACAAACTTAGTGCATGGCAAAAATAATTATGTTAATAACTACCAACTATTATGAAGCTCATTGTAGTGTTTTATGGTAATAGTTGAAGTTAAAGTTTCTGTAGCGCAGAAAAGGAAGACGCCAAAGAAATTCTGCGTTGTTGAGCTTTTTTTTTTTTGTATGCGCATTTTTGCTCTTGATAATTTGGAGATAACTGCATTTAAGAACTTTGCAATGAAGAGAGCAGAAAAGAATTTCCTTGCTCATATCCATATAAATAAACGAGTTTGTTTGTTCTAACATATGTATTTGGGAGAATGCTGAACTGGCTTCAATTTACCGTATATGTAGCTGCAATTAGATGGCTGACGATACCGTGAAATGTGGCCTTCATCTCAATTAAGCCAAAACACAAATCAGTAAATGGCACGCCCCCTCTGCTGCTGCTGGTTCGCATTCTGCAATTGCAATTTAAGCTGACCACCGAGACATAAGGATAGTGAGAGCCTCTGGCTTTGTGCTATGCCATGCTCGGGCATTCATGAGCCTCAGCAGCCACAACCATAACAATCGGTATTGATTACATGCACAAACCAAAATGTGACTCGCTCTCAGCGACTAGCCCAAATATACTAAGGTCAATATGCAACTGTGAAATACCCATCATATAATGAAATCGTTTTCCTTGCTCTGCTTTTGGCCAACTGATTTATTTTTGATTCTAGGAAGGCTTAAACTCATGCAATCAAACTACTTTTCAGCTTAAATTGTGTTTGGTAAGTTTAAGTTAAGTCAGAAAGCCGCACATAGGCCAGATTTGGTTGCTTCTCAATTTACAGAAACTGTTGCAATTCTACTTTGACCCTCTTTTTGCCAGCTGCAGTTGCTGTTTGATAAAAAACAGTCACAAAAAGTATTCAACAAGTACCGTTTTTTGCCGACTGTGTATAGATATTAAAGAACAATACAAATGTGGCAACAGACCATTTGCAAAGCTTGCCATTTGTGGTATCAAACATATTTTGAGGGGTATTCCAAATAGCAGCAATAATCGAAGCAAGAAGAAGAAGAGCAAGCGTTTATACGGTCACAGTCGTAAGCGTAATTTCTGCTCTAATTCTGTTGCACTTGCTACTGCAGTTGCTGTACGCTGGCAATGTGCGTGTCCTGTGCACCGAGGACGAACACTTGCTCATAGTCTCCTTACTCCTTTTGTGTGTGTGTGTGTGTATGTGTTTAATTGTGCTCCATTTCACATTGCAAGGCGCTTGAGTCCTAAGTTTCCAGTTCCAGCTGCTGTGTTTTTTTACTTACGTTTTTTTGTTATGGTTGTTAATGACCAGCGATTTGCGATTGGATTACCATATCTCAAGCATGTTTACTTCAAAGCTATGCTGCTACTTAAAGCCAATTGACAGGGGCAAAGGAAAAAGGTGATCCAAAAATGTATAATTTATGTAATTGGTGAAAAGCCAAAGAAAATGCACATCAAGCAAATTACAACCAGTTCCAGTAATCGAGGAAGGTAAACAAAGTGGGCGTGCTGGCAATTTTGGATAGCTTGTCGGATCGCAAAATAAAAAATAACACACACACACACAGACACACACAGACACACACAGACACACACACAGAAATAAAAACAAATCAATGGCAATGTGATTGGGTTTGGGGTGAGCGGCGGGTCGTGTAGTAAATGCAAAAACTTTTGCACTAAAATTCAATTCAATTGAACTGCAACGAGGCAAGCAGTCAGCCAGTGTGGCAGGCAGTTATTCGTTGTGGCAGTCAACACTTTGTGCAATCATTGGCAGCCAGGTGTTAAAATCTGGAGCGGTGGGGAAAGGAAGTGCTGCACCGGCACGGCACAGTTTGTGCCACATCGCAATTTCTGGCGCTTAAGTAAGAGCTGCCAATAAGTCAGAGTACTAATGGCGCACCCTCCAGTCCCCGGCACTAATGTGCGGTTCATTAAACAAAGTTGACCACGAGCACGGGCAACAGCACTAAAGGACACACCCTCTGGCTGGGCGGCTGTCTGTAAGTCAGCTGCTCAATCGCGTCGTGTAATCGTATTAAAAGGATTCAGGGGACTAATTAGCAAAACGTCGATGCACTGGCTCATTCATGCGTTTGTCCTCCACAAGTGACCAATTGTCCAGTTGCCAGTCGACTGTCGACTGTCGATTGTCGACTGTCGACTGTCGCCTGAATGCCAGCTGCAGCCTCCGCTCCATCATTTGATTAGTCTAATGCAGTTCTGCTCTAATTGCTAGCCAGCTGCCACGCCCACAGCTTCGCCCACTAAAGCCGCTACACATATGGAAGAGGAAAAAAAAAAATAAAGAAACTTGCAGCAAAAAATCTCATTCATTGGCCGACGACTCTTGCGTCCGTTGGAGACAGCAGCCAGGCAGCAAGGTAACAAAGAAACTGCACTTTTGCAACTTTTGGCAGCGGCTCTTTGCAACTTTACCGTTTGTGGTAACTTTTAGCTGCAAGCAGCTCTTACTTTCTATACCCTGTGTCCACCAAATGGCCCAAAAAGGGAGGCATAAATAATGTACTGACACTGGCAGTTATCTCCAATTCAAAAAGATCTATAAAAATCTTTGTTAAAGTTCATTTGATAACATTCCCAAAAATGTCCTAAATATCCAAAAGCTTGCAAGGACACAGGGCAAGCAACTCCTTTAAGCAAATAAAATGTTTTGAAGGCATTGCCAAAACAAAAAAAGAACTTGAACTAATATAAAAGAGGACCAAAAATGCTTATTTATAGTTTTTGTATATCTGGCAAAGTTATTTATAAGGCCACTTTGAATATTAAAGGGTAACAAGGATATGCTGATTGAAGCAGTCCTGTCTCCTGCTTACTTCACTCAGTTCCTTCTTCCGCAATTTTTGTAAAAGCTGCAAAAGTTGCGTTTTACGGGTTGAACAAGAAGAGTCGCGTTTGATTTCCTACCCCACCCTCATGCCCCTCATTCCCCCATCTGCCCAGTCACCATATCAATCTCTTAGCCATGTCTTTTGGCACTTTTGTGCCCAAAGAATGCTGTGTGGCGTCTGTGTGATGCGTGTGGCATCCACAAAGGATTCAGTTAATACGTACTTAATAGTCAAGTCATAAATTTTAAATACTGCTAAATGGCTGCCACAAGATGTGTTCGAGTGTGCTTATATGTCAGATACGCGCATGTAAAGCGCACACACACACACGCACACACATGCGCACTCATATATATATATATACATATATATCATTCGCAGGCCCGATCCAGGGACTACAGCCCCGCGAAAATCTTAGTAACATTTGGCATAAAGAAAAACCAAAGCAATTTATGAGCTCTTGGGAAATGGGAAGTGGGCGTGTCTGTTGGGCATTAATGCCACAGTGGGCGGTGCTGTCATTATCTAAAGTTGTTTCCCGATTTTTATGCATGTAAATCTATACAATAGTTGGGTTAGTTTTGAGTTTAAATTTTACTTTTAAATTCAATTTAAAATATGATTTCAGCAGTTAAACTTTTGGCTTGTTTGAGTTATCTGAAACTAACATAGAACTCTTTTCCAAATTCTAGATTTTCTAAGTAAACAATTCCGTTGGCAATTTTTCAATTTATTTAAACATTTTTCAAACTGTTCACAATCGAGAAGCGAATTTCACAAGTGCTGCGGGCAGCTAAAGTATTTGCATAAATTAACATGCATTTTAAATGCAATTTGAATACATTTGAAAGTTTTTGATCAAGTATATATATATATATAATGTAGCCTAACTACTTGAATAGTCTTTAATCTAGATTTTCAATTTTGGAATCACTTTTTCCCCAGCAAGTCTTCACTTTTCTAGCTTTTCCATTTTACGACTTTGCTAGACAAAGCCAGATTTTTTGCCGCTAGTGTATTTATGTGCTATGTGTCACACACAATGCATGCCACACACATACTGCCGCACACACACATACACACACACACACACGCACACACACACAGTTGAGGCACATCGACGGGCGCATAAAAATGATGAGTTATTTGTTTTTTAGTGCATAATTTATGAGTTAAATGAGTTTTTCATATGCGAGTGCGTGTATGCTCGACTTCGTTATGGCACTGGGCGTTGCTTTACAGATTTGTCAGACACACACGAAAACATACACACACACACACACACACAGACACACACACACACACAGACACACACACACACATGCAGACACAAATACAGGCACAATACACATGCATACGCTGCTCGGTTGGCATTTTATTTATGACTTTTACGCGTGAAACTTCATTCGAAAGCGTTTAAGTGGAAGCGCACACAAAAAGATTTCTCTCCGCCACACACATTTTACCCCAAGACTTGTAAAACTTTTGAAGCTCTGCTAAACGTCTAACAACACACAAACACACACACACACCCACACACGCACACACGCACACCCCCCACTTATACACATATGTATATGGGACACTTAAAAATGCTCTTTGTGGCTTGGTTTGATGACTGCACAAACTCACACACACACAACACACAACACACACACAACACACACACAACACACACCCCACACACACCACACCACACACACACACACCCACACCCCACACACACACACACTCGCCCATACGCACGTTTATCATGCAAATTGCGCCTAATTGTCTGGAATGGGATTTACTTGTAACTCAAACTGGCACTACGCATATTTTTGCCAAAGCGGCACCTCCAAAACTTTCATCCGGCCCTTGCCAAAAATCTGGAGAGGCATTCGAAGAGCGCATTAAATTGTTGGCCCCAGCCGAGAGGCCAGACGCCAGCATGGCGAACATTCTGAGCGCTCTTAAGCAGACATTCTGATTTAATTGTTCTGCCCAACGATTCGTATAAAAAATGACCACGATATTTTTTCACAACTTTTCCCTTTTAACCTTTGTCGCTGGAGTTGTGTCCGCAACTAACTGCATTTGGTGCTAGCCAGGCCCAAGGCCCAAAATTGAAAACTTCAACTTCGAGCCCAAAACGCAGGCTGAGCGCGCTTTGTGTCTGCGTTATTTACCGAATTGAGTTGGCAACTCGCTGGGCCAAGTGGGGGCATTAATTTTTAACGGTAAATGCGCGAAAAGCGGCACAGCTTTAAATGAATTGTTTGGGCCAACCATTGGGGCGACCCGCCAACACCAACACCAACACCAACAGTGTCATGTAAATTAGAAACGGCTCCCTTTTGTCTTTGTCCGCTGCCCGATTTTTTCTCGTTTTGTTCAGTTTGGTTTTTCTTCTTCCTCTTCTTTTTTTTGTTGTTATGTTACATGAGCACTTCTTGCCTTTAAATACACTACCTTAATGTGGTGTTGCTTGGGTCTGTGCCAAACTTTGACATGCCACATGAAGCAGGTTTTTCAAAGGCAACTTTGGAGAGCACATCCTAACAGAATGCGTCGCCTTAACCAGGAAAAGATGCAGCATCCTAGGGCAGCATATCATGAGGCCCAAGGATATAGAAACCTTCAACCCAACAAAGATCCTGGCATTCGTGCAGGAGTTGGCATTGATGGAAGAGCTGTAGGCTCAGTAAGGAGGCACAATAGACCTTATAGATCGCAGTGCTAACTTTTCCCCAATCATAATAATAATAATAATTATTTAAAACTTAAATTTGTTAATTAAGAATTAATTTTTATTTTATTTGAAGTTTAATTTTTATTTTATTTAAAGTTTGAGCTTTAACTTTAAAGGTTAACAGAGACCAAAAAGTTAACAACAAAATTGCAAAACTTCAGTTAGTTAAACATAAGTCAAGAGTATATCAACTGTGGCATACCCCTCTTTAGTTTGGGACGTGCTTTTATTTATTCTGTCTGTGTGTGTGTGTGTGTTGCTGCTGCTGTTTTGTCGATTGCTTTGGCCTTTGGCGTTCATTTGGCAACATTCGGTTGGCCGTATCTGTGCTTTGTGTTTGTTTTTAGAGTGTTTTGTGTTATATACATATATATATATGTTTTTTTTTTTGGTACGAAGGCTGCTCGCTGCCACAGAAAATATTTCCGACTGGTGTCAGGAGCGAGCCATCAATCTGACCTGTGCCCCTGGCAGCACAGTGCCAGCTAGCAGTGGCAGCCGCACTTGCAGCCTCTGGCCTTTAATTTAAAAACTCTTTTACGCCGTCTCGCCTCAAAGCGCGCCATCACAGTGCCCAATAATGTGAATTTTATGTAATTGAAGTGGCAGCTGTTGGGCACAGAAAAAATCTTAATGAAAAAAACAACAAGAAAAAACCCCCTTAAAAGAGAAAGAATTGAGAAAGAGCGACAGAGAGACGGAGCGACAGAGCGACAGAGTAATGTAATAGCATAACTCTTTTGCGGCTTAGGTTGCTCTGTTGGCCCTAAGGGCTTTTAAGACAAATCGACAAACTGCGCCACCGAATTCAAGTTGAACAAGTTCAACGAGCCCGACTTGTTCAAACTGAATGACATTAATTGTTTGGTTTTCGGAATTTTCACAATCATTTTCCCATTCTGCTCCTGTTCATTTAACACCAAATGGATTTCGAATTTTGAGCGTGCAGATTTTTATAGCAAATTTAGTAATGAGTCAGTTCAAAAATGAAACTTGAATATATTTTCTGACTGCTACAAGAATGTATATACCTGTCAGAATTCAATTTGTTTGGGGAACGAAGAGGCTGACAAGCAAGCAAGAATGGGGGCAGAGATACCCATGATGGGCCCTGAACCGTATTGTGGTGTAGGAAGACACACAATACGGCTACAAATCAGGGGCGAAAACAGACAGATGCGGGAACGGAGCTGGGCAGAGGCACCTGGACTCCGACAAGCTAGAAGTCTCCTAGGTGGCTATAATCAAATGAGATTTAAGCAAATGATATCCATGGGGAAGAATAGACTCAGAATACTCACCGGTCTATGGACAGGACACTGTAGACTGAGAAGTCACCTAACCAAGTTAGGTATTTATAGCAGCGATGTATGCAGGTTTTGCGGATACGAGGAGGAATCCTCGACGCACATCCTAGCCTTAACCAGGAATTAATGCAGCATTCTAGGGCAGCTTATCATGGGGCCCAACCCAACAAACATCCTGGCATTCGTGCAAGAGTTGGGATTGATGGAAGAGCTGTGTGCTCAGAAGGGACGCAGTGCTAACTTTTTCCCCAATCATAATAATAATATTAATAATTCAATTTGTTTAACAACTAAATTAATAATAATTTTTCAATTTAAATCGATTAGTTTTCTGCACAATCTGCGCCAGTTTCAAGCCTTTTGAATTAAATAAATAAATCTTGAAGCTGAAAGTCATTTGCACTGCACATGATTAGACCAAATTCAACTGTGCCATTTTTCGTAGAGGACAGGACAGGATTTACTGGCTTAAGTCCACTTATGCGCACTGCTCCAATTAGGTCAGCAGGCAGTTGAGCATGCTGAACAGTTGGTATTTGAAATTTAACTCGTTTTTCATTGGATTTCAATTAAGCAGCCGCTGGATCAAATGGAGAGTTGCAACTGGCCGACACATTTGGTTAATCCTGCAACTCGCAAAGTCCTTGAAATGCCCAGCACAAAGTGAATTTCATTACTTTGCAATTAGATTCATGTTTGACTCGCTGCTGCTGTTGCTGCTGCTGATGTTTCCGTTTCCGTTTCTTTTGCTTTTGCTGTTGCTGCTACTGCTGCCTACGCAAATATTGGTTCATTTTCGAATTTTAGGCCTCTCCAGAGCGGAGCTTGGGCCTGCCTTATCTAGCTGGCAAACAAGACGCATTGAATTGGCGGTTCCAGCTGTTTGCCTAAGGCCGTCCAGCGAAAGCAGCAAAGCAACAGCAGCAGTTGCATTAACCCCTCCACTCGGAGGGTGAACCAAAAAAAAACTGCAAAGCGGGCAATATGCGCCTTTAATTAAGGTCAAAATAAATAAAACCAAGCCTTCTTTTTGCATAATCTTGACTTTGCGATAAATTACGGGGAAAACGGCTTTCTGATGCGGGTTCGGGTTCGGGACTGTCGATTTCATAAATAAGTGGGCAAGTCCGTCCACAATTGCTGCTGGCAACCGATGAGTCGCCTCTTTTTGCATTGCGGGTTTTTATATATTTGGTATTTAATACCCTGGTTAACAATTTAACGATTGTCTGGATAAGGCAGAATGAAGCAGTTCCGATCATATTTGAATCCATCAGCACACAGATCTCAGAGAATTTTGTGGAGATTGTGTTCTACTTAACTAATTTACATTTATTTTATTTATTAATGAAAAAATGCAAAAGTTGCGTTCATTATTATAATATGGGGAAAAAGCTAGCACTGCGAACTAAAAGGTCTATTGTGCTCCCTTACTGAGCCTACAGCTCCTCCATCAATCCCAACTATTGCACGAATGCCAGGATCTTTGTTGGGTTGAGGGTTTCTATGTCCTTGGGCCTCATGATATGCTGCCCTAGAATGCTGCATCTTTTCCTGGTTAAGGCGACGCATTGTGGTAGGATGTGCATTGAGGATACCTCCTCGTGTCCTGCATACATCGCTGCTATATAACTTGGTTAGGTGACTTCTCAGTCTACAGTGTCCTGTCAGTAGACCTGTGAGTATTCTGAGTCTATTCTTCCCCATGGATATCATTTGCTTAAATCGCTTTTGACTATGGCCACCTAGGAGACTTCTGGCTTGTCGGAGTCCTGGTGTCTCTGCCCAGCTCCGTCTCTGTGTACAGCATATCTGCTGCTCGAGTTCTCTCATCTTAAGCTCGCTTTTCCAGTTTTTGCTGCGATTTTCAGTTTGAGATGATTTTTTTTTTTTGGCACGGCTTTGTTTAATTGCCGAAGGACGAGCGTTTAATTGTGGCAATACTGTCTAAAGTGAATTTCACTTTCCTTATTATATATTTATGCAGCTTTTTTTATTTTTTTTTTGGCGCTGTTTTATTTATTTGTATTGGCGTTAAAGGAAAGCACATAAAATAAATAAATGAAATTTTACAAGCTGCAAAGGTCGCCGCTGCGAACGGCGAGCCTGAAGGCCGAGCTCATTTTTATTTCATCCTGATGGAAAGGATGCCCTTGCAGATGCCCCTTTGAGCTCGAGCCGATATTAACATTTGTGCCAATGAATTTTTACGCATTTTACGTGCTCTCGCTTCATTTGCAACCCTTTTTTTATATTTTCTTTGCTTTTCTTGTTGCTTGGCCGACTCGTTTTTGTGGCACATTAAAAAATTACAGCGCATTACGCAAATTAACCTCAGACTTAGCCACGTCTCTTAGCATTATGTATGGATGCTTCAAAATCGGCGACAACATGCAAATTACGTATACGCCCCGTGCAACCGCCGCGTGATTTTTATTTTAATTTGCGCTTTTTGGTTTTTATTTTGTTTTTTTTATTTTAATTTGCGCTTTTGGGTTTTTGTTTTTTATTTTAATTTGCACTTTTTGGTTTATGTTTTTGTTATTTGATGTGAAGATTTGTGCAGCATTTGGGCTCTCGCAGCTTAATAGTTGATTTTAATTGGAATTATTTATGCGCACATTTTTGTTTGTTACAGCTTGTTCAAAAACCGAATAAATAAATATGGTTTTGCGCGGTTTTTTTTTATTTTTATTAACAGCCACACTTAATTGTTGTAAACGCTTTGTTATAATTAATTTTAATTACCAGGCGATAGGCATTGATTTAACGTAATTAGGGCATATGACAAACAAATTAAAGCCGATTTCAAAAGTGCATTTAAATAAAGTTTAATTTACTTTGGAGTACTCTTCAAATTTAGACACAGCATTTGTTTGCATTTAATAAACAATTGTTGATTTTTTAATTGCTTTTTTATTAATTAATTGCAATTTGTTAAGTGAGTTGTGGGAAATAAACGTTTTGCGCTTGACCTATGATGTCATAGTTGATTTTTTTTAAAAGGATTTATTATGCCAACAGTATGAACTGATGCAAAAGATTAAATCATCAAGTCAACTATCAAAGGCTGCCGGCTCTGAATTGAAAACTTAACCAAATGCCGAAAATAAAGCAATTAGACACACAAACCGAGCTAACCGGCATTTAAACAACACAGTCGAGCAAAACTTGTGAAATAAAATATAAAAACACACACAAACAAATACAGTGAAGCCTTGGTCTGCGTCTGGCAGCTGAAGGTTAAGCAGGCGTGCCACTAAATGACCCACAAAGAGCAACAACTACAACAACTACAACAACTACAACAACTACAACAACTACAACAAGAATAACAACAAATAAAGCAACCATTTGAGAAAAAGAAACAATTACAAAACTGATTAGAAAATCTGAGTGAGGACGGCAGGCGAAAAGCAAAGCAAACACGTGCGGGACATTGTTTTGCTTACGCCCACAAAAAGGGCGGCGTGTGGGGGCGTAGCTCGACTATCTTTGGGAGGAAAAACAACAAAACCGCACAATTTGCAAAAACAACAAATGACCATGATTTTGGGGTCGCATACAAAAACCAACAGAAAGTAAAGTCGGAAAAAAAGAAGAATAAAAATGAAACAATCTAGAGGAAGTAACCTGCACAAAGACAAAGGCAGAATAGACTGTATGTGTGTGTGTGTGTGTGATTGTGTGTGTGTGTGTGGGCGTATATCGAACTTGACACGCTTGGTAATGCGTTGGGTTTGTGGCAACAACGATTCAGATTGAGACTCGCCAACAGCAACAGAGACATGGAAAACTAATCGACTTAGTCAGCGACACCTTAAATGCGGCTAAGAAGAGATTCGAGTTCGAGTTCGAGTTCAGGTTCAGGAGCATGGTTGCCCTTATAAAAGGACAACAAAGCCTCGTTTTGTGGTCCATTCATATCCCTTTGTCTCAGCGACTCTTCAATTCATTTTGTGTGTTGTTTGTCCCCATTTGGCCAGAAATTGCAGCTGGACAGCTGAACAAAATGAATCTTAGAGCGTTTCGAGACATGTTTTTGTTTAGTTTTGGTTTGCTTTGCTTTGCTTTGCTTTGCTTTGTTTCGATTTAGTTCAGTTGAGATTCATTTTCAGTTGGTGTATTTGGACATGGACATGGCCAACGATTTGAGCAGAGTCTCGGCATTGCACTCAAACTGAAATAAATTTCAGTCAATCTTGCTCGATGCCAATAACGATAACAATAATTGCTGTCCAGGGACAAATATGTTCGCCATTTTCCAATAGCGTCGCCCCGAATGTACCCTCTAATAAAAAATGAACGCAGCAGCTGTACCACAGTAAAAGCTTTTAGATTCGTCCTTTCCCTTTCTTCATGCGTGCGTGTGTGTGTGTGTGTGTTTTGGTGACCATGTGGCAGCATTGAATGTTTTGCTTGATTCCACATTTGTTTGTTCAATGGATTTGCCTTTGCCTGCTTTTCGATTTTCAATTTTTGCGACCTTTTTTTTCCGTTTTGTTTTTTGTTTGTGTTTTTTTATTTCGAGTGTGTGATGTTTTTGGATATTTTAAAGACCCCTCGAAATCGATTTGATTTAAACGTCACCCTTTCAAAAATTATTATTGTTGTTATTTGTGTGCAGCTTACTTGTTTGTTTTGGCCATTTCTCGAAGCATAGCGCAAAACGTTCTATTTTTGGCATGAGTGATTTTTACTACACTCTGTTTGTATGGATACCCTGATTGATTGCTTGGCATTTATGTTCTGTGTGTGTGTGTGTGGAGTGTTGTGTGTGCGATTGCTTGGACAGATTACAAATTTGAGCAACTTTTCACTTGTGTCTGCTCGTGACCAAAGTGTTATTAATGAAACCTTCAACACTGCAAGCAAACAAACATTTTGTTGTATGTTATTTTGCGAAATGGTTGACAATTAAAATACATTTGCATGCAATTCGATGGTTTTCAAGTTCATTGCTCTGGGTTTAGAGTATATCAAAATAAAGTAAAAATATACAGAAAAATAGCCAAACCTTTGCTAACAGCAATACAATAAAATATAATGCAAATATATATAACTCAAAACTAGGGGAACGAAGAGGCTGACAAGCAAGCAAGAATGGGAGCGGAGAGACCCATGATAGGCCCTGAACCGTATTGTGGCGTAGTAAGACACACAATACGGCTACAAATCAGGGACGAAGAAAGACAGATGCGGGAACGGAGCTGGGCAGAGACACCAGGACTCCGACAAGCCAGAAGTTTCCTAGGTGGCCATAATCAAAAGAGATTTAAGCAAATGATATCCTTGGGGAAGAATAGACTCAGAATACTCACAGGTCTATTGACAGGACACTGTAGACTGAGAAGTCACTTAACCAAATTGGGTATTTATAGCAGCGATGTATGCAGGTTTTGTGGATACGAGGAGAAATCCTCGACGCACATCCTAGCAGAATGCGTCGCCTTAACCAGGAAAAGATGCCGCATCCTAGGGCAGCATATCATGAGGCCCAGGGACATAGAAACCCTCAACCCAACAAAGATTTTGGCATTCGTGCAGGAGTTGGGATTCATGGATGAGCTGTAGGCTCAGTAAGGGGCACAATAGACCTTATAGATCGCAGTGCTAGCTTTTTCCCCAGTCATAATAATAATAACTCAAAACTACAATTGAATTATATATTGTCCAACCAAACTGAAATGCAAAAGTGTTTTTTTAATGCATATTTACATATATATATATATATATATATATATATACATATATATATACAATGGATGAAGAGCTAAAACAACAGTGCAACAATATCAAATATTTATTTTATGTGCGCTTAAGGGTAATACAAAATTGTTTACGCACATCATCTTCGTCGTTTTGTCGTTTAGGCCTTGATGGCCATTCATTTGACATCAAACAAATAACATTTCATCAAAAAAACATATTTAGTAAATAAGCAAAATGCACAGCATTGAATAAGTAAGATTGTATAAATATCAAGTAAAATGTTGTTCAGTTAATATGTCGGGTTGGAATGGAAATGATGATTTATGTTTCAAAAGTAGAGTAGGATACGGCTGTCAACTAGTAATTTCCGACTTTGCTGAATGGGCAGTAATAGATTGGTATTTGAAGGTAAATTGGAACTACGAGTAGCTTGAGCTGAACTGGCCAAAATGAGCAGGGCTCTTTGTATGCCAAGAAAAGGTTATCTGTAGTTGCATCGATTCGAAAGCAAGTCGAAAGTCATTTGGCAGCAGCAGCAAAAGGATGCTTGCATTGAATGGGCCACACCCAAACTTGGCTCAAAGGACACGATGCAAATCCAATGCTTTCATAGCTGGCATAAATAGCTGTTGCCTAGCAAGATGCCAGTCTGATCCAGCTATTGCAGCTATTCGCACGAGCTGGCTAAAACTAAGACCCTTTTAGACCTGTTATGCTGGTGTTGGAGTTGATGCTGCAGCTGCTGGCGCTACTTCTGCTACTGGCATATTGGCAATGGGCAAAGTTTTCTAATTAAGTTACTCATACGCACCGGGTGCCCGAGTGGTGCGTATGACTGACGTTAAAGTAATTTTCATAGCTGGGCACAAAAAAGTGAAGGCCACAACTACCACCAACAACTTAAAGCCGGCAACAACACAAAAGCCAAACTGCAAAACCAGCTCAGCCTTACAGCCACTGGGAGTGTGTGTGTGTGTGTGTGTGTGTAGGTATGAGTGTTAGGGTCTCGAGTGCAGCGCCCAGAGCGTCATCAGCCGCTTGGCCTATTAAGCGGACTAAAAGAAGGCAGTGATTTTGATATGTCTGCGTGGGCTGCAACCAAAACAAGCAAGCTGCAACTATGTGTAAATATGACGACCGTGGAAGGGCTTTGCTTTCGCTGCAGCTGCAGCTGCAACATGCTTAACATAATTATAAAGTTGCAAGCCTCATGCAACCCCCAGCTGCCCGCTGCCAACCGCATGCTGACTTTGTCGTCCTTGTGAATTTTCAGACACTTTGCACGTAAAGTATATAAAAAAAAATCTTAGGCTTGCCGACCAGGCCACGTCTTGTGGCAAGTTTTTCATTTGAAGACTGTCTTCAATGCAGCTTTTTTGTTGCATGTTGCTGTTGATGTTGTAGCTTGTTTTACTTTTAATTGGAAATCTCAAAAGATTAGTTATGCTTCGGTGCCAAGCAGCCAGGCAACTAGAGGCTTGTAATTGGTGCGTTGAAATTGAAGTGTTTGCCATGCACGAATGCCTGTGTGTGTCTTAATACCGCTTCAGTTTGAGCCTCACCTCAAGTTTCCAGTTTTTGAGCCATGTGTATTTGAAATTGTATGCAAGCAGGTCAAATAATGGTAACGAAATTTATAGACAAAACTTTTCGCACTTTCCCTCAAATGCAATTTGTGTGTGCGCGCATCGACCTGGTTACGTATACGCAATGTATTACATCAATGTTGCTTTGACAGTGTTATGCTTTGGCTGTCTGGCAACATAGAATTTCCCAGTTGCCAATAAGTTTGGCAGGTGCTAACCGAAATTGATTAAACTTCTAAGTGCAAGTGACATGTTTGTAACTCTTGCAGCTTTGCCCAACTACAACATGCCCGAGATGTAGCAAGGCTGATTTAGTCTATCGAATGGCAGCTTGTTTTTGCCTAGTTTTGCTTGTCACACAGCTAAGCTCAAGCCACAAACAAAATTAAGAAATCTTAACTAGACCACGCCCCTTTTAATAGAGGCTGAACGAGAATTCCTTAGCAAATAAACTGCCTGGGACCAACTTAGAATATAAAAATTGCCAAATCGCATTTGAGGACAGCTCTGAAAAGCAGCGCCACCACAAAAGAGGCCAAACTGCAGTTGCCAAAACTGTCAGCAGCACAGAACTTCAGCGACCAAGTGCAATCAATGGTAAATTATCGCCCATTTCAATGAGTCGCGGCTTCTGTAGGAGTCGATAGAGCACTTGGTCCTAAAAGACGTTCTTGCAGCTCTGCCAAAAAAAAAAAAAGATTTGCGAAAGTAAAATGGAAAAAAAGAGGTGAAAATAAACATCTGAATGGAACGCAGTGTGAAAACTTGGAAATTTTAATGTCGTCATTGACACCGCCAAGAAAAACTCAATGGAAAACTTTCCGTTGACCAGCTCATCTCAATTGACAATATTAATCTTATTTGGGCATAGATGAAATCTGCAGAGGCGCCAGAAGAAGTACATTTTTTCGAAGCAAAATTGTCGAAAATTTTGTCAGACTTCCATGTAAATCGATTTAAGTATTTCCCTAACAAGATAATGATAATTGGGGTGCTTCGTCGTGCCAGTAATTGGCCACAAATGGGTCAGCAAGAAATTGATAATTTCATAAAAACATTTTTCATTTGTGCTACTCCTCTTTCTGGTTTTTAATTTATTTTCATTTTTCATTTCTACGGAAAACTTTTCAGCCTTTCCAACAAATTATTTTGCATTCATTCATTAAATTCTGTCGAACTCAATAATAGTGCAAGGAAAACTCTTCAAGCTTAACATTTTTGGAGATGAGTTTTCCTTGAAATAATGTGGAAAACCGTAAATGTATATGAATATGGCACACGTGCAGGACCGCAATATAGCGGAAGGATATTAGAGTAAGTTTCTGTGTAACTACTATAAGCCTATGTCTGCCAGACTTGGGCACTAGCACGTAATTAACACTTTAAATAAAGCCGTTGCTGTTTCAATATTTATATATTTGAAATGCGTAGTAGTTTCCTGCTGAGTTTTGGGTTGCTCATTTTTAAGGATTTGAGAAGCTGTCACCCGGGCACAAAGAGCGGGAGGGGGGAAGAATCAGCGACAAGGATACAAGACACTTTGTCACTTCTCCCCCAGTTTCACTGTCGGTGTTTGTGTGTTGGCAATGGAAAATATGGAAATTTTATTGCTCGCTTATGTTTGAGTTAATTTGGCAACAATTTTGTTGAATTTTAATGAGTGTGCAAAGCATAAGTCCCACGACCATTCGGCAAATGCCAGAGAGATACAATACCCAGCCAGCAACAGCCTCTTCCTGACTGGCCCCCCAGTTGGTGAAGGTGGGGGGGAGGGGGGCTGAATTAAGCCGTTGACAGAGCAACTGCCAGGACATTGGCAAGGACGAGAAGAAACGGCCGCTGTCGCCTGTCTCGCTGATGAGTTGCGGGTTTCAGCGACGAGTTTCTAATTAAGCCAAAAACTTGACAGCTACTGTCAATCCACATGGCAGGCGACCTTCAAATTATGCGAAATCTTAAGTAATTTAGCAAATATTTATGAATGGCATTAGTAAAATCAACAGCACAACAGCACAACAGCACAAATAAAAATCTTTAATGAACTTAATGTTGATTTTTAGCTGCTTCTTCTAATTGCAAATGAATTTTTTTAAAATATGCTGTAATCAAAATATGCGATTTAGTTTAGTTTTCACGCACACATCGTTGAACGCTTCAGCGGATGAATTAATTAATTATAGCCGCCTCATTTGACCAGCGCAATCAAGTGTCTCTAATATGCACAGTTTGCGAGGGTTGTTGCTGGTGTGCTTGGGGGGGTGACATGGAGTCTCTCCTAAGACTTTGGGGTTCTGGGCAAAAAGTTGAAATTATGCGCCTCCTTTTTGGGAATTTTCATAATTTTGCGCTGAAACGTGACTTTTGCTGTTGGCTGGCTACTCATCGTTGTTCTTGTGTCAGTTTTTTCGTATTTTGTTTTTCATCGTTGCTCAACTTTTGCGCTTTTCGGCTTTATTCTGGCGAAATTTGAATTTTAACCTGATTTTTATTTTTATTTTTTGATTTTGTTTTTTTTTTGCCCGTTATTTTTCCTCTTTCCTGTTGGTGTGCATTGTTTGTCCACTTATTTGCTGGCCATGGCTTAACCTTATACGAAGCCAAAACCTGTTTTGGCATCAACAGCGTGCCATAAATTGGCGCAAATATTTGCCGGCATCGTCGGAGCGAAAGTTGAAAGGTTGAGGCAGCTACTCGATAATGTGGAGCAGCCCAGCGTTTGCAGCGCATTAAAATTGAAACTTATTTTTCTTTATTTTATAACTTTGATTTTTTTTTGTTTTGGCTCACTGTTGACACGAATTCTTAATGTGGCACAAGGTAATTAAGCCGCCTTGCCAGAAATTCAATTAAGCGTATCCGCATCTCAAATTGAAATCAGCCGGGTTATCTGCCGCCCATTTGCACATCATTGTTGAAAATCATTATAAAATGGCGCGTAAAATTTTAATGGCCGATGAAGCAAAGTGAGTGAGTGTTATTTATTACCCAACACCATAAAACTTGTAGTTGTACGCTTCTCGCATTTCGAATAGAGCAGTTAAATGTATACACAATCATATATATACTATTCACGTTTATAATTACAGCTCTTAAATCTTAAATGCTTTTTAAAAAAAACTTAATGTTGCTCATTCTGAAGATAAATTCGTTTTTTATGACAGTTGTGAATGTCATGTTTACCGAAATGAAATAAAAATATTATTCATGTATTTATTCAACTACCTTTTACATAAAGATCACACAGTCAAATAATGTTTGAAATCATATTATTTAATAACTTATTATTATTATTATGGGGACAAAGTTAGCACTGCGACCTATAAGGTCTATTGTGCCCCCTTACTGAGCCTACAGCTCTTCCATCAATCCCAACTCCTGCACGAATGCCAGGATCTTTGTTGGGTTGAGGGTTTCTATGTCATTGGGCCTCATGATATGCTGCCCTAGCATGCTGCATCTTTTCCTGGTTAAGGCGACGCATTCTGCTAGGATGTGCATTGAGGATACCTCCTCGTGTCCTGCATACATCGCTGCTGTAAATACCTAACTTGGTTAGGTGACTTCTCAGTCTACAGTGTCCTGTCAATAGACCTGTGAGCATTCTGAGTCTATTCTTCCCCATGGATATCATTTGCTTAAATCGCTTTTGATTATAGCCACCATAATAACTTATTACTTATAACATTTTTTTCAATATATTAAACTTGTTCTATGTAGAAATAATAAACTTTACAGCTAAAGGAATTTCCTTTGTCGTGTATCGCAATTTCACTGTATTTTGATGTTCAGAATCCCCGAACTTAATTAAGTTGTAATAATTTTTTTTTATATTTTGTTGTGTGGTGCATGAACATGGTTAATAATTCAATATTAAGCAGCCGTTGTTGGTGTTGTTGTCGCTGTTCAATTTTAATACAGTACACTCAATTACGCCGTACAATTTTCGCGTACGAATCGAGTGCAAAGCGTTGCTGTTGCCCTTCAACAGAAATTGAACAGAAAACAAAAGAGGGTCAACAATTCTGCAAGCGTTGCGCTTTTAATAATGCAGAAATTGTACGTGTGTGTGTTGGTGTGTGTGTGTGTGTGTGTGGGTGTGGGTGGCATAATACTGTGCGCCTCGCTTGCTGGAATAAAACTGAAGCGCATAAATTGTTAACGCATGATTAGGTTTTGATTTCACTAATTAGATTTATGGCGAATTAAAATATGATGGCGCTCCCCTAAAAACGAACGAAATTAAAAACTTCAGCTTGAATGCGTTCGAAGTGCGAACTGGATATCGGTAGAAGTTGTGATATATATACATATATATATTGATTGGCGGCGCAACAAATTGGCAGGAGGAAAAAGCATGAAAAGCACTTTGATGGCAGCCGTTTACGCACAGATTTGACAGCATTTGTTGGCCACATTAGAAGGTGGCTGGAGAGGAAGGGAAGCGGAAGGAAGAGCGACCGTTTGATATACACGAAGCAGAAACAGACATCGAGGCCATCGGTGTCAGGTCAAACCGAGACTAAATCCGTCATTGGGCTGCGTGATGAACTGGCAATGTGTCTGATGCTATATACGTCGCCGTTTGCTAGTTGTCCTCCACTGAATGAACACAGAGACGAGGCTAATGGTGCTCAAACGACTGACAATCAGTTGTTTATTCCTATGCGAGTGACAGGGCCAAAACAACTGCAGCAACTACAGCTCCAGATACAAATTCATCTGCAGCCCAGATTCAGCTTTGGCCTTTTACACCATCTGCGGCCGCATGCATCAAAGTGACGCTTCAAAACTGAACTCAACGCAAACTGAAACTGAAGCTGTTGTTGGTCCTTGCTGCAGATAGATAGAGGATAAAATTGTGCCTTGGTGGCTCTTGGCTGTTGGCTGTTGGCTGTGGGTTGGTCTTGGTCCTGGTTCCGGCCAAGTGTGCGATAAACTCATTTATTATTGCATAAAGAATGACTTTCAATTACTTGCAAGTGAACAAACTCGTTTCCAGGACATTGGCAATGCCAATAAACTTTCAATAGTGGGTGCAAGTGGATGGACGCTATTTGAATAACCAACAGCTGCTCCTGCCGCTGCAGGCACCGGCTAATAGCTGCATTAATTATGCCAATTTAAGCAGCGCTCGCAGTCTCCGGGTCTCCAGTCAAGCATACAGCAGGCAAACAATTGAATTCGCATGCGTATTCTAATTCGAATATTTGGATTAAGGCGACATAGACAAATGAAGTGTTAACTGACATTTACTTATTATATGCATAACAGCTGCAGTCAGGACACACGCACACACACACACACATAGACACACTTCTTTATCCTCTTGCCACTGCCTGTGTTTGCACATAAATCACGCGAGTGTTAAGCGTGCAAGTCCCGTTCGAGCGATAAAAGTGCAAATTGCTCGATTTGCATCGTAAAAAGTGTCATGCAGCAAGCAACCTTATACAACCCCTGCCTCTATCTGAGTCCCCTCCACCGCTAAGCCAGCACCTCAAACGCAATCGGCTAAAATCGAAACGATGTCAACGGCAAAACTACAAAAAGGAGTGGCCAACATTTGCTGCCAATGCTCAGAGAAAGAGAGAGCATCCTCATGCGTCTCCTGCCTGCTGCCGCAGAGATAAAATAAGCGTCATAAATAATGCCGTCAAATATTATTATTTTTATTGCCAGATATAAAAGAATTGGTTCATTGCTTCAGTGTTAGATGCGACACGGCGTGTACTATTTGTTACTTCCGTTTCGAATAAGTGTGAATACGTGTATTATTCACAGATAGATGGCCAACATCTTGCCATTTAAACTTTTACTGCCTTTAATCAAGTCACTGCGCTGAAAAGTATGCTATAAATATTGAATATCTAATTGGAAGATTGATACCCAGTTGAAAAATGATCTGGACGCATGTAACAATAGATAGTGTTGTTAAGAAGGAAGTAAGTGGATGCAAATTGAAAACTTCAGCTATAACCAATATAAATTCAAAGTATGCACATAATAAATAGAAAATAAAGTACTCAATGAGTAAGCCAAAGCAAAAACTTCAAGCTGAGAGTAAAGTTGGACGTAGTATACGAATGAAATAACCGAATTGATTTAAATAGATATAAAAAAGTTATTGTTAAGTTGTATGTTCCATTTAAAGCCATAAGCTTTTTTTGTTTTTGCAAATCCATTATCTGCAACTTATTAATCTGTATATTTATGTTTTTCGAGTTTGACATTACTTATTATCTTTGGACAAGCAACAGTTCGCGTGGCTCATCTCACATCTACTTTTTTTATAGCTGTTTGATGTTGACCATCAATTTACATGGCTAAGCCACGTTAATGCGGGCATTACAATATTTTAAACGAAAGCGTATTTTATTTTTTTCGTTTATAATCACGAATTTAATTAAGGTAATGAGCAGTTTTTCATTTCCATCGAAACTGGATTAACGCCAAAGCCGCACAATAAAAAGTGGCATTATTTTGAAAAGTTAAAAAGGGGGGAAATTGGAAATTGGACATTGTGAAATACTCATAATATGGCATTTACTGGAAATATTTGTATTTTCACTTTACTGCGATACATGTTGTGTATATCGTTTTTAAATATTCATGTCACGTCCATTTTAAGCAAATAAAAACTGCGCCCAGCTACTTAAATCAACAACAAAAAGCGAATCAGAAAAGAGAAGAAACAGATTGGCATTTTAATTTTACAGTGATAAAGTAATAAGCCGGCCGTGCTATATACCTGATAAGAATGGATTCAGGAATTAAGCGCCATAAAATTGCATTTTGCCGGCACCATGTCTCCACAGCCAGTCGAGCGATCAGGATGCCCATAAAATGAAAAAAGTAAAAAGTAAAATATATGTATGTAAATATATAGACCGAAAAGCAAAGTAAAAATCATAAATAAACTGAGCGGCAATACAAGACCGGCCGGCTTATCAGCGACGGCCAATGCTAGCAAAAACAAAATAAAAATAAACAGGGGACAACAAAGAAAGAAAAACCAAACACGAAAATGTAGAAAAATCGAGAGAAATTGTGGCAAATTTCGCCCGAAAACCAAAAGGCGAGTTTATTATTTATTTTGGCGCAAGCTTTACGAGCAGCCAGGAGCGAGCTCCAACTCTGGAAACCTGGAGCCGTGGACCACTAAAGTCCGGCCTCCAATACATTTTATGACAGTCCAGCTTAGGTAAGACTTAGCCAAATCTATATCTATATATATGTATGTACGTATATAAAAAAAATTAAATTCATTTTTTCACGCTCCAATAATCACAAAGCGCGCCGTAATCAAATTTATTGAAAAATGGCAGCAATAAAAAATAAACGTGCCGTGAAAATTTCCACGGCAGCGACTAAATTCATCACGGAAATATATCTGTTAAATGAAAATGTTTGCAGCATTTCTTACTTGTGTTTTGCTCTATATTTGAACCCCAGTTCGAAGGGTCTAAAAAATATAAATACTGCATTCGCTGCGCTATTTTTATACACGAATATTGCGAAAACACAACATTTATTGGATACTCGATTTAGTTGTGTCCAGTTGGTTGGCAATCATTTTTACTCTCCGATAATATCATTGCATTTTGGGGATTTATCCAAATGAAGCACTTCTATAGCCTGCTTAAGTGGAGCTTGGTGATAATTGTATTAAGTTGGACGCTAAATCAATTTGATCTATGATTCAAAGCCATTGGAATTTTTGATAAATTTTAATGAAAAATAAATGAGTTGATAAAAATTTATATATATATTTGATATCATGAAATAATGCATGTACTCATGGTTATAAATGTTATTTGCATGAAAACAGTTTGTTTCTGGAGGTTTTAATAGTTTTGTGGAGAAATCTTCTTTAGATATAGTGGAAAGTAGCTGTCGTCGTTTTTAGGTATCTCATTTTCTTTGGAATTTATGATGATCTGTTTGATTAAGTTTATTAGTTTCCTCAGTTTTTTAGATATTTCGAATCGTTTCCATTTTGTTTGTTGGGTATATTTTAATTATTGTTTTGGTTTCGGCAATTTTGTTCAAGTTGGTTTTTGCTTTGCTTTTGTGAACCTTTCACCTTTCACTGTCCGTTGACTGCCCGGGGTTTTATTTTAATGCTATTCTTTGTGGCGCTGTTAATATTTGCGGTTAAGCCATGCCCGCAAGCCACTGCGCTTACAAAGTGAATATAGTCAAAGATTTAGCACTTTTATTATTACGCTTGAGTTAAGTAGCAAACTATGTTGAAAGTTTTGCACGCTGCACATTATCATCGTGAAAATGGCCAAGGGGGGGCGCAATGGGAGGTGTAGGTGTCTCGCTGGCTGGTATCCTGGCTAGAGTTTGTGTGGTTCAAACTCGCCGAAAGGACCACAAAACACGCTCTTGTCGTTGCTTGTATTTTTATTGTTGTTGGCGGCTTTGCTGTTGCTGTTGCTGTTGTCGTCGTCGTCGTCGTTGATGTTGCTCCCTTTTGTTAGTTACTCCCCATTGCTGTGTTTGTTGCCATTGTTGGTTGTTGTTGTTGCTTGCTGCTTGCTGCAGTTTTATTTAGTTTTGCGCAAAAGTTTTCAGCTGCGCTTCGTTGGCTTCATAAATTTTTAAATAATCAGCACACGCATCCACGTGCCACGCCATCAGAGTGAGCAAAAAAAAGACGAACAAATAAACGAGTAAGTAAGCTAGAGATGGCGATACTCTGTGCGATGCTGAAGAAAGTCATAGCACATATTCTCATTAATAATAATAGACTCATTCGTCATGAAAATAACACTTTTAATTACCTTCTGTGTGTATTGTCGAATTGTTACAAACTCAGGTAATTAATTTGCCATTACAAATACAGTCTGTCATAAATATTCTTATAGGCCATTTGCTTGTTTTGCAACAAGACAAGGCTAAAAAGTAAATGTGATAACGAACATATTAAAATATATTAGGCAGTTTAATTTGCGTTTCAGATCATTATATCGAGAGTGCTTAACTAGAACATACCCTGACTATGGCTGATAAACCCCTTCTGTCTATTGTTGTTGTCTGCGATCTAGTGTTGTTTACTGACTGCTTTCTATAAATACAGAAGACAGCCTTTTTTATCTCTGAAAAAGATAAATATTTGTTTAATTATGGTCTCGGATATGTCACAGATATGCACAGTAGAGACTCTAACCTCTGGGCCATCTTAAGACAAGGCTTGTGTAAAATGTTAGCTTAAAATCGTGCTGATAGCTGCATTATGCTGCTCTTGACATGGTCAGTATTCTGTGTGCATCTTTTTAGAATTTCTTTTCATGCAATGGTAAACATCGCAGAGACAGTAGCAACAACAATTGATTGACATTTCCATAGGAAAGAGCGACCGTAATTTGTGCCAAATGTTGTCAAATGGATTTCAATTTCGCTTGCAGTGTAACCCACACACACAAACACACAAAATGCTTCACAACAAGATAATCACGCATCACGTATACGTAGCGTACACCGTGTACTGAAGCCATAGACTAAAACACAAACACAGCAGCCAGGACACAGACACAGGAGAGAAATGTATTGTTGATTTTGTTGTTGCTGGCTGTAAACACACACGTAACAAAATGATAATAAAATCGTACGGAATCCTCCTCTGCCTCACATAAGACAAAACGCCAAACGCAATTGTAATTTTTGTCATTTTGGCGGCGACAACGTTTGCCAATAGCGTCGTCATTCGCCATATGTTCGCCGCCTTGTTTGTTTATTTTACTGTTGTTTGTCTGCCGACCAAGTGTCGCACCCACATATAATGGCTGCCAACAAACAACCGCATCGAGCAGAAGAGTGCCTTCGATTTTACGTTAAGTACGTGTATGCGGTGTACTTGTGCGTATGTTATCTCCAGTCTAGCCCTTAATCGGTTTGCTCCTCAATTTCCTTGTGCGATTTCGACTGTAGTTAAGCCAAATAAATATATTAAATCAATTATTTGATAAGTGATTTACAGATATTGCATCATTAGGCGACTCTCGAGCTATAAAAATGTTCTGGGTACTTAAACACATTTAATATGTGGCATAGAATGTAAACATTTCGCTTCTTGCTACGATTGATTACTTCTTTTTCTTCCAGTTGGTGATCACACAACTGATATCGATCGATATCGATATCAATGTTATTTACAGATGTTAGTTTACAGTGTTATTACTACATCACTAGTAGTCTGTTACCAACATTACAAGTGGCCTGGGTCAGGGTATGTTATCTTCGGTGTGCTTCAGATAGGCGTTCTTACCTGCTTTTACTAGTCTTACATAAAATAAATCTCAATATTTTGATGTTGCCCGTATTTCCCAATGGTGTTGAACTTCAGCTAGCTTTAACAAAAAAGTGGCCAACGCACAGACTCGAGCTGGCTTGAAGACCCCCACAAGAGGGCAACATGAATATTGTATATAAGCTGCATTGTTGTAATTCCCACGCGGTTCTAGCCTTGCCATAAAAGCTGATTAAAAACAATAGGGCTGCTCGCTTGCTGAATAAACATTTAATTTGCATTAACAAACATGCACATCATATAACACTTAAATTAATTGTTGTCAATGCATAAAACAACTGTTAAATAAATATTAAAAAAAATGCTTGTAACAACTGCATAAATAATAAGTGTATGTATGTGGTTGAAGTATGCAAAATATACACAACAAACAAGTTGACAGTTGACACTTAATGCACAAATGTGTCAACACACTTGTCCAACAACAACAACAATAACAACAACAATAAATAGGTTGCACTGCGAGTGCATTAACCGTTTTATGATGTGTCTATGGATAGATGTGACATTCCTTAATTAAATGCTGACAGCGCCGAGCGTGCAACTGCTGTGGGAGACTACAAACGAACAGGAACAGCTTGCCAGGTTGCAAATAGAAAAAAGTATGGAAATACTCATGCTTTGCTCATTAGCATTTGAAAGCAGTACAACCGAGGGGCGCTGTTCAAAATATGAAGTAACGAAATGTGTCAGGAGAGCGGAGTTAAAGCCCAGACATTGTGCTGAAGACATTTGCTAATTAGCGCAAAGGCAACAACTCGAGCGCTCTCTCGACTCTCGGCTACTACAGGTGCAACAACACATTAAAGCACAAAACACTCGAATTTAAGATGAAAATGAGCTGGACGAGGTGAAAGGTGGGCGGAGCAGGAGGCTGTGCAAATGTAAGTTAATTGAATTGAACTGCCCTCAAGGGGCGACTGCAGGTCAGCAGCCATTAGTCATCATCATGTAACAGCAAGATGTGTATAGGTGCATAGATGTGTATCTGTGTGTATACGCACATCTACTTACACTGTGAACTATTTTGATGAAATCGTTATTCTTTTTCATAGAATAGATATATGTTATGCTAACGATGGTACATCAAATTATGGCTGCCACTTCAGTCCTAAAACTAAGTTATTTTTTGGAATTGTTTTTGAATAGATACGGAGAGTCTATCTTATACGCTCCGCTATGCTTTTCGCTAGACAAAGAAGGAATAAACTTAACATTTCACTTCATAGAATACAATTTATTTTAACGTGTAGTTGGCCATGAACGTCCAAAGACTTGGCTAATTGGTGTGTGCATTTGGGTGGCATGCGACATGTAGACGATGCTTCGGTGTTTGTTATGCGTTAAAATTACAATTAAGCAATTTCTCACCTGTAAACACCCGCACACATCTACACAGACACAAACACATAGACGGATGGCTTAAGCAGAGTGCAGGCAGTTGACCAGGACTGATTGTTGTTGTTGTTCTGAAACAGCAGCAACATAAAGCAGCCATAACAATGCGAAATGACTTAATGAAACCAGGTGGAGGCAGCGTGGCAAGTGTCAAGGATTTGACAGGGTTTGCGGGCGCGCAGCGCATTAACTTAATGCCCAACCAAAGACATGACAAGCTAGGCAAGGCCCAAAGCCAAAATACCATACCAACACAATGTCGTGCAAAAGGGGCAAGCCGGCAAAAGTGGGGCAGACAGTGCCCAAACTACTTAGAGCACTTCTGCGGCCAAACACGAAGACCTGAGCATAGAAGTGAAACCAGAGCCACAGGACACGGGCCACGGGCCACGGGTAACAGGCCCTATGTTGGCTACTGCACACAGCACATAGGGCATAAGTTGGTCATAAAGCAAAAACCAAGTTGAAGCTGCGAAAAATGCTAATGTGAGTTGCTGTTGTTCTTGTTATTGTTGTTGTTGTTGTTGTTCTGATTGTGGTCGTCTGGTCCTTGACTGCTGATTATGGGCAACAAAAGGTTCGCGTTGCGTGTAATGAGCATGCCCTTGAAATACAATATGCCTGCATAAATTACACTCAGCCGCGCCAGCCAAAAAATGAGTCCAGGTGTCAGGCCAACAAGTGTTGAAGCATCCTGCTACCCTCATTTAGGTCAAATTTCGGATACATATGCGCCAAACTGAAGCATATCAATTTGGGATTCTTCTTTTTATATGGAGCACGTAGAGCACGTAATAAATTGAAACAACGAACAAGCATAAAAAACTGGAAAATTTCAGTCACAATCCCAATTTATCAAATTACTGTAATTGATATATCAATAATAATTATTTAATTAAATGCCAATGCCATTAAGATTTGGGTTTGGGCTTAGTTTGTTCAGTTAATCAATATTTGATAAGCCCAGAGTGTTTAATCGCCCAGCTGAATATACAATAATATAAACATAAAATGATGTTTTACTAAAGGTGCCTAGAAATCATCATCGATTTATTATCAGATGTCTATACAAAAAATGTAATTTGATTTAATGCTACCTCAACATTCATAAATACTCCAAAATAATGTTAAGCATTAACTTTGGTCTGGCAACATCAAATTGATTCAAATAAATTATTTATTTTACTTTTTTGCAATTTTTGTGCAGAATATTTGATAAGCTTGGTAAATTTGGTAATCATTTAGATGACTGACAACACCTTATCCATCAAAGAAGAGCTAATACACATCAGCTCGTCGACAGCCGAGTTGCTCACTCAAGTAAATAATTCTCTTCCAAATACAATACTTATAGGACTCAGACAAATTGTACACAGAGGAACAATTTAATCAACGCACAATGCGACAAAGCAGCCAACAAACACATGAAAGGTATCCATTTAAAAATGCTTAACAAGGCCACACGTTCACACGCACACACACACAACACACACACAGACACACACACACAAATAATCCCACACACATATAGCACATAGTCAATGTCAACTGATATTATTCAGCAAGTAAGTATTAAGGATATTTTCTTCTTCACTCTTCTCGATTTTCAATAACATGAAAGTTTGCTGCTTGTTTGATGGCAAATTCCAACAACAATTTTGTACACACAAACACACACACACGCACACACAGACGCACACACCGACGCAGTTGAGTTTGCGCTTGTGGCGTTGATGTGCGAAACACCTGCGTATTTTTGTGAGCACCTTACTTCTACGTAGTGTGAACTTCAACGACCGCAACAAGAAGTAAATCGAAATGCTTGCCACAAACTAACCTCGACCAATAGATATGCTGTAAGCATATCCACACGTGCTTGAACAAAAATAATTTATATGTGCTCTAATTATTTGTTGAACTACTGCCACTCAGCCTTGCCACTATTTAGTGCACTTAAACATAAACTTCAATTATTATTTTATTATATTAGACAAACTTTAAACTGTTCTTCTATCTTGTGCATAAAGTATCTTTTATTATTTTGTGTCATATATACTCTCATGTATCTACGGATATTGAGTCAAGCTCACCTTTAAAGTACTTACAACAAGTCCTTGTTATTTTCTCTGCATTCATTTTATAGTTAGAGGGTATAAAAAAAAGAAAAAAAGCAAAGACATTGACATCAAACGTAGTCGAGGTGGTAGCTCGTTTTATTGATACGCACCACGCACATCAAGGGTTTATGTTGGCAACATATCCTTGGCATCCTGCACATCCTTGTTGCCAGCAACGAGCGACGAGCAACGATTGCCAGTACACATTTTATTTTCGTGTAGCAAATTGAAAAGGCATCAAATGTGCCACCAACTGATTATCAGACTGCCTGACAACCCAAAAGTACCTCATCCGATTGTGTAATCGAAGCAGCTGCTAAATTAGTTAAAGTTGCTCAAATCTGTGTGGCAAGTTTAGTGAGGACAGCCCTGCAATGTAACTGACCTTGCCACAGTTGCAAATCTGTTTGTGTGTGGCAGCTATATCAGTCATTTGCCCAATTAGCAATAGGCGCTTGCATAAATTGAAGGCTGTGCATCTGCTGCTGCTTCTAATGCTGCAGCATGCGAATCTATTCTGCTCAGTACAACATGCAACAGTTCAAATGTGCTAAGACTGCAAGCAAAATTCGAAATTGCATTTTGAAATATTCCAATATTCTCTGTATTAATGATTCAGCAAGGACTAAATGACAATTTTTCGTTTTTTCCGCATCGGCTGCAGTCGCTACGGAAAAGTTTTTTTGTGTCATAACATTGTTGGGCGTATGGAACTGTTGATTGGACAGCAAACAACATGCAGCATGCGTCACATATCATACATATTGTTATATAGTCGAGCGCACAGTTTCTCACTTTATTTAATAAACTCTCGCTGTATGTGGCATTCGTTTATTCGTTCCGGCAACTAATGATTGGCCGCCATTCTCTCCCCGCACCAACCCTTAATAACGAACTTTACGATGCGTTTGCTCCTGTGGAGCAGGGTAAGTTGGGGGCTGCTGTGACGGCGTGGACAAGTGACAGAAAAGGAACGCGCGGACATGGTAATTACTTAAGGCGACGGCTTCGAATGGGTGACGGGAAACTCGACAAGCTTACAGCCCGCAAAGCTCAGGAGGATTGTCAACAGCAACAAAACGCTGAAGATGACAGGCAGACAAGAGGCATGGGGAATGTCCATGCAGTCAACTGCACAGCTCGACTGCATTGAGGGACTACAATTACGCGCTGACTTGAGATGTGCAGATTATCCTATGTAGGCACTTAGCAAAGGCCAGGAACAGGCACAGGGCGGGAGCATGTGGCGCGAAGTCATGTGAAAAAAGGCATTAGAGCAACAGCAACAACAAGAACAGCTGCTGCTGCTGCTGCAGCACATGTGGTCGTCGTCTTAGTTGGCTGGATAATGGCGGTAAGAGCAACTTGAACCGGAGGAATGCCTCGCACAAAACCAGCCCCCCACCCATCGGGCACTGTTGGCGGTTGGTGTGCGCCGCATGCAGGCGGAAAACATAATAAATAAGCAAGTGCGCAAGCGGAAATATTAAACAGCAACTGGAGATGCTGTTGCAGAGCCGCCAGCTGGCAACGCACAAGAATAACAAGCTGCTGCAATTGTGACGTGCAGCAGCAACAACAACAACAGCAACAGAAGCTACAGAAGCAATAAGCTATGAAACTCATTTCATATGTCATGAGTTGTGCCCTGACATTAATGCAACAAATGCACAAGGCGAAGCTTCTTTTTGCATTTTATTTTTGTTTTTTTTTGACCCATGTTTTCTTCGGTTTGCACTCAACTATGGCAGACTTGTTTGCACGCTTGAGTTGATTGCAAAACTGCCAGAAGCCAAGCACAGCTGCCACACACACACACACACACACACACAGTGAGAGTTGGGTTGAGTGAGAGGTGTTTGGGTGGTCAGTTGCACGGTAGAGTGATAGTCTGACAAACGGAAGTGCTCATTGTTCCTGCCAATGACCTAAGTCTGAGAAAAAACCACTCATAATTCATCAGCCACATGACGTTGTGTCAACATTTTCCATCCTTCCGATGAGCGATAAAAGAAAACAACTTTCAAAAGCAAGCTATAAGCAGACGCACCGACATATTTTATACTCTTTTAAATAACAAATTTATTATTATACCAATTAGTTTGGTTATTAACTTGAACTTTAAACGCCGATTGTCTTTTGTACACAATTAACCATAATTTGAAGAGAAAAAGCATATATTTGATATTAAATGAAAATTATTTAATAAAATATGCTTTTCGATGGCTCCAGGTCCAGTTTATTGTTTTTATATTGATTGTCGTTTGCTGACCACATTTATTATTCGAATGTGTTTTTCGCTAATTGATATATATTTTTTATGATTTTTAATAATGTTTTTCTTTTTATTTTTACTTCAACTTCATTAAATCACTCTTTATTTCTGTTATTCTGAATAATTAAATGAAAAGTTGAATTAAAGTTCATATAAAGTGATTAAAACAAAAAAATCTCGATAATATTTTAATTATAGACGTATTAAAGCCACATATGGATTTTTCTTTGACTGTATTGACTTATTTTGTCAGATTTAACAAGCACATTTCATTTGAGCCTGATAAAATAAGTTATTTATATTATCACAATCCAATATATTATATATTGAATATTTTTGTAGGAAAGAAATTTGAATATTTCCTAGTGTAAAGTGCTGGGCACAGTGCTCTTTAGAAAATGTAGTTTATGCTCCAATTAGCTTCTTCCGTCGACGTCTTGTTGCCTTCTTTTGTTGAACGGAAATCAAAATAATGTTTTCATGCTGATTTATGAATCTATTAAGAGTGGCCGTTAGACGATTGCCATTGGCCATTGGCCGTCAGACGATTGCCATTGGCCGTTTGCGTTTGCGTTTGCATTTGCGTTTGGGTTTGCCAGTTGTCCGATTTGCATGTGATTCATGCTCTGAAAACCATGAATGATTCTCTTTGTTGTGCCATCTCCAGAAAATGCAAAACTACTCTTAGCTGCCGGCCAGGCGAAAATAAATAAATGACTTTGGTTTTCAAGTCATGCTGAATTTGTAAGCAACGCTGGATTATAAGCTCACGGCCCGACCGAGCAAATCCTTTATGGGTTTCAATATGTATTTGTATGTGCTCAGCTGTCAGTGTAAGAGCAAACACAAATTGTTTCCCAGCCTGCCACATTAAGTTGTCAAGTTTTTCAACGATATGCAGCTTACGAAGTGCCAAATCTCCTTCATCCTATTCAACCAATATATCCTTTGGTATTCATTGATTTCCTTTTCCTCTCGCTCTGCTCATGTTGGGTCGCATATTAAATGCACAGAGCGCTAAAAATGAAAATAAGTAGATATTGCAAAATGAAATGTTGTAAAAAATATAAAATAAAAGTAGTAACAATAGTAAGAAAAATAACTGTCACTATTTGTAGCTGCTTTTCCACTCGAGCTCATCGCGCAACAACAGCAAGCACTACGAGTAAAAGAACGCGCACGTGCTGGGACTTAGGATCCTGGTAGCAGTAGCAGCAACACTCGAAGTACTAGTTCCGTTTCCGTTACGTCTTCGAGCAACGTCCGTTGCACGAACCCTTCAAATCTACAAGCCCGCAAGCATAAGTCCTGAAAACTGCCTCGTTTTTTGTAAAGGTTGTCAGACACACAGCTATTTATGAGTGTTTTATTTTGATTCCAACTGTTCTTTTTTGCTCGCAGAGCAAGCGAGACGGAAAGTCGCTCCCTGGAGCATGAACTGATTGCTGAGAAAAGTAGGCAAACTAATTCTCCCTTGCATGTGGAAAAAAGGGTTTTGGGTGGGATTTCGGCAACTGCAATCAAATGTTATATTTTTCGCTATATAAATAGATATTACAAATAAAAACTATTAATATTAAATATAATCTTTCTTTGTACACTTTAAATTTATACATTAATCGAACTTTTTCAATAAATTCTCGTCCCCATTTGAAGTTAACATCATTGATTTTGGTTTGGTCTGCCTTTTTGTTGTTATGCTGGACTTTATAGAGATAAATGCTGTCAGATATTGTATCATTTAACATGCGTTTTCATGCTGGGCCAACAATAAATACTAATAGTCAAAATGGCCAAAAGCCACATAAACAATAGCTGAGAACAAAACAAAAAAAAAAAAAAAGAAACAAACTTGGCGTTGCAGAGAAGTAATAATAATGAAATTGCCTCGATTGTTTAGCTGTGGGGCAACGACCAAACTCAAGTTCATTTATTTTTATTGTTTTTGCAGCTTTCGGCGACAATTTACGGCCAGCGAAATATTTTTATGTATACATAGAAATATATGTATACATGTATTTGAGCCGAGTTGGGTCAGTTTATATTCAATTTTATTATATCTTTTTTTTTTTACATTTTATTTAATGGAAAATGGCCTCAACTTAGTTGGCAGTGAAAGTGCAGAACGAAAGAAATTTAGAACAGTAAGTAGATATATTTATATATATATATATATATATATATATATATATGTATTGAAATAATTTACTTTTCTTTGCCGCTTTCTTTGGCGTTGAAGGGACAAGCGCCAACATTCTATCTTATTTTGCACTAAATTTTAACAGGATTTTGCCTCAATGCTTCTTGCTGTCATTGCTAACAAGCTGCAGCCTCGAAGGCGATACCAGGCGACTCCCCCGACTCCCTTTCCAGTGTACAACATCGCACCAAACGTGTGTCCAGCTGGTTCTGCCTGACTGTCTGCCTGCCAGCATCTTGGGGCCACAGAGGCGTTGCAAGGGCGTTGTTCGAGTCGAATGAGTTTTGTCGCAAATCCGCTTACGACGATGCCGCAACAACGAAAAATTGTGATGGCAGCCCCTGTCGAGTTGAGTTGATGGGAATGTGATGTTAGCCAGGCCCGCCTCAAAACGCCTCCCTCAGCCACCACTTGCCCTTGGCATTCTTACAGTCGCATAAATAAATTTCATAAATCTTTCGCACTTTAACGCTCTCCCTTAACTTGACCAGGAAGTGGGCCGAATCTGTGTGCGAGCTTTTGGTTACGGTTGGCATTACCGCACCCTAGGCGTATATGAATTGTCAATTATGTGTAAGCCCTTTAAAGGCCTTCAAATACACACCGAGTGTTAAGCCTTTACAAATTATCAACGGACACAACCAAAATATAAAAACAAAAATTTTGTTAAATGGATGTATGTGAATAAATCATTAAATACATTTTCATAAATTGACAACTAACCGCAACGACTGTCAACTCGAATATCGGGTGTTATCAGCGATTCTGCATGAGCCGGATGAATTTTGTTTTATTTTATTTTGAGTATAGAATACAAGCCGCTACAACTATTATAACTTTTAAGTAGAATAACTCAATATTTCTATCTAACCTTTTAGGGCAACTGAATACCAAGAAATGAAAATTGGAGTACATTCAGATACTTCCATTCCATAAATTATAATTTTGTATATGCGCTTTACAATCAAATGTTCGATTAGTTTACCTTCAATAGCTCAGCGGCAAGACTTTTTTGAAGCCAACAAACAAAGTTATATTATACAACATATAATATTTTCTCTCTTCATGTTTTAGTGTGCCTTTTACTTGCTTACTCAGTGTGCATAAATGGGAAAGTGTCCAAGTCAATCCATGGAGCCGGCTGTTGACTGAAATCAAAGCTTTCAGATTCAACAACAAGTCAGCAGGCAGGCATTTGACATGCATGTGACGCTGTCGATTATGTCTCGACAGTAAGCGGTGTTCCAGGTACAGGCCGTATCCTGTACAAAGGTCAAGAGCTGCTCGGCCTGTTGAACCCGCCCCAGTCGGCATGTCAGCGCCAGCTGACGGCCTTTCCGAAACTTTTGCACGCATTTCTTGATACTCCAACGTATTTCATTTTCAACTTTTTTCCTTTGTGTACTCTTGGTCAGAGTGATCTCAGTTATTCATATAATGTGTGACACATACACCGCATAAAAAAATATTGATCGGGGGAATAGGTTTACGTGTCAATTTGTTTCTGTATAAAATCAGTCTCAGTTCTTAACCTAAATGGATGATGCTTGAGGATACCTTAGAAGTGGATCCAATCGAAGCATTATACCATAAGGCATGGCTTATTGTAGGATAAACTAGTTTGATTTTCATTCACTGACTTCTGCTTAAATTGGTCGTCTTTCTGTCAAAAATTGATTTCTATAAAAAAGGCAGGGTATTTAATCTTCGGTGCTGCACCGCTATCTATTTATTCCTTGTGTGCTTTCATGTTTACTTTTTTCTTTTTGGCCTGCCCTGTGGCGCCACAGCCATGTGCTCAGTCAAATGAATTTTACATGGCGCTTAACATTGACTCTTGAAGTTGATTTGCTGCAAATGAGCGCTGATGTTGCTGCCACACTTTGTTGCAGTATTCGAGCGCAAGCTGCTAAAAGTTGCTTGACAGTTGCCAGACTCACAGATGTTCAGGAGGGAACTGTTTGGCTGGGTTTGTGTTTGGGGCTGGAGTTAAGTTCGGATTTGGTTTGTGTGCTCAGTGTTGCATACAAAAGTATCTCGTGTGGAGTCCGGAGTCTGTTGCTTGCCTAGCCGCACGCTCGAATAATTTAATACTCTACATGCCATTGCCAAGCTGCAAGTTCGTAGTTCCAACAGCCCTGCAAGGCCAAAGGCATGCATATTCATTGGCCAATATATATATATATATAATATATAATATGTATTTATACAAAAGTGTGTGCACATTTGGTATGCACAGTGTGTTGCCATTTGACTGCAATTTAATGTGCTCTCAAAAGCTTCTGCATCTTAAAATGTTGTTGTTGCTTCCACTGCTGCCACTGCTTTATGTTTGGAAAATGACAAATCACATTTATTTGTTTGGTAGCAACAGAAATGCAGATACGTATAGGTATACGTATTTCTAATGCCGACTATCTGACTTAACTTGAGCCATCTTTAGTTCAGGTCTTTGAATTCGCCGAGTTAAAGGCTATGCGAATGATTATATTGACACGTGACTCAATGGTTCGAGCCCTAAGTGAGTTTCTACTCGTTTGTGAAATCGATTTGTTATGCAACAGTTACCATGCAACCATTTGATTTGCTTCAGCTAACTATTCGATAAAAGCATTTCAGAATTGGAGCACACACGTGAAATCCTTAAACCTGAAACACATATGGAAATAAGAAAAGTCTAAACGCCTTTAGTTCATAACCATAAAATATGCATGCACGCATCAATTTATTCTAACTTTTAGAATATTTTAAAATACTAAATTTATAACTGTATTTTAACTAATTTTGCAATGTAATATAAATGTAAATAAAGTTTAGCACAGAAAATTGTGGCCCACTTTCTTAACATAATTATATCCAGATCTCATTCTTCCCTTGGCAGAAGGAGTTCAAATGTCAATATAGCAAGTCGACCTCTTTAAATTAGGGCACTCCTATGACTTTTGATTAATTAGAATTGGTAGTAAAGTGCACAGTAATTTTTTTGTTTTGCCATTTGAAGAGCAGTTAATAGATGAGAAAATTCCTGTGGATAGCTAACTTATTGATTTATGAAACAAATTATAGAAAATTCCTAGAGTGCCAGAATCACTAGCTGTTTCAACTGTTAAGGACGCTAACAATGTGGCTGACTGTTGCTGCCAATCCAATCTAGAAACCACCTGCTGGGTAGAAACTGGGTCAGCTGCAAATGTTGTCCATGAAAACCAACAAAACTGACGCATAAAGTAATGCATTTGATTAAGTGCGGTTGAAAATACTGAAAGCGGCAAGAGCTCTTGCTGATAAATGTGGAACAAGATAGGTTTAATGACAGATAGGTGTAGGGGTATTTTTGGCTAAATGTTTAATTAAGACAATGCGCCCTAATGACAACTAATGGAGTACGAGGTGTGCTCCACGACAACAACTAAGCCAACAAAAAAAAAAAAACTGAAATATTAGTTGTGAACATGGACAGCGGCGGGCGCTGTGCTATGAGGTGGGGTGGGCGTGGGGTGTGTGAGGGGTCAAGAGGAAAGAAAGAGCACATGATCAATTTTCATTTATGTGCCGACGTCAACTTAAATGCTGCAGCAAACAAAAACAAAATAAATAAAACAACCAAACTGTGGCAACATCTCGAGGCAACAGCAGCAGCTCGACTCAATCAAGTTAATGGCGGCCAAATGGGTTTTTGATGCGCTTCGCGCTGTGCTCTCACCAAGTGCCTTCATAAAAAATGATTGCTATCCGGGGCCAGGAAACAGTTTCAGTTTTGGCTTTCCGATACCAGTTGGCAGGGGGGCCACTTTCAGTTTCAGTTCCAGTTCCAGGAACGCTCGGCCTAATGAAGAAGCGGTGGGCATTTAATATGTGGCGCCGAGGTATAAAAAGTAAATAAGCTGGCTTAGCACATAGTCCGGCCCATAGTCTGTAGGTGGAGGTGGGCGTGGCATGCCAACTTTCTTATTGACAATTTGAGCATTTGTGCGTTAAATTCTTATGACGCATAATGCTCTCAGCTGTTGCCCTCGTCCCCGCTTGGCCCATTGTTAATAACGGCACTTCATAATGCCACGCGCCACAACATTGAGGTGTGTCCGACATGCAGGTTAATATTGCCGTATGTTCACTTTCTCTTTCCTCTCCATTCCCCATTTCCACACCATCGCCCCATCCATCTGCTTCTCGTTCTTAGCATTCGGAAGTGGCTATGGCACCGGGCTTAGCCCTCACACTACTCCCGACCCGCCCGAAACTCTAATCAAATTAATGGAATATTCTTTCTGCTTTTTTCGTATTTTTTTCATCTTGATAAACTCTTTTGATAGAGTATAACGGGTTGTTAAAGCATTTTAAATTGAAAATGCTTTATATAAATTGAATTAGGCTACAAAGAATGTGCCGAAAAATGTGTAATGAAATTATAGCTTCAGCTCGAATATCTGCTTTAGTTACTCTCACTCTTCTGTTGTAAATCTCTATATTAGTACTGTAGCAGCCGAAACTGAATGCTCTTTCTTTTTTTCTTAGAAAAGTCTCTTCTTTTACTTTTTCTAGTGATCACACAATTGACATCGATCGTCATCGATATTAATGTAAAGTACATAATTGCATTTTGGCTTACAGATGCTATGTTACAGTCTTAGAGCTACATCACTAGTAGCCTGCAATACTACATACACAAATGTAAATATATTTTTTATATATATATATATTATATATTCACATACTTTTCAACACTCTGTTCCTTAAATCTAATATTCTTTAAATTTATATTGAAGAGGGAAGTTTGTTTTGAAACTCTACCTGGTTGGTTATAAATTAATTGAAGAGCATCATATATACATAATTCTTGACTATGGCAATAAACTTTTCTGTGAAATATCCATTCAGCTTAAAAATCATTTTAGAGGAAAAAATAATACACATTTATAAAGAACTGCTTGCACTTTTTTCATAATAGTTTGTTCCCTAGATAAAAAGTGTTTTACAAGTTTGCATTGGGAAAAAGATGAATTTTCTTTGCGATTGTGTTCAACTTCAATTTGAAAGCATTACGAGAATTGTAGATTATATATATATATATATATATATATATATATATTTATATATATATAGATGCATAACGCGTACGAAACTGGAAAATATATACTAGTATTTCATGAAGAGCATTTGGTTTTCGTTGATCAGTCGCGTGTGTTTCTTTTTGCTCTTGCGTTTTTTCCTTCTCTGCGTTGTTTTTTGTCTTTCCCTGTTGCGGATGCGTATCAAATTAGCCGCCATTGCTGTTATTGTGGTTTTTGCTGTTGCTGTTAGCCGTTATTGTCTGTTGGCTTTTTCTTGCTGCTCGTTTGATCGCCTCGCACATTGTTTTTTTTTTTCTTCCGATTTGCATTGCTTTTTGCCGTGCTTACCGCTTTTAATAAACTGACTGCCGCATAGGAAATGACTCCACTGAATCTGTCGGTGGGGGAACGCGGTTTGATTGCAAATTTTTGGCACTCTTCTGGTTCTTGTGTTGCTGCTGGATTATTCCTGGCTGTGCCGATTGACTTTTGCTTGTTGCTGGACAAATCACTCAATGTAGTAAAATTCAATTACATTCCTCAGCACCACACCGCATCGTGCCCGGCGCCAATCCGCTTAACATTTACCACAACCAAGGAGATTTTAATTAATTGCATAATCACTCAAACACAACCGCAGTCGCCGGCTCCTCGGCTTGTAAATGAGACACAAAGAAACAATCAAAATTCCAAAAGTCAGTGACGCCCACGCTCCCTGGCCACCACGCCCCCGTGAGCGTAACGACAATTGGACAAGTGTTTTAATATTTAATTGCTTTTTAAATGAGTCCAGACATTTTATTTTATTTGATGATGTAAACGTTACTTAGAGCACGTCCAGCAGCTGGGGACACAAACCTCGCTACAAACTTGACAAATTATTCAAAGCGTCCTCGCCAACAGCGGCCAACAGCAGCCAAAGGCAGCGGAGCGACAAGTAATGGCCCAAGTGGCAATTTATCAATTAAATTTTCGCTTAACTACACGAGTACCAAAGACAGTTAGCAACAAACTCAACAGAAATAATTGCAACGTCGACAATCAAATATCCTGATGAGCAGGCTCCGCTCACTCTAGAAAATGGAGGTAACAGGCTGTAAAATAACATCTGGACATAGCATTGATATCGATCAATCGATATCAGTTATGATATCAGTGATCACCAACTGGAAGAAAAAGAAGAGCTCAATCGTTGTGTATAAAGTAAAAGAAAAGATATATAATTTAGTTTCGATTGCTGCAAACTCATTATTATAATTATGAAGTATTATAAATAAGTAATGATTCAGTCCAAAGTAGCTTCTATGCCTTAACTGGCAGACAGATTATCTAGAAGATGAGACGGCTGTGTCCTACTCAAGATTCTGTACTTCAATACGTTTCATGTTTCATTTAAGTATCTGATTACCGCATTCGAGAGAGTATATCAAAAATATAAATTGAGCGAGTTCCAACAACAAAAGCGAATGTTAGGTTTCACAGTTCACCAATGGCATTGTTAGTTATCGGTGTTGCTTTCGCTTCTCGCTCGTTTGCACTTTGCCACAGTTAATATTTGCCACTGAAGTCGCCATTGGCTCTGGGTCTGCCAACCTGGCCACTTGTCGGAGGTGACATCGGCTACCCTACGTTGGTGGCAACTAGCTTCTGGCTGTTGCGTTTGTTGTCCCGTTGCGTTGCAGTTGGCATCATCAAGTGGCAATTTAATTAAGGCTCAATCGCCTGCTGCATAAATCTTGCAACTCAATAAGATGCGAATCTTTTGTGGTGACACAAAGTTGCAAACAGCTTCACTCGGACATTACATGAAATACTTAATTAAGTACAGACCCGTCTCCAGATTGTGGCTAAGGGGGCTCTTGGGACTTGCTCTAATCAAATTAGCTTCTAAAGCTCAGGTCAGAGAATAATAGATTAAGAGTGACTCTCTTGCGCTCAATGAATAACGGGTTGTTTTGATTTTTATTAATGCAAACATTTTAATTTTGAAAATTGAAAAAGAAAAACAGGTTAAGGAAAGAATACGGATATTATGAGAGAATGATAGTTAAATTGAGGACTCAGTTCTCTTAAATATTGTAATATTTTTTGAAAAACCATCGAAGCGAGTGTTTGGCATTGTGCTTCACAGCGCATCTTCAGTTTGAATAGGAATTTACTTATGACCTTTATTCTGTGCTATCGCCGCTTTGCGGCTCTTTTCCCAGACAATCTGAGCTACATTACGAATAATTTACATACGCATCCTTACACATATTTATACCCACACACACACACGCGTAAACACACACACACACATGGCGTGTGTCCACAGAGAGTGCCGCGAGTGCCTCTCAATAGCATGCAAATTTGCATAAGTTGTCAGCGAACGTCTGTTCGGAAGCATCGCTCAGAGTAGAGTCCTGTGGCCACAATTTCAGATGCCGCGTGCAGTTTGCACTTTTACGACTTTAACACTTTAATCAATGCGCCAATTTAAATGGGTCAAAGGAAATCTGCGTAAAAACCTTAAATTGTGTTGCCGCTTTCGCTTTCCATTTCATTTTATTCAAATTATTTTTATTTTTGAATGCTCACGCAAAAGGCAATCTGAGCGGAGCTAACTAAATGAAAGAAAGCTACAGAGAGACAGAGCGACGGACTCAACAAACAAGTTGAGCAAAATGTTTGCAAAACCCACAGCCCACAGCTAAAAACTAGAGAGTTGGGAGAGGGAAAGGGGAAGGCAAAGCCGAAACAAGCTCCCCATGGAAATCTGAACAGCGCTTAACCCCAACGGAGGCAATTGCAATTGCACCAGCAACAACAACAACAACAGCAAAAACAACAACAACTACAGTAGAGCCACTAAACAGAATGCAATTTGCTTGTTTGACCCAAATTGTTGTGAGATTTGCTTTGCACCAGCCGCTCAACCCAAGCAAGTTTATCTTTTAGCAATTGTGTGCTGGGCCAGAAGCAAGACAAGTAACAGGTCGAGCTGCCATTCAGGATAACAATGAAGCGTTGCTTTTACTTTCACTTTCACTTTCCCCATTCAACGTGCGATGTTCACAATTCTCCGTTGTTTGCCGTCGTCCTTGTTTACCTGCAGCTGCATAACATGCTTAACCTCCTTCCATCCTGGTGCCTCCTTTTGTGTCTATTCGTATCCGCATCTTCGTTTAGCACATTTGCACACTTTGGCTGGCGCTCACATATTCCACTTGCTTTATCCTGTTACCCAAAATGCTTACTCTTGTTGTAAGTCTAGCATGGAGGCAACTTCGTCGCGAGCAGAAGAAAGCAACAGGCAGCCAGCGCACCTGCACCTGCATCTTGAACCGGTCACGTTTTTGCATTTTCGTCTGCTGATTATTGCCACTCTAAGTGCCCCAGCCCCAGCCCCGTTCCCGCCGCGCAACAACCACGCCTGCCAATTGCCACAAGAGAAATAAACGTGAATACAAATTTGCTGAATCTGCTGTTGGTTTTGTTTAGCTACAACTTCATTTTACGCTCGGCTTTGATCGTTAACACTTGAATTCCTCTTCCCTATTGCCCCAGTCATTTTTTGTATTTCATTTACTTTATCAGACAAATACAAAAGTTTTGACAGCGCCAGAGGCGCAAAAGTGCTTCGCGGCAACTTTTCATTTAGCGGCAATAGAATCTGACCAGAAACCGAACAGTGCCGTGTTAGCCACACCTATATGCATATGCCCTACAATCAGCAAGACATCTTTCTATGATAAGCAAACAAGCAGCGATCAAATCTATCTAATATCCGATACTATTGGGATCAAGTGGTCGAGTCAGTAGCGATATCCGCAGACTATCGATAGGCATAGATACATTCGGTTGCAGCTTACGGTGCATAAGATCAACTTCGTTTAATAAGCAAAGAGAAGCCAATTATACAATAAATGCAATATATAACAAAATATGTATACAGACATGTATACAGTCAAAAGTATACTATCCTTTACAAGGATATGAAAACAATATGTAAATATGCAAAAAATCGCTGCGGAATAAAAAAGCCTCTGCTTAACCAAGGTGAAAAAACCATAAGAAATAAAATATATGCTTCAGGCAATTAATATTTTCGGAACTTGATAAATCACTTTGGATGAATAGCTAAGAATCGCTTGCGTGCTTTAAAATATTCGATTAAGGATACCTAATATACTTTCCTAACTATCCTAGATATAAATTAAATATTTAAATCACATATATATAGTTTAAGGACTTTAACTTGAATAGGTTAACCAGTTAGTTAACTTGCCTCAGTTTTATCTTTTTTTGTATTTATTGTCACCTCATAATTAGACTCTTCCCGTGTGCATTCTTCTGGACCTAGGGTATCAACCAAAATATAAAGAAGAGAAGAAATTTTAAGAGTTCGAAACTTTGAACTTTGCGATTGCCATAGACTGCTGTAATTTCCTTTAGGAATAAGTTGGGCAACGGCTGTTATTTCTCACATGGCTTTTTAATGTCTTTGGAGCTGGTTCAGCCAATACGGCTCACTTATCTGCTGAATTATTTACATTTATTGAAAATCCTACGCATTGTGGCCTCGACTGAGAGATCTGCATGTTCATAATTTATTTAAATAAGCCCTTACGACGTTTTTAATTCACTGACAATGACAGCAGCACAGAGCGGTGCAGGTAGGCAGCACCGCTGATTGAGGAGGAGGAGCTGCACATGGGCTGAATCTGGCTGTTGCCAGGCAGACGTTTACAAAGTTGCCGTGGAATAATTTGAATATTTATACCATAAAAACAAAAGCCCAACAAACAAAAATAATGCAAATATTTTTCGGTGCTGACAATGTTTAAACACACTCGAGATTTTAGGCTAACTTCGGAATACTCTTTTTAAGAAAGAAATTTTTGTATACTTTGACTTGATGTCTGCAATTATGCTGAACATCCGGTATTTGTGCTAAAGCCAAGTTTTCAATTTAAAATAACCTCGCTTTTAGCTTTCTGCAGGTAACAAAAATGTGGTAGGTTAATTTGATTTTATATAAAGTGAAAGTATATAAATAGTATAGTATATAGTATAGTTAAACAGTTATGCAAAAAGTTATAAAACGTATACGTACAGCTACTTGAAATGAAGCTAAGGACTTTGGAGAGGGTACTATTTTGTTTCAGCTGTTATGCCATCGGCCTAAGCTAAAAAGCCTTCAACTAACTTTAACATTCCAGCTGGTCGACTCTTAATCTCTTCTGTATACTTTATAGAGCAGCAAACACTTTGCTCTGCCTCAGTTGACATCATGTGATGATAATACTCCATACTCTATATGGCTGTGTGGGTGTATATGTATATGTATAAGTGTGGATTTGTACGTCAAAGAACGTCGGACAACAAATGAGCATAAGCAAAAATCTTGACATACTAAAAAAAAATATTCTCATAATTTTTCTCCTGGCATTTGCAGCGTAATTTTTCTCAATTTCAGTTTTGATACGTGGTTGTTGTAGTTATTGTTGTTGTTGTGATTGTTGTCGCTGTCGCGCTAAATGTCAACGGGCGGGCCGTGCAACATTGCGGCATACAACACGTACATAAAGCAACTGTACTTAATATGCGAGCGGCTCCCTGCCAGCCTTGCTTATAATGTGCTTGATGAGCAAAGTGGGCGGAGGAGCAAGCGGTACTCGTCCGTCAGGTGGCATGTAGGGGTCTGCTGTGGCAGTGTCGCCTGCTGCCTTAAAATGTATTCACTGTAAGAATTAGCATATTTAATGCGAGCGGCACGCTACGTTATTAGAGGCCCATTCTCACTCTGAGAGGCTGCAAGAGTGCCGCCATGTTGTTGTTGTCACATGTAGCAACAATCACGCCCATACAAAACGGTAAGTAAGCACCAGCCCGTTAGCGGTGTGGGGTATGTTGGCAGGACACCAATTTTGTATAATGTTTCAGCTTCTTCCTGCTGTCAGGAGCTAGCAATGGTCTTGTAAGCTACTTAGGTTTTATTACACTTGCAGCATTGTTTTCATGCCCCACTGCAGCAGCAACAGTGGCAAAAACAAAACTTAAAACTTCCGACTCTGAGCAGGTTTTGTTGTTGTGTTTTTTTTTTGGTAGTCTTTAACACTTTTCGCCGATTTGGCGGCCCTCTGAGTGAGCAAGTTGCCAGAAAAATAGCTTTGTACAGTGACTTTTAGCAGTGACTGTCACGTACCCTTAACTTTGTGGCGTGAGCTTTAATGCTGGTTTTTTTAAATAACATGCAACGGCAATAATCAGGTGGCACAATGCAAACTGCCATCCAGACTATTTGTTGCTCGTGATATTGTGGCCACCAGTAACACGTGTTTGGCCTGAACACGATAAGGCCAACCAGGCATACCAACCAACCAACCGACCAGCTGGCCAGACCAAAAACAAACGAGCCACCAGCCACGTTTCACTCCGTGGCTGTAAAATGTGCACAGCACATGCATCCTGTGAGTGTGTGTGTGTGGTGTTGGTGTGTATATTTATGTTGAGATGTTATCAATCATGACTTTTGGTGTGTATAGTTGTGGATAGCGCGGTCAGTTATCGGGTAAAAAAAGAGAAGAAAAATGTGGCACACTGACGTCGTTTTGCCATGCAACTGCCATACGCGGTTTGTCGCCTGTCACTGCCACAGCAGCCATCTTTTTCTCCCGACTCTTAGCTCATTAATTCGTTAACGCGCCATTTCATTTATTTATAAACTTAATGTTGAACTGTGCTGTGGATGCTACAAGCATGATCTCTGTTTTCGTTTTTTATTGGGAAAGTTCTCCAGAAATTTATGCTGTCTTGTGTTGTGTTGGCGACCCCTACAAACACTTGTAAATTTCAAAACTTATAGTAAAGTAAACTAACAACCAAAACTCGATGGTATAAAATGTATTTTTGAGGCGGTAAAACTTTTTCAATACCCTATAAGCAGAGAGGCTACAACAGAGCAAACAACAATCTAACTTTCAGTTAAGTTTCTTATTTTTGATATTGGCCAATCGCTGGGAATAAAGTAAGATGAGCGAACGTGTTTAGAAAAGATATATAATTAAGTTTTGATTGATGTTTGATGTTTTGTTTTATCAATCATCTACTGTCGAATCAAAGTAGTATAATGACAATATCACATGCTAGAAGAGTGCAAGCCTTTCGGATAAGTTACAACTTACAGGGTAAATAAAGACATATTGTGGAAAATGGAAGCGTTGTATGGCCAGTAGTTGGACAAGCATGTTTGTGTGTGCATAAGACAAGTAGAAAATGGAAATGAAGCATTGAAAAAACTTTGGTTCATTTTATGGGTTTTTTTTTTTGCAAATTGTTTGCAACAATATTCTGTTCGTTGTTTCTATTACACTGTTTTTGTTGTTAAGGTGCGAAACAAAGAATTTGACCAAACAAACACACACACACAGCACACACCGCCACACACAAATACACATACGTTTACCACCCACTCCGGATGTAACTCCGACTCCCACTTAAAGTCCAATTGCTTGGAGGATCTAAATCTTTGAGTGGTTCTGTGCTACGCCTGCTTTATGGTACTGCTCTGCAGATTTCGTGCACCATGCAGCAAGCGTTAACTTGCCTTAGCTTCATACACAGCTGCAGCTTGGTTTTCACATCCGCATCCCTTACCCCCTTGGCTCTTCATATCCGTTTCCTGCTGCAGCTTCTACTACTGCTGCTGTACCTAAAAATACTTAAGCTGCTATTTGGAGCATACTTGCGTCTGATTGTGGCAAGGGGTAATAATACGAGGGTGTCTCCCCAGTTTTGTTGTGGAGTTTCACAGAGTTTTGCTTTGCCACTTGGCTGCTTGCAAGTGCGTCCCATAAGTGTGCACTGTAAAATTTTTGTATTTTGTTCCGGCTTCCACACACATTTAATCACTGCCGAATCTGTGTTCTATTTAAGTTTTGGCTTACGTAGGGTGTATTACGAGTATTTAAGAATTTAGAATTTCAAAATTGTCTCTCTTAATGCCAGTCACTTTAGTAAGCTTATCAAGCAATGTGATTCGCAAATGAAGTGCAACGTATCTCCCACAATGCCTCAAATAACCCTGCCACCAATCTCAATTTGCGACTCGCTGCTGACTACACTTGCAATTTCGTTGGCAATTCAAGTACATTTGCGAATGCAGTCAGAAATCCAATCTATATTTATATTGTTCCTACACTTGAAAAAGAGAAGTTTGCTTTGAATCATAAGTATGCATATATGAAAGAGTTAGTATTTATTTTTGGATTTTATTATATTACTTACTCAGTTATTATTATCTCATTTTCTTCTATATATCTATATTATTTATATTCGGTTTTATAACCCACATGCAAAATAGTCGAACATATGAAATTCAAAGCATTTTTCTTTGAGTGCGGATGCTTTTTCAGTACATAAATATATACATATATATATGAATATATTTGAGATTCGATTTGGTGGGTGTTGAACATGTGCGAATTTGATCAAGTTACAGAGAGTTTTCATTATTTACAGTCTGATATGATGTGCTGTGAGGAAACTCAAAGCTACAACTTGAAAAGTACAAGCAGCCAGTATATTTGCACTCTGCTTCAAAAGCTTTTTGGGCAAGTAGTAAAAAACAAATACCAAATTTCAGCTTATGAATCAAACAATCTGCAAATGTGTCAATATTGTGGCGAAAGTTGGGAATTACATTTTCGTTTGCACTGCGAAAATTAAGAACCGCCAACGCAAATTGATTTCTGGTGTTCGAAATTGCTGAGCAACTAAGCGAACTGATAAGGAAAATTCGCATAAGTAATTATCAGCTTAAGATGTGGCAAATGACAAGTATTTAGATAAAACATTTTATTTGGCCAACGCAACAGGCCAAGGGCCATCGAGGCGTTAATAATGCAAGTCCCTAATGGGCCAAGGATTACGGGCATCGCAATGAGACGGACAAATATAAATAAACTGCCTACAGCTGGCCAGCTGCTGTTGCTCAAGGGAGAAGTTGTGCTTAAGCCCTTTGCGTAGTACAGGGAAAGGTTTTGGATTCGATCCCTTTCGCTCATGCGGGCGTGCATGTTGCATGAAACAATGCAACATGCAATGAGATTTGCCTTGTAATTGCAATTTAACTAACACTCGCATAATAATGCACATGCAAACCAGGACAAATGCCACAAGTACATGCCGCATCGCAAATATGCAACAACAACAATGAGTTCAACAACGTATTTTGATGTTGATGACGACATGGAAACACAAATGCAGCAACACCCACAGCAGCAATAACAATCAAAATACCAACAACAACTCGGCACTGTGTGTGCATGACAAATAACCAAAATGTAAAATCATTTGATGCCTAAAAACCATCCCAATGCACACACGCACACGCACAGTCTCACACACGCACACATGCACACCCACGCACACAGACTTAGATAATCGCATACATCCAAACATGTGCTCAATCAATGCCTTACGATTGGGTATCGTGAGTTATGCAATAATGCAATAGTATCGCCTCAACTTTTGGGCATTTAAGCCCTTTTCGGTTATTCAGCAGAGAAAAGTGTTCGGCAATTAGCAATGATCTGACAGCTTGACAACCTGCAACAGCATCTATCCAGCTGAGATGCAATTTGTTGCAACAACCATTTGTCTTTGGTTACCAAACGAAATGGAAACTAATTGAGTTGCCGAGCCTCCAGTAATTATTAATGCCACCTTTGCAACAGTTGAAATATTTAAAATAAGATTGTTGTGCGCATCCGTAACTTTAAACAGCATCGATTCTTTGCCACCTCGATGGCGATTTCAACCAAAATATGTAGATAAAATAGGGAGACTAACTATTAATTGTGGAAATTTCAGTTTTCTTGTGTTTTTTTTCGGGAAATTAATGGTTTTCAGCCGCCCATTTGGGTTCATATTCGAAATTGTTGATACCAGCGGATTTTGTAAGCCAATGGCGCTTAAAAATTGATTAATAGGCCAGACTAAGAGGAATACGTTTGCAGTGTGTACATGTGTAAAACCAATCAATATGGCTCAAATAAACAAGCTGCATCTATTTTGGTTTGGTGTCTGAATTTGATTATTAAAAATTCAATTTTCATACATTCCACAATAAAATGTAAAATATCCTGTGGCAGCATCAGCTGCTGCAGTTGCAGTTTGGAGCTGTCGATGCAAGCTCAATTGTTTCAGCTTACAATTGTTGCTGCATTTCAATAAATATGTGTGGATAATAAATGTTGGTTTTTTTGAATGCCTGAAAATGTGTGCTTGTTGACTTGCCACGCATTTGCCATGAATTTAGATAGTTCGATTCAACTATTGATTGTTGATTTGCCACGCATTTGCCATGAATTTAGATAGTTTAATTTAACTATTGATTGAAACCCCAAAAGCAATCTGCAATGCGCATGCATCCGATTTGTTGCTGATGATCAAGAGATATGTTTAATTTATACAATTTACAAATAAAAAGAAATTATTGAATGAAATTGTTTGTATTTAAATTGTGTGAATTTTTTGTATTGCCACAGATAGAGGCAGAGAGGGACAGAGAGAGGGCGATTTCGAGTTGGAATAATAGAAACTCTTTTTGGTCGTTAGACTCTTGTGATAAATAATATTGTAGTATATGTAACTGGGCACTCTATATATATATATATGCATATATATATGTATATAAGTGTTTTTAGTTTCAAGTAGCGCTTATGGTCTTTCTATGCAAATAGCCTACACTTGTGTATGCATATATAAGCGTGTGTGTAAGTGTTTGTGTCTATGTGTGTGTACATGCACACACAAATAAGCATAATAAAATTGTGTGTTGTCTCCTTCCGCCATGCAGCAAAAACCAAAAATCCTTGCTGTATTGTTGCTAACCAGACAAAACAAATATGGCGACAGCAAGGCAAAAAAAAAAAAACCAAAAAGAAAAAAAATGGGGAAGAGGAAAAGAATTGTAGCAACAAAATGGCGCAAGGCATATTCAATGGGGCTTGCCTGAAACATGGCGGAGGCCGCATATTTTACGTTACTTATCTTTATCATTGCCAACTAATTTCACAGCGGCGGAGTGTGTGGCCGGGTATCCGCTGCAGAGTGTTGAGACATAAGCAAACACACACACACACACACACTTATACATGTATCTATATATAAATATGTATTGTGTATATACAAAATATTTGTTTATTTCTAGTTCATATCTCTCATGTGCGCTACACTTGTTTCTTTCTTTGCACGGTCCATGTATGTATTTGTGTGTGTTTGGGTATGTGTGTGTTTGTGTGTGGCATGTTTGCGCCATTTTGCGTTTTTGTTTATGTTTAGCTGGGTCATTTTAAGCATTGCATATGTGTGGGTGTGCTTTAAGTGTTTTTATTGTGCGTTGCTTAGGGTTAAGTTTTTGTCATTGCCACGTTTTGTTTATTGTACTGCCACTCCACTCCAAATCTTTTGTGTATTTGAGTGTGTGTGTGTGTGTACATGCGACAACGACCTAATCCTTTTGTTTTATGGCATTTAATTTATTTTTAAAGCCGCACTCGGTAACTTCCCCTACCGGGCGCAGAGTGGTTAAAACGAATTGTGTAGCTTACTCTTGAGCGCGCAACCAATTACACATGTTTGTCTGTGAATCCACACACACATATATATACGCACCCCAACCACTTACCACTCAGTTGGCTTGGCCTTAGATAAACTGAATATTGCACGCCTTACTTGTTCATGCAACAGGCCCAAAATCCAAGCCCAATAATTGGCTACAATTTTGTCCGAGCGCAAATAATCGAGTCTTTTGTAGTAGACGCAGTAGCCTTCAACCCACACACACACATACTCAGATATATAATGCGCAATTGGAGCACACACACCCAAGCACTTAAACACACAAGTAATTGGCTACAAAATTGCAATAATAACAATAACAATTCAATATGCCCGCAACAGCTGCTCCTGTGCTAATGCCGCAAAACCGTTCACAAGAGACAAGAAAAAAAGAGCAAGTCATGTCTATCTTTGGGCAGCTGCTAAGCTGGCCTAATTGGCGCTCATTATATCAAAGAGTTTTGCGTGGGGAATTCCAAGCACACACACATACATATACATAAAACTCATGTGTCCGACGACATTTCGCACTCAACGTATCAGAGGCTCGCAGAGTCCCCGAGTCCCCAATGGTAATGAGTTTCAACCGAAAGACCTCCATTTGGCCCGGTCAGTTCTGCTGTGATATGCCACGCTTAGCTACTATTCTCTTTGAAGCCAACAAGCATTTCAGCATATCAGAACTATCAGTTTCGTCCTGTTCCATGTCCTGCTTACCTTTTGTGCCTATTTGAGCCAATTTAATCTGTCATTGCGAAGCACTTATGTGTTGCAGACTGTGTCTAAGTGTTGGTGCGGTATTTGTGTATGTGGCATAGTGTGAGCGTTTTCAATTATTACTTAGCACCAGCCAACGCGAATAATTCATGCAATGCTTTTGCTTGCGATGACATTACATAGATTATTGCACAAAAGGCATTTATGCCGATATGGAAAGGAAATCAATCCATTCGAGTGCACTTTGAAATTCAATTGAAACATGATATCACTGTAGAGCAAAGCATGACTGCAAATTTACTCTCAACTTGTACTCACAAAGGTAATCGATGGGAAGCACTAAATGTTAATCAGTGCAATTAAAGCCTTTTTCAAATGCAAGTGGGCTAGAAGAGGTTGCTTTTACTTATGCTAATTTACCTAACCTTCTCCACAGCTTAAGAAAATATCGTGGACTTTATTTTTAGCTCAATTTTTTAATTTGCATATTTAATTAGTGTGAATATTGAAATCGCAGTGCTTATTAATCAATTGAAGTTTATTTGGCTCAAGGACATGCAGTGGTTGTAATAAATATATAATGTCATCTTCTTGTCTTATCAATTTCCCACGCCTTCAGTTCGTTTTCAATCAATGGAATCAAGTTCAAGTGTTAGCTAATTGTCTGCTCGTATTTCACATTTAATGGGTCCTCAGGGAAAGGACAGGGACTTCACTGAGAACTTCTAGGACTTTGGCACGAATTCCACTTGAGTGCAACCAGTCTTTAAACTCGGAAAAATGACAATCGACAATCGGCAATCGGCTATCGATTTCATTTCATTTGCGTGGCCGTAATAAAACCATTGACAAAACGTTTCCAACAGGCCGTTTCCACTTGTACGTGTCTGTCATGTTAAATTACTTGGGCACAGAAACAAATGTAAAGTGTCCTGTAATGGCAAGAAGGCAGCGACGCACCGACGGACCGTCGGAGTGGGCGGGCTTACATGTCGTATGAGCAACGTCTTGTAAAATGGTTTTGCCTTGCATTTGGATGGGCCGCGCCCAAACTGTCAGCTTGTAGCATAATTGTGCGTCGTTAACTTGATTATGAAGTGCCTTTCACACACACACACACACACAGACACTTACAGGCGCGCTCAAGGACACACACGCAGACAATTTTAATGCGCAAATGGCGCACTTTAAGTCAAGCAATTGGAAACTAAATTGGAATTTTTACGACAGGCATCAAGCAGCTCAGCTTAGCTCAGGCACCAAACAGCTCAGCACAATGGATTTTGCTGATGGTTCGCCTGCTACACTGGCCAAGTGGGCGTGGCATTCAGGCATTGTGTGTGCGCATTTGACCGACAGCCCCATAACAATACACACACCCACGCATACCCACACACACTCTCACGCACACACTGATGCATGTGAGCATTTGTAAAATTTCCCTTAGGCACCGTTGGAGTGAATTAAATGTTGACGTGGCTAAAATTCACGCCTGACTTGATCCGTTGCTTAGTCGACTATGCAAAACTGTCAGGCCAAAAACTGACTAAATGCAAACATTGTTCGGCTTCAATACGCAAAAAAAAAAAACACAATCAATTAAGATTTGATAATCTATTGGGCAATTATTTTCAATTCAATTCTTGTATTCATAAATACGTAATTCAGCCGTAATTGGTTGCGCACAAATAAAATCAGCAAGCGCTCCATGTTGATGTTGCATAAAGGATTCGTTTGTCGTTCCGTTTGTGTGATGGAGCCGCATGAAATTGGCTTTTGATTGGATTGCATTTGTTATTGACTAGCGGCGCTGGGTGGCAAGTCCTTGTTTGCCGCTCAGATTCAATAAATGAATGCGACCTCACTCAATACGTACAATTTGCATAGCTCAAGCTTTGGCGCTGCCGCAATGAAAAGGACTGAAAAGACTCGCTTCCGCATAGAAAGAGCTGCGCTCTTTGCCGTTGGCAGCCTCAATGTGCATACATAAGTGTGTGTGTTTTGACTGTGGTGTGCTGTGTGTGCTCTGCTTTTGATAAATACTTTTGCACATATTAGCAACGTTTTCATATGTGTGTTTGGATGTTTAAACTGTTGCCAGCTTGTGTGCTCTATGTGTGTGTGTGTGTGTGTGTGTGTTTTGGTTGTGAGCTGTTAACTATTTTGTTAGTGCAGTTGCCTTTCGGCTATTGACACATTCACAAACACTTTGCCACAATCTGCTGCTGCTTCGTTTTTTCTGTATCCTCCCCTTTTTTCATGCCTCCAGCAACTATTTGTGCATTTCGTGTTGATTTTCTATTTTTTTGTTTTTTTTTTTTTGGATGTGGCTTGTGTAGAATGTTACTGCGTAGAGTGTGGGGGAAGTGAGGCTTCGCAACTCGGCTTGCCAATGCAAAGCATTTCATGCGCTTCGTTTGCCAATGTGGATTTTGTGTGCTCAGACCAAATAAGGCAATTCATTTAAGCTCAAGGTTCGGCAAAGAAAACTCATATATTTATCATTATTGACTCTTCTCCAACTGAGTATCCTCTTTTAATTGACTTTTCTCGGAAATAGGCTATGTCTGCTTGATGCAAAATTGTCTCTTATTTATACGATGAGAGAAAAAGTGAAAAACTAGATTCGACACTTGAGTAAATTTTATTTTTGATTATTTGATATGAAATGAAATCACAAAAAGTTGATATTAGAAATTTTGTGTGCTGTTGTCATAAAATTGTTGCCTTTTATAGATGTTTTCTGATTTGATTGAATATCGACCACAACTGTCTTCTGGCTTGGTCGATTTGCAACAACTGGCATAAGCTTCTCTCATTTGACAATTTTCCACATTCGATGTTTGTCAGAGTTGTCGAAGTTCGTCGAATTTGGAGCTTTTAAGTTATGTATGTGGATGTTTCCAATCTAATGCTTAATTAGCCTTGCCAACTTGCATTTACCGTTGACCATAAATCAGGCATCAATTGAGTGTATTTAGTCGGTTGCATGCCGGGACAGAAATGATGAAGGAGAAGCACAAGCCCACTGACAGCTTGCCACACGTAATCAGCATCGTCATCGTGAGATGCTGATTCTGCTGCTGCTGCTGCGGCTGGCCATGTTGCTCCCATTGTCGGCGGCGTTGTCATCATTCTCAGCACACAATTTAGTTTTATTAACTGAGGCAATGAGCGGAAGCGAGACAGGGAAGAGGAAGAGGAAGTCACGGGGCGGCACAGAAAATGGCAAGAAGAGAAATGAGCTGCACTTCTTGCTGTCGCTTGGTTGCCAGTTGATGCTCATGCTGATGCCGATGCTGATGCTGATGCTGATGCTGTCTGTCGTAGCTGCTCTAGACGCTGATGTCTGCCTGTTGACAGTAGCTTGGCGGTGTAAACAATGAGCCACCCCACCCACTCCCCGTCCCTTGCTTCCTCTACAACGCCTTTGTCTGGCTAGGCATAAGCCAATCTGCACACCAGAAAGTCACTAGCTTTTTGTGTATGCCGATGGGATCACGTCAGATTGAAAACTAATCAAACTCTAAGCCTTACGACCGACAACATAAAATCAATCGGCAAATAAGGTGCAAAAACAAGATTCACATACATATATATTTTGCATAATTTCATTATGTTTTATTTGTTTCTCCATTTGGTTGATTTCTGTAATTTTTGTTACATTTAACTACACATACTTAAAAACTATTACTATGTATTTCAATGCATTTCATGTATTTTGTTTTGTTTTTTAATTTTATTTGTATTAATTTTTATGCTGTTTTCTTTTGGTTTTTATAGTACACATTAATTAAATTATTATTTACACTGCAAATTTGGGGGCGCGCCTTGCTGAATTTCTCTTCGATTTGCTTAAAAGATTTGCGCATTGTTAAAAAATACTAAATATTTCTTAGGCTAGATAATAGTTTATTTTGATTACTCTGTTCCTTGCTGCATTTTTTTGTTTGTTCTTTTGATTAACAACTTTTGAACATGGTCAAAAGTCCTCCTCCTTTTCTAACTGCTCTTCTCTCTGGCTATCTTTTAAAATTTAGTTTGCTTTAGTTTATAACCAACAATGATTTTGAAATTTCTCTCCAATTTTTTTCTTTGCATATTGGCAATTAATTTATACTCAAACATTTACGTGACTAGTTGGAAGGATTAACAAAACAGTTTACAACATTTTGGAAACTTATGATTAACAAATTTAGTTGAACTCATGGTGGAGATAAATTGTAATTGGTTAGCAAATAAATATTTTCAGTATGTACAATTTGTTTGTTAAATAAATTCACAATTTTTAAACGAAAAATACTAAATTGTTGGTTAGCTGGATTTATATATTTATTTGTTTATTTAATTTGTTTAATATTATTGCTAGTATTTAATGCCGATCTTATGCTCAAGTTGACTTAAAATCACTTACGTAAAAGCTCTGCCTGCTTTTAGTTGGATGTTTTTATATTTTCTTTTTTTTCGTTTTCGGTTTAAATACATTTTCAAGTAATAAATGCACAGTTAATATTTTATTTGATTTTTGAAGTTTTTGGAGTTTTATAAATTGATTTTCATAGGAGTGATAAAGCGCTGCTCAAACTCTTTGACGTACCTCAACCACATGCAAGCTAGCAACTGAAACTTCAATTAGACACTCTAAGAATTATCCCGAAGTGACCTACATATAACATGTATATATATATATATATATATATATATATATGTAATATATGAAATCACACGCTCGTACACTAATACAAAAGTAGATACACACACTTGCAGCTCAAAAAGAGAACGTTTGTAAGTTTGGAGCTTAGTTAGTTAAGAGCTGTTCAATTGATGATTACTATTCGGGTAAGTTGTCTTACTTATGGAATGACCGCTTGGAGAGGCAAATGGAATTTACTTACGCATTACTTAATTATAATTTTACTGTTTTGATGAATTAGTTACAAATGCGTTGCGTTAATTGGTGTTCGCCCCTTAGACAATCTTCATGTAGACACTTGTGTGGAATATCCGATAGCCAATGGCGATGATTACCATAACATTATGCAGCTGGCGCTGCGTCGTCTTTGTTGAGCCACCCACATGTCCGTGATACATAGCCGCAGGATTATCGCCTGTATAAAATATAAGAGACATAGAAAAGTACAGGGATGAGAAAAAAACTCACATGAAAATCAAGAGGAAATGCGCTCAAATTAATTAAGGCCCACACACACACACACACTCACTCTCAAAGCACACACTCATATACACACAGGTGGAAAAACAAATGCTAATGAGCATTTTCAGTGTCCCCAGCTTTTGCTCTACAACTTATGCTGGCCCTATAAGTTATGAGCTCTGCTCCACCCCCCCGGTTACACCCTCACAGCACACTGGTATGTGTTTGTGGCTTAGTGTTTATGGCCCGACCTTAATGGCTGCCTCGGTGGTGCAGGCATTTTTAATCCGCACGCCTGTGGCTCTGTAATTTTCATAAATTACTTTTATTGTTCTCCCTTTTTGTTGTTGTTGTTGTTGTTGTTGGTCTTTGCCACTTGATATATGAACTGTAAAAATGCTACATATACTACAATACGGCAGCAGATGCAGATACAGATACAGCTATTGTCATATTCGTACTTGGGGTAGGGTATATTATATATACACAGGACAACACGAATTGTAGTTTTCGTTTTTGGTTTGTAGTCAACTTAAATTTGATTTTGTACATTTCTCCATTTTAAATTGCATTTCTGCCTAACTTGATTTAATTAAATGTTTCAATTGAAATCTCAGCAAATAAATAAAATTTGGAAATACCGAAAAGAACAATGAAGCCTCACAAAATCTGCATCGGTCTTTATTCGCTTTCATGCTCTCCAATTGCAGCGAACTGAGTTCATTTTAAACTCTTGCGAAAACAATTTGAAATGCGTGCATCTGACATAATAATCAATTTAATCTTATCTGCTGATCCAGCAGAAAATGTAAAAATAATAATTGAAATTCTGAAAACAGCAACAAGAAAAGAGAAATATATATGAATATGAACAACAAAATAAGTTCCGGATTTCACACCCCATTCAATTACCTATTTCGATCTGTTAAAGGCAGGCAAGCAGTAAGGGATAACATAATAACCGCTGTCTCTTTACAAACGTGTTTACTCAAAGGTAAAATTGAATTTCAATTTATAATAACATATTTATTCAACATTTCCAGCTGAATTTTTCGCTTCGGGCTCTCATGTGTAAACTAATCAACATAGTCTTTAATTCTTTACAAACTCTTTTGTTTATCGTTTAAAAAGATTCGAAAACATAAATAAATTTTGAATTGATACAGGTCGACTGGAAAATATGGAACTCACCTTTGAAAATGTGCACCAAAACGCTGGCGGGCTGCGTGTTGCTGGCCACACAAGTAAAGTTGCCCGAGTGCTCCCGACGGGTGCGCTGAATTGTAAGCTCCGATGATTGAAAGTCTGCAATGAAGTGCACGTAGGAATGCATTTGTTGGTTACAGCGGCAATAAATATCGAGAGAGAGAGAGAGAGGTGGTAAGGCGGAATGTAAGTAATATACACACTCACCTGGTTCGGTTGACACATTAATGCCCCGATCAATGTCATAATTAATCATGCGATTGTCGTGATACCAGAATATATACTCGGATGCCTCCGTATTCTGTACAACACGGCATTGCAGGCGTAGCGTGGAACCCGGCGTCAGATAACGTATGGGCGGTCCTGATATTTCGGCGCGTGCTTCTAACCGAATCGAATGACATTTTGGAAATTGAATTGCCGTTGCCACAATCGGATATTGGTGGTGGTGGTGGTGGTGGTTGAGCGTGGTGCGGGTGGTGGAGCAGTTGAGATGAGAGATTCAAAATTTAATCAAATGTAAATGCAAATACGCGTCACAGAGCATAAAACTAAAACAGAAATTTTACTGTGTCGCAAGTGGCACCTATGCCATGCGGTAGTATCTTATCGAAATGCTTAGATAGGGTTGAACTAAACTCAAATTCAAATTTCATTATCTAAAATGCTTTCTTCAAATAAATTTTGAATTTTGACTAACAAAATAGTATTTTGCAACTAAGAGAAAGAATATATTTTGAAGATTTTGTCAGATTTCACATAAAAATAAATTGAATATTAGATTATGGCATAACTCTGTATAGACACCTTTTAAAATCACCTAGATACAGGATTGCCAACCTCCGATCCGATAATAAAGGCATACAAAAACTTATTCTTAACTGCTTGTGCAAAAGCCGAGCTCATAAATATGCCTTACATTACATGCGAGTAACTCGAGCTGGAACGACGTATCTGATTATATATGTCGCCATGTGTGCAGATTCATGCCAGGCGTTAGCCAAATGTGTGGCAGACATCATTTTTTTTTTGCGCTGTCGCATCATTTTCGGCCAGTAAGCGAGTGTGTGTGTGTGTGTGTGCATGTGTGTTGGGGTCTTGTTTTTGTGCAGAAAACGCCATTAGTCGCACCACATTCAAAGTAAATTGTTTGTTAAATTCAGAATAATGTGTGTCAGTTAGCGTTAGCCAAGGCCAACGATGTGGCAGTGACAACGGCAACGAGACCGAGAAGTAGAACCATCAACAACAACGACAACAACAACAGGAACAATAACAAAAACAACAGGAACTGGCACAGGCACAGGCACGTCGACAGCGTTGTTTTGGGCAACTTTGCTGAGTCGCTGCCATTTGGGCAGGTATACATTTTTATTTCTTTGCTTTTCATTTTCAGCATATTTTGTTTTTGGCTTTTTTTTTCTGACTTAGCTGTTTCGCTTGCTAACTCTGACAACTGGCATATGGACATTTCTAATTTAAGCATGAGCGCATCGGGCAAAAAAGGGCACGAGGTTCAAAAGGTATTAAAAGCAAACTGTTTGAGCGAGCTGATGCTCCGTGTTGACCCACTACCCACTGCCCACTGTTTGCGTAGGTTGAAATATTTGGAAGCTAGCATTTAAATAATGTTTTTAAAAAATGCTCAATTGGCGTGTTAGAAGCATCTTAAATCTTGAATCTGAGCTATGCATACCGTAAATTAATTTTGACTGGAGGTAGTAATCAGATCAATGTGAGGAATGTTTTTGGACTTCTACTCTGGTATTTCTGAGTCTATTTTGATGAATAAAAATATGTCAATATATATTATGTGCACATTAGAAAGCACTGCCTTTATTGTTCTCGGAAATCGATATGTACGTTGGGTATAAGAGAACCTTATGCCCCATTGGAAGTTTCTGTCTGCCTTTTACGTACGTTTGCACAAATCTATTGCACATATTTAAGAGCTTAAGGGTAGAATTAACTTTGCATACTTGCCACATGTTTGAGGCAAGGGAACTATGTGAGAGCAACCATGAAAACAAAGTTAAGAAATTCTGGCCTCTTCTCACTTCCATCTAAGATGAAATATTGACTTAGTTAACTCAACAAGTTCACTATGTAAGCAAAGCATTGAATGCCTAATTCGCTGAAATCAAACTTTAAACAGATTTTAGCATTCTATTATATATATTCAACATAGCTTTTACAAGCAAATTCGATTCTGAATACTTATCTAAAGCAGTTTAGATTTTGAGAACTTTATATCAGATTAGTTTAAATTATAGTCGAGCAATCTTAAGAACACCATCAAATGCTATCCGCAATTGATTAAGCATTATATTATAAATATTTAATCGCAATCTCGCAGCTCTATGAAATGTGTCTACGAGCTACCTAACTCCTCCTTCTACGAGGATTCATTTTAATAGTTTTCGATTTCGATTTGACATATCTATCATATATAAAATAATAACGCCAACTGCACGGTTGAGTGGCTACATAGAATTTCACTTGACCACACACTTCCGGAAGGCATACAAAAACAGGAATTTGCTCTATTTTTTTATCGACTGACTTCTTGCTGTCCACTTACCGACAACACTCAAGTGCAAAAATATGGATGTGGGTGGATGCGTGGAGACTTGACACTCATAGACGCCCGCATCACGCAGCTGCACAAATTTAATTTGCAATGTCCAATCCTGTGAAAGAAGATAAATAGAAATGAGATGCACGCGGGCAACAAGAAACAACAAGTATAATGCGCACAGCTGCAGCTGGGGCTTTAAACTTCAGTGTCGCAATTTGTTTTGGCGCATTTCTGTCACGTATACGCAATGGTGGCCAATGGCGTTTTGCAATTGGCATGCAGCACGCTGCTCTGGCGGCAGCTGGCGAAAATGCAAATTAGTTTCGTACTCACCTCGGAATGCTTTAAGTGTGTCGCACTGAAGCGCTCATCGCTGCTGTAAGTTGTTAAGCCGACCGTAAGCAGATGATAATCCTTTTTGCGTATCCAGGATACCTAAAAACAGAAGGAATGAGATAAACCAAAGGCGGCGCCATTAGTCAAATACAATAGAGCGGGGCAGAAAGAACATTAGTCTTGGTTTGGGGCTAAAATATTTTAACATATGCCACCATCATCGTATTGGCCATTCGTGCGTTGACGTCCTCAACAAATGTTTGTCAATCCATCAAGCGGCGACGACAACACGATGATGATGCAATTTTTTAAAAAGATACAAGTTAAGACCCGTTGCCAGATCGAATACATAACAAATAATAAATAAAAGGTATAAAAAAGTGGAAAACTCTGGATGGCCCTCAAAAAAATGAAAAAGCAATTACGTGTAAAAAGCAACAATAGCAATGGGAACAACAACAATAATAAACATAATAGCAGATTGATTGATCCAAGGTTCAAAGTTCAAATTGCCTGCTTAACTGTAAATAGGCAAACCAACAAGCAGAAGCATCAAACATGTTGAGCCTCCCTACAAAAGCCACGCCTACGCCCACACTCACGTCATCTCCTACACTCCCATGCTCATGCCACTGATCTGGGTGTGTATGTTTGTGTGTGCGTAAAGTAAGTGTGTCGACTTTCAGCTAATCTGAAATGTCCATTAATCATTTCGATTTCGACATCGTCTATGTTTTTTTTACCAGACGTAACACTCACTTCACCCAAATTTCACCCACACACAAGTCTTGTACAGATATTACCTAAGGAGCTCATATAGAGCCTAAGTAGCTTGCACAAGGGGGCAGGGGCGCCAAAGTAAGCAATACAGCAATGAAAAAAAAGTATATATATATCAAGAATAAGTTCGATTGAGTGCACTTAACTGCTGGATACTCTGTTTTCGGAGACAGTTATTAAAGTCGCCATTTTAAACGGCTTAAATCTTATCCACGATGATTCAGTTATTTATTCTATTTTCGAAGTTCTATAATAATAAATCATCTTTTTGTTTAACTTCCTAGCGGTCACTGTACCTGTCACTTACATGTCATATAAATTGTATTCCTATTTATCATGATTAATCGCACAACTTAAATTTACCGAATTAGGCAGCAAAGTTCTAGCATTGAAATTGAGTAACTTGCTTGGGTTGGGCAATTGAGCAACTGTTAAACTGATGAGACTATGTGCGAAAGTAAAAAATTATACAATTACATACTTAAAATACAGCAACTTGAGAAGTCTACGTTGAATGGATATATATCAAATATAAAAGCTTTTCTGCCACTTCCAAAACAGAGCATAAAAAAGGGGTCTGAGGTTTATGGCTGCTCTTTTCGTAAGCGCGTGTATCAATCAATTTTCAATTGATAGAAATCGTTATTTATTGGGCCAAAGGAAAAAATGAAAATTAACAAGAAAATATCGCAACTGAAAACACATGTAGAAAGCTTGGGGGCAAATATTGAAACACGCCCATCAAGAGCAAATAAGAGCAAACGTGGAAATTTACTTTAAATTGGCGAAAAACACTTACTCAATTTGCTGTCTAAGCGCACAAATGGGCGTATACGCAATGCGCCAAAAAATAAAAATTCCAGTTTTTTTTTATACAAAAAGCCACTCAACAGCTGCCGCTGCAAATTTCCAGCAGCAACATTTATAAATATCCATATATACATATATACCTTTGCTTGCTGAAGTACGATTCTTGCCTGTTTTTAGGGTTTCTCCCAAAATGTTTTCTATTTTGCATGCATATTTGATGTCTGGCACATTTGCAATTGAATTGTTGGAACAACAATAACAAAAGCATGTTTCTCGATAGTCATTTATTATCAAGATTTTGCAATAGGTTATGCGATCAATATATCTCTATTCAATTCAAGTTGCAACACTGGGCCACAAAGTGTGAGTCATAAATTTCGCATAAGTTCTGCGCACAGTAAACTGGGCTAGCATCGCCCATATATCCACCTAGCTCCTCTATTCACATTCCTCTCCTACTCTTGCAGTGTCTGGCTTTACTTGATTTTTTTTTATGTGTTTTTATGATATTTATGATGGTTGAAGTTCTTGCGGACTGCGTCTGTGACTGTTACGTGTCGGTAAATAAACCCTGAACCATGCAGCTAAAGCAAAATGTTTCAAAAAGCGTAAAGTGGAAAGCGTAGGAGGGGCGAATGTTTGTAGGTGTATGTGGGTGTGTGCTTTGGGGTGTGGAAGTGAAGCCATCACAGGCAAATATGTGTCTGCCTGATTCTGCCAATGGTAAAAACACACCAAAAAAGGAAGAAATATAAAAATAAAAAAAAAATATATAAAATGTTGCGGCAATTAATCAAAAGCAGGCAAATTCCTTTTGCAAAGTGTCTCTCAGACTCTGTTTGTGTGCGTGGATGTAACTGGGCATGTTTGCTATAAGCTTGTGCTTGTGCGTGTGTGTGTATGTGTGTGCTTGCGGTGCGCGTGTATATGGCGCATAAATCTCAGTTGGCTGTCACGTGTATGCGTGGCGCCAGCTTCTGCGGCTGCTGCGGTTGTGTATTTGACTTTGTTTGCCTGTGTGTGCGTGTGTGTGTTTGTGTGTGCTGGTCTTGTTGGTTGTGCTGCAGCTGTGAACTCGCAGATAATTGTTTACATTTTACCTTTTTTACAAGCTCACCAAAAATAAAAAAAAAATTTACAAATTAAAAAAAAAAAGAAGCCAAATCAGTAAAATAAAAAGCCGCGTTTAATTTATGGCCAAGAGGTGGTGGTGATGTGGATAGGGCTTGGCTTCGACCCTAGCCACAAATCACTTGTTAGCAAATTTATGGCAAATTTATGCTACACGTCCCATCCGAGCTGCCAACAGGGAAAGGTAGCCAACGCGAATCCTTTCCGCCTTTCTGCCAATGCCTGCCAATCCAAAAAATGTTGCATACTTATTTGCGTTTCGATTTGCTAACGCAGCTTATCGCTCGATCTTACCACAGCTGCGCGCATATGCAAGCTGTCCAAATGCAGACAACCGGACAGGCGTTCAGGCAGGCAGGGAAGGAGCGGGGCTCACAGCAAGGGCGGGCCTTGTAATTCTGTGGCAGAGAACGAAATACAAAACGCAAGCTCAATACAAAAGCTGATTACAGCTTGTTTTTGCATTTACTTTTTAGATTTTATACTTTTCTATACCCTAAAAGTATTGAAAACTGTTCATAGGGTATATAAAAGTAGAAGGAATCTTCTTCAAACCCATAAGGTATCGGCGACTATCACTGCTATATATGTATGTACTTCAAATTTTTAAAACAAATTTATATGGAAACATGGTTTATATTGTATTGAATATCTGAGAAGTGTACGACTAATGATGGGCAAAGGCTTGGTTCCGGGATATCTCCTAGTCGAGCTCACTTGTTTAGAGCACTTTGAATTGTTTTGTTAGATTCTGTTGCCGCAGAACCAACTTTAAATTGGCTTTTGTTGTAGTTGCTGAATGTTATTGACGAGCATTTTGCATGCTTTATTTCGCGCTGTCCAACCAATTTCCGTTGCCACAAGCCCAAGGGTCAATAAGAGACTGGCCAGAGAGGCAAATGGTTGCAACTTTTTTCAACGCACAAAAAAACTTTTTAACAAGCGGTTTTAATAAAATCTTTTTGGCTATCATTTTTGCAGCAAATATATTCGCACTCACACCCATACAAGTACTTTGTTAGAATGTGTACGCTATTTCCATAAAAAGGTATCACAAAAAAAGTGCTCAATTGAGTGTCGTTGAGTGTGTTGTTATGCACGTTTTTGGTTGTAGCCAGCCTTATACGGAATTTGCCATGCCACTATATGGAGTCATCAAAGTTGCCATTGTTGCATAAGAATGTGCAAATACTTTATAGTAACTGTGCGTGGGTGTGTGTGTGTCTGCATGTGTATATGGGCATGCAAGTGAGCGTGCTCTGCCCAACAAACTGGGTCAACAGTCGTAAAAAATTAAAAAAAAAAACTGGCAACAAAAACTTTTTAACTAAAAATGATTAAGATTTGAGTAGTATTTATCTTACACAATTTTTGAACAAGTTAAATTTTAGCACTTTGTCGATTACCATTAATAAATAATCTTAGGCTGTCCGCAATCATAAAACCCTTTAATTATGGTGGCCAAAAAATGAGTGAGGGAGTTGGACAGATGAGGTTGCTTTGGTTGGCATGAACTTTTCGCATTATTCATTATTCCTGGAGCGGAAGTGCTCATTAAATGCTATTAATGCATAATTAAACATTGAGCATTTGCTAATTGCGACCCAAATTAGCCTGCCCAATGGAAAAAGGAGGTCATTGAAACCCATCCAAAACATGAGCCAAAATAACAGCCAAGACAAACATAATAATAATATTTGAAATGAAAATTACCATAGCCCACTTTCAGCTGTCAAGGAGGCGTGAATTCAAAAGTGAATGTCGGCGCTTGAGTGTTTTTTTGTTTTAGTGCGAGCATTGAGTGTTTTAGCCATGCTGCAGGCGCATTCGTATACTTTTATATTTTCCACTTCCCACTTCTCATTTTTCATTTTTCATATTTCAAAATTCACATTTTGTTTGCTTTTATTAATGGACGAACCATTGTTGTCATCATAATTGCAGCGCAATTAAAATAATTTAATTTGAAATGCGACTCAGCGTAGCATTCCACAACTTTTGTGTGCTTGCTTTTAGTACCCTGTTATCGTAAAAGGGATAAAACGTCCATTTGAACACATCCTTCTTATATGTAACGCCTACAAGATGCGACTGTGCTCCTATAAGTTCATAATATATTTTCGATGATAGATGGGAAAGCAATCAAATCCAAAGCCGAATATATACTTGAAATACATATGTATGTGTCAGGGTTAAAGGGCATACAGTAGCCTGGCACACTCGCTTACAAAAACATCAATTGTTATCTTTTCATTTTGGGTCGGGGGTTACATATAATTTATTTCTCGTCATTGAACTTTCACCTTTGGCCCCAGTTTAATCTGAACAGAATACTTGCAGCGTTTCTTAATTGTTTTTAGACCGCCTTTTGTCAAAACAACTCAGAAAACTTTCTTGAAATAATAAAGGCATTTAGCATACACAAACACAGAATTACACATACACCCATACAGGGAAAACTGGGTCAAAAATTGTTGCCCTTTGTTTTAGCATTTGTTTAAATAAACATTGTGACAGGCAACGACAGTCCCAAACAAGAGGACACAGCTCATTCACAGCGGGCGACCAGCTGGTTGCTGTAATAAGCCTTTAGCAAGTTGTTCTGCCAAGCCGCCGAACAACGTCTGGCGGAATGCCTTATTAGCTGACAAACTGGCAAACACAGGCAATAGGACGACGAACTGCAGGACCCGCTTCAAGACCTCTTCTACGGTCTTCACTTGTGTAATTACGGTTAAGGCTGCCAGCGAACAAAGTGATAATGATTTGTATTCATTAAAAAGGTTTATAGCAATTTTGAGCAATATTTACTTTTGGGTCAGACACTGTTCTAGACAACCTCCTAGACTCAAAAGATAGCCAAGTGGCTGGCGCTTGGTTGATGTGAAATAAGCTCACAGCGTACTAAGCATGTTGGTTTGGCATGGATGTGGTTTCGGCGCTGTCATAAAGATTTCTGACTTAATTGGCAGCTCAACATACTCAAATAAGTACATGTGGAAAAGAAGGCGCCTAAATAATGATTATACTTGTGTGTAAGAGCAAGAAGAAAAGCAAAACAAAGATTAATTATATGCAAACATATAGCTGAGAGCAGTCTTGCATAATAACTCCAGAACTTGTAATGCAAATTAAGTAGCAATCTGATGTCCTACAAAGTTAATGTATTAATATTTACAATATATTATGAAATACATCAAATATTTTGCTTCACAGATGTTTGACATGACCTTAAGGAGTTCAAAATCTATTGTTTTCATATATGTGTCGAGGGACACACAACAGTAACAACAATAGCACACATACACATTGAAGGGACTGTGACGCAAGCCTTCTGCCAGCTACTACAATATCATAATTTTATAATTTTCTATGCTATTTGAAACAGCGTGGACGACGGGTGCGACGACTCCAAGAATTCAAGTGCCCAGAGCTCAATGCCAAATTTTGCTGCAGTTCTTTTTTTTGGTTCATTGTACTTGTGTGTGCTTCTGTGTGTGTGTGTGTGTGTTGTTGGAGATGAATGCAATTTCTTTAAAGCTCTCACAATTCAAATGAAACAAAAATGTGAGCAATAAAAACGGGGCAACGTCATCAACCAAAACAAAAATTTGAATGGCTGGCCCAACAATACACATTTCAAATAAAAATGGAGCAAAAAATAAAAATGTACGAGTAGACTATATAATATAACGTTTCTTGGGCATTCACACACATTAAATATAATTCATGCGCACAAAAAACACAAAAAAAAAAATGAAGGAAAAAAGAATAATAATTTATGGCAGACTAAGAAGAGGAAAACAATTGAAAGCTATTCGGTATGGCTGTGCCCTACAAACGAGAAAATTTATTTGATTTGATTAAAATAAACACAAATTATCTAACTCGAATTATTTGTTTGTTTTGACTAAAAACGCGACAGTTTTCTAAGCTCTATAACTGAAAATTATGCGCGTACATATGCCTGGCAGGAACTCGGGTCAAATTATACTAACCCTCATCATTGTGAGCTTGTTATACCCTGTGCCCAACGGCAGTAATCAAGTAGAGTATATAAATGCTGTGTTAAGTATCATTAGTAGCTTTTTCCTGTCTGCTTACATACATTTAAACAGTTTTTTTCCCTGGTTTATTTCTGCTGTGCACCTACCAGTTTATATGCCTCTCAGTCGTGCAATTATTGTAGAGAATTCTTGTTTTCAAACTGTTTGGGCCTTGGACAATGGCATTTGCCACATATCAGATCTTAAACTTTTAAAATTCTAACAAGTAAACATGGGCAGCATATATACGAGGCACTAAACATATATAAACACACATACATATATATGTATATGTAGAGCTGGGTTAGCTTAAACATTTGCGTAACCTTTTTTAATCTTAACGACTTATCTGACTGAGGGCGACTGCTAAACAGAATTCCAATGTAATAAGAGTTGGGGTGAATAGATACCCTTGAGCGTTAATTTTCATAAAATACCAATTCCGACATTTTTATCTAGAATTTGGTTGGCAAAATATTTGCAGTTCCTATTTAAGGTGAGTGTGTGTGTGTGTTTGTGTGTTAAATTTATCATATAATTATATTATATTTCTAATCTGGCAAATTATATATAAATTAGCTGCTCTTACAGCTCAAAGTTAACTCTCATGGCTGCTGAGCAGTATCTCAAGAGTTGCTTTTAAGCATTTAAGCATTTGGCATTTAGCATTTGCTTTTAGCTTTTTCATTCGCCTTGAGCATTTGCTTTCGTGACATGCTGTGATCTCATTTAATTACTGCCACTTTTCTCTATGAAAATATCTTAGAGTCTAGCCATTAAAAACGACAATTTATCTAAAAAGTAATTAAGTGCTTAGGTCGGACAGACACACGCGTGCAGTCCCCGGCAGGATGACATCCTGACAGTTTCCTGGCGGGATCTGCAGCTTCTACAACTTTTAGTTGCATACTTCGCTTTAGTTACTGCTGATTCACTCCAATTTATATATATGTATGTATCTATGGATGTGTCGTGAAAGGATAACGATGTGGTGGGGGGCGTGCAGCTGGGAAAAGTGGAGGTAACAGCAACACTTGATGGCTAAGAGCCATCGTTTTACGTATTTGCTTAGTTTATTTTAAATGCCATTTAATCTTGCCCGTCTGCTCAGTCACACACACACACACTCACACAAGCATACACACACAAGCACACACAGCTGAACTAATTCTCAAATGACATATTTTAATGTCGACTGTGTGTCTGTGCCAAAAATGTGTAGTAACTTCTAATTTTCAATCGAATTTCCCACTCTGTTTTCTCGACTTCTTGTTGTTGCTGCTGCAGTGGCATGACATTTTAAGCTTCTGGCTTTTATTTCGCTTCTCGGTGCATGCAATTTAATTTATAAGCTTTAAATTTGCTGAAATTTGATGTTTGTTTTCTTCTTTGGCCATCTAAGATTAGTTATTGTGTGTCCAGCCGCACAAATTGATGTTTAACATGCCAATTGCTTTGTCCATTTCGAAGAAATAACTTCATTTAAATTTCGTTTTCGTTCACGTACACGCTAGACTTGAAATTCTACTAGGATTGCAGAAAAAAAGACTAAAAATGATTCAGTGTTGACTTTAAGGAATATTTGGCATATATATTCAAAGTTTTTGATAGCTACACATAGGAATAACTAGAAGAATAAGCGACAATTTTATATATGATGTTGGTAGTCGATATTCAATGTCCAATAACTAAGTATGACATCATAATCATCTGCAACTTGAATAAGTTCATTATGAAGTCAACGAGTAAATATTTGTAAATTGGAAGACACATAAAACCAAAGATTTACTTGTTCTACTTCTACTGTGAATTATATCCTTCGATCCACGGCAATTATGATTTACACATTAACCCAGCTCACTGGCTGCTCTGCACTGTGCTTGGCTTGAAGAGTAACGACTGTGAAATCGCAGCTCAACAAGAATTAAAATTGCAGCAAAATGGTTGTGAAACAAAGGCGCACTTCGCATTTTCTTACTACTTGCGGAAGCAATTCATTTATTTAATGTTTCCTGCATTTTATTGTCGTCTAAAGATGAACAAAATTTACGACAATGGCAGCATCAGCGACAAACGGCAACGACAACAACAAAGACAGCGACAGAGGCTGGCAAAAGCGTGGAAATGTTTAGAATGTCTTTTTAGAAGGCATTCATACAGCCTCCTTCCAAGCATCCTTCATTAAGGGTGCAGCAAACAAATAAACAAATGAATGAACCTACAAAGTACAAAAACAAGGGGCAAATGTTTGCCGAGCGCCAAGCAGAGGCAATAGTCTGTCGCGACCCCTAAAACACAAAGACAACAATTCGGAATACTGGTTCGGCTTGTGACAGACTTCCAGATACCCTGTAAAGTGAGAGCTGTATGTTTGCAGCTTATGAGTTTAACTATAATATAACTGTTATAACTGAATTCATTCAATCAATTATGAATATTAAACCAACACATCACAAAGAAGAACTTTAAGTCTACAAGAGTTACCGAAAGTTATAGATATCAAAATACCTTGGAATAGAGAACTGCTCTTGAACTCACATTCACATATAAATATAAATATTCATATGCTTGAGTTCATATATTTTCTATTCATTGAACTTGCCTTTGCTGTCATATGCTCTGAATGCCGTTCATAAATTTGTGCAAATATTAATGTACACTCGACAAAGGGAGCTGTGTAGACGGCTGAAGAGGGGTGCATGCCACAAATGCAGGAGCATCTACGAAATTGGAAGGGAAAACATTTTATAACAACTCGAGACTGTTTTCTATGTATGTGTGTGTTTCATAAGGAGCTTTTAAGAAGCAAAGGCAATGCATAGAAGTCGGTGTCAATGGCAACGTCTTGAAGAGCCCAACTAATATCGTCTGCAATTTATTGAAATGCAGCTTTTTGCTTGTGTTCCTGTGTGTGCAAAAGAGTCTCAATGAATTATGCGTTGCCTTTAAGTGTATATTTAAGAATATGCAACATTTCCACGGCTCATTTGTGCCAAATACGCTTGAACATTGTCGCAAGACAATGTCTTGAGTCATATCCAATTAAGGGTAATTAGTCGGACAGTAATATGCATTTGCTCCTTGGAACTATTATGACTTTTAACTTACTGTTAACTATTAAGCAAACAAGTCCCGGCATTTAGGGCCAACTTCAGTCGAGGCCCAACGGCCACTTGAGCACGGGGCTGCTGAAGTGTAAACTGGCTAACCAACTGCAGATGGGGCATTAACACACTTTCTGAAAGGTGTGTTTGTCTGGCTGGGGGAGTGGGACCCAAAAGTTATAGGCACTAGAGGCGCTTAAGTGCTTATTAACTGTGGCACACTTGAGCGCACAATTATGAAATCGTCAATTTAAACCAGACACGCACACACCCAAATCAAGCACGGACATAATCGTGTCCAGCATTGTGGGACATAAACACTTTGAGGCTTACGAATTCCCTCAACTGCTCTGCCGGCTTTTACGCATATAGACGAAGCTTGTGAGCGGACCACTCTGCGTATGGGTAATAACTCTAGACAAGCGTAAAATTAATACCACTTTGGGCCATACAACCTCAATAGCACTCACACACCACACACTCCACACACCCCGCACTCTCCACTCTCTCTATCTCTGTCTGAGTCTCTGTCTCGGGTTGATTATTTGTAGTTGATGTTCCACATTACCAAAAGGTGTAATTTGTTCACCCTGACGCCGAATGTGAAGGCTGCTTAGCAAAGTATCACTGCTCGCCTGAGTCTGGTTTGTGTATGTGAGTCTGCTTATGAGAATAATAACTTACGCAGACAGATTGTAGCTGTTGGATATATTTATATATATATATTTATATATATAATACCAAGTTATATAATACAATACAAATAATAAGTATAATATTTGTTTTTCTTCAATTCATTGCCAACGCTTGATGTCCGAAGAGCATTTGATGAAAAAGAAAATAAAATGTTTTTGATAAAATTGTCAGTTGGGTGGAGGGGTTATATGCATGGTAGATGGCCCAGAGATACATACTTATGTGAAAAGGTTGGTCATTGAAAAATACAGCATTGAATACCATTGAATACACTCTGAGTCACACTTTTCCTCAACTTATCTAAAAATGTATAAATATTCCAAAGATAAAGATTTTTTCATATAAATTTTAAAGTCTTATTTTGACGCTTTCAGCTTCAATATTTGCACAAATACTTCATTGAAAGTATTCATACCTCAATGGAAAACAAAACATTTGATTTAGCTCAGCTAGGTGTTTTGCGGAATTCAAAATATTTATAGATTTTGGATTCTTAATTAAAATGCCAAGTGGAATCGAGTGCGCTCTATTTGGATTGTGAATGACACTTTGTTAATTAATTCGTCAGGACGGTGCCGAATACGTGCCAACTGGTAACGGATACGGCTAGCAGTCACCCTCCTCCCATCAGAGTAGTGCGACAGTCACCAATGCCAACAAGTCAAACAAAGTCGAGTTGATGAATTGATTTTAAATGAATTATTAAAGCAATGGCAACGACTGCAATGCGAATGCGGTGAAATGAATGACTCAATTGTGGACATAGTGGGTGCAAGTACAATTTGGAGTATATGGGCATTATTAAGAGTATATATTTACTTACCACACCATCGCCAATGTGATGCACGGTGCATGGGACGTGGGCGGTGGCGCCAATTTGTGTCGTCACCACCGTTGAGTTCTCTGTGCCGAAGTACATGGGCGTGCCGAACACATTATCCGCACCATCGATGCCGTGTGTCGCCTCCAAATGATTCTCCACGGTCTCGCTCCTGTGCACAGGTATTGGGTATGGCCCTGCCGTATCTTTGGCCTGAATACGAGAGTGTTGCTGCTGCTTCAGCTGTTGTTGCAGCTGAATCTGTTCAAGCTGTTCGAGTTGCTGATGCTGCTCCTGCTGCTGCTGCTGCTGGTGTGGCGGTTGCGGCAGGCGTTTGTCATCGATCAAGTTGTTGGAGTCGAAGCTTTTTATGCTGCTGCCTGAAGGGGGCGATGAGTACGAGGAGGAAGAGGAGGAGGAACTGCGTTGCTGTGGTGCTGTCAGTGCTGCCGCCGATGCGGCGGCAAAGCTCGATCCGAGCGCTTGCGACATAATTAAATTTTGATTTATATGGCGCTGTAATTCCCCACTTAGGCTCCTCGACGTCGCACTGTGCGCTGCTGTTGGCCTCATTGTTGTTGCTGCCACTGCCACTGCCGCTGCCATATAGCCTGAGTCGATTGGAAGAGGAAGAGTGGAAGAGAGACATGCTTTAAAATGTGTTAATATATGCGCTGCTCCTGTTGTGTGGCAAACAATAACAGCGTGAAGTCAATTAATTTGAATGCCCATAAGCGTTTGCGTATACGCAATATCTTTCATTGGAATTTTCATTAGATGCGTTTGGACCACATGGTCGTCCTGCTCGTTCCCACATTTCACCAAATCATTTGCATAAGATGAGACACAGCTAATTAAGGTGGCAATATTAAGCAGGATGTTACGAAGCGCTTCCCCTCACACCACAGACCGGCCTGCTTGTATTTGCACAAAAATCCTTGCATAATTTTGGTACAATTTGTTGTCTTCACAAGGTACAGCAGGAAAAAATAACAAAAATGTCTGGTTTTGTCATATGTAAATCCCAACTTGTGTATTACACATATTTTTCAGAGAATTGTTGACACACGTGCTCGAAAAATATACAAACAAGCAAATTACGAAAGAATAATACAAATATTAAGCTGAATTGCGAAACTCATTTGCTCTTAAATACAATACAACAAATTTTGTAAGCTGTTTTTGCGCAGTTTCATAATCATTCTGAAAGTGCATTTATAACATTTAATTATAAGAACCGTTTCACAAATATTTCGTGCACTCTATAAAATTTGCAGCAAGCAAATAGCTTTTAATTATAACTAAATATGCGATTTGATTATACATATTGAAAATACCACATAATCATATTTTGAACTCTAATGTCACCTGTACGTGCAGTATTTACCACCTGAAAACCTCTGTGTACAAATTAAATAAGCACACGCTTAACATTCCTCATTTGCAAATGCCTTTCGCCATTCCAAAATATGTGATTGTCAATAATACTCGGAAATTAGAAAAAGAGTGAGTGAGAAAACATACACATACTTTATAACTCTGTGGTTTGCTTTCAGTTTGTGTGCCATGTTTGTCAAGCATTTAGAGCGGGCGCTTGCAGGTCTTCAGGGTGTGGGTTGGTCATTAAAGCAAGTGCTAAACATGTTTCAGCTTCAATGGGACTCATTTGCCGTTTGTAATTTGCGTAAACCATATAATATTTAACAATTAAGCATAATTGCATGAGAGCGAATTTGGTTATGTGTTTCGGCCCTGATTGGCATTTACTGTGCGGCCATTAGACCAAATGTCAAATTGCAAATCTCAATTGCTTACCATTTATTAGTCACGCAATTAATTTCCACATGTTCTGCACACAACTTGATAGCTTTCCATTCTAGCTATCCTAAGAGAACACATTCTTATATAATTAAACGTATGTAACGAATATATTGTGCAACTAATGCAAAACTGGTAAGTCGACAGCAAGTCTATTACAATTCAATCTACAGTTTACTTATGAAATTATTGTCATGATGTTGAACATCATCTCAACAACTTTTGCTTGACACCATCGAGCTTCCATTATTGTGTTAAACAACATAAGACACAACTTCAATTTAGATTTTATTTGATAAACACTTGATGTAATTTAAGTACGTAAATTAATTAATTTTAATGAATTATTTAATATTAAGTAAATTCCAAGTAATTTGCTGCATGGAAATATTTGCGAGCCACAAATAACTTGGCTTTGAACATAAGCCGAAACTAATTGAAGGATGAATCTGCTGAATCAGCTCAACGATATCAGTTTCTCAATATTTTTTATATTCAAAATGTGATTTTTTATTAATAATTTGATAAGGCTATCGGTAAATGTAAAGCGTTAAATTCTATTTAAAAGAATTTAATAAATATGCAAGTGAATATTGCAATGTCAGCATAAAGTTGTGCTTCAAATTGGTATGCACTGGAGAGCAGATGCAGCAGATGTTGACACAATTGTCAAATGTCAATATATTTGCTCGGATAATACACAGCAGTTTGCAGTCGCACAGCAGACATTTTGAAGCTCTCTTGCATCCAGATGCGTCAAACATCTACATTCCAATTGCGGTTTTATGCATTGTTGTAGCTTGAATTTTGCTCTAAGCCCGGCCAGACGAAGCAGCGCATTATTAACTGAAGCTAACACACACACACACGCACAAACAAACAAAAACAAATAGCCAGCTGGTGCTCCTATGCTCCATGGTTATGGCCATCGGATATGTCCCAGCGAGGACTTTGCCAAACAGCATGGCGCATCATCGTGGCATTTTTGTCACGTTCGCACGTGACTGCTTACTGAATTTGCCAAATACTTTTCAGTTGCCAGTTTCTGGTTTCTGCTCTGCAGCTTGCAGTTCGCAGAGTGCGGAGAAAATGCGATGACCGCAGTACACAGAGCCAACACTGTCTGACTTTTTCTTGTTTTTCTTGTTTTTGTTGTTGTTTGCATTTGCATTTGTAGCAAATCCCTTCAAAACTAAGCTTGTATACCCTTGCAGTAAGTAATATGATGGAATCATGAATAAGTTACACATTCATTTTGACCACATAAAGTACATAAATTCGGCTCTAGTACGAAAACATAAAATAGGCCTGTTCATGTCAATCAATGTTAGGTAGCCCTTCAATTCGCTGAAACTGAATAAAAGCCTGTCAATTTGCTGTGGGCAGTATATAGATATGTATGTTCATGCATTGTTCATGCCATAGCAACAATCGGAAAAGTGGATTTACTGTAACAACAACTTTTGGTTTTTTTAGAGATATTTTCACAACACTCAACAGCTGACCGCAAAATTCAATGATATTTCCATTTGCTTAAAGTAGATTAAAGCTTAAGATAAGTAGCATAATCTGTACAGTCTAGGGCTTAACAACTAATAGTAAATGATAAACAATAGTTGATGTCTAATCGAATCCATCGCGGGGTCGAAACTGGACTTAAATTACTCAACATTCAATATAACTTTGTGAGATGAATACATCGCCATCTGGATGCTTTAATCGAGTTTCTGATTGGAATTGTGCATTGTTCATCTCATATCATGCAAGGGTATTTAATCATCGGTAGCTGTAGAATTTTAGATATTTTTCTTTCTCTTGTTTCTTTTGTATTCTGCATTCCCTGGGAGCAGTTGTAATTGAATTTTTCACAACAAGTAGCTGCAGTTGTTGCTGCTGCAGCTGCGGCTGTTGCTGCTGTTGCTGATGCGGCGGCTGTTGCTGCTGCAGCTGCGGCTGTTGCTGCTGCTGCGGTGTGGTTCTTCGTAGTGGATGTACAAGTACTGCGCATTGTCAAGTCAGTGAGGTGCAAGAATGGTGCAAAAGGCAGCTAAAACAAACAGTGCCACAAACATTTTGCGCCAAGGCAACAGCAATTCGCATTTTCTGCAATGCATGCAGACACATATAATACATATGCGTTTGTGTGCGTGTGTGTGGTTGGATGTCAGTGTGTGATTATTACCGCTGCAGAATGCGCCAAACTTTGCATAAGCCGGCAGCCTTACAGCCACTGCTTTTCTGCGTGTGTGTGTGTGTGTGTGCGTGTGTGTTCGCTTCGGGACATTTTAATCAAAAGTTTTGGCTTGTTTGTTGTATTGTCTGCTAACAGCAATGATTTCTTATATGTGTTAGCTGGTGCGTTTGTGTGCGTGTGCAGCCAGCCTGTAATTAAATTTTGTGCTCAAATAATTCACTTAAAATACAATCTATATAATCCTAACTGAAATACTAAACTATATTAAATTGAGTTACTAAAAATCGATTTGACATTGAATTAATTATTAATTTGAATTATGCTGAAAGGTACAAAAAATTCAAATTGTCACGCATTTCTAAACATTTTTTCAGGTTCATTATTTGACAATACATATTTATATTTACATATATTATTCACTTGGAAACACATCGTGTAGCAACACGAGTTTGATTTTATCTCATTACTTCTTGCAACAACATTACGTATATAAAATGCTCTAATTAAAGTACACAATGATAAAACATGAATAAAACATTTAAATTTCTTCCGTCGAAGATTAAATACACTTTTTCTAAATTCGATTACTATTTGATTACTTGTCTAATGTCTATATATATTCAAAATAAGGACTTGTTCAAATTCGGTTTATCTACTAAAAAACTATTTTATTCAACTCAAATGTCTGCGCATTTTTACTTTGCTTACATCTTTAGATTGAAATTATTTTTGTGATTTGAGTAAAATGTTAAAAAGTTAATGCCTGGACAACATAATTGTGCTCTTGGTAAGGGCATTTATACAATGTGTACTTGGTGTATGCCATGTTAGATTTCCGTTTTGCTGCTGTTCATTTTCCTGCCTTAATTTATTTGTCGCTGCTAACTGAATTTGCGGTTTGAATTTAAAATGGGGCACGAAACAATTGACACAAATAATTTCGGTGTTTCGAATTTGTTACAATGGCCCGCAAGTTACTTAGTTCAACAGCAAATTGAAAAGTTTTAATTAAATGCTTAAAATATATCAATTAGTCGTGCGCTGAATACATGAACACTATATGTTTGTGTGTATATATGTTGGTATGTGTGTCATGCCCTGGTCCAAACCAAACCGAACCGACGCAAACCGAACCGCATGACCCCCCCATTGCTGCCACTTGGTCATGCAGCATTTGGTTAGAATTTTGCAACAAGTTTGATAATTTTGATTTCAAGCGAAATGAACATTCAACACATTTTGGGCCGGAAACACTTGACGGCTGCTGCCAAGTTTTTGAGTTCGTAATGTACAGAAAAGTTCAGCCAAAGAAGTTTGGCGCGGAACAAAATTTACTGGGTTGTTTTCATTGCAAATGTTGTTAAAGCCGAAATGTTTGCATTTGACACTCGGCAGTAATTTTGTGTAAATGCGTCAACTGGCCTCTGGCCGCGAGCTGGCCGAAAACAACAGCAACAGCAACAGCAAGAGCAACAGTAACAAAAAACAATTTTAGTGAGGAGGATACAGTTAGTTGAGACATGCCCACGGTTACGCCTACTCACACGTACACAAAATGGCCGCCAGAGCGTTTAACTTTGCGACTGTCATAATTTTTATTGGACGTTAACATTAACAGGCAACAGTCAAGTCAGTGAACAATGGCAACAGCTTTGACTGTCTTGCCTGCCTTTGGTCCTGGCCTAAAGTGTCAGTGTAAAATCAGATAAGTGCGTGGCATGAAACTTGCAACTAGCGACTATTCGCCATTTATTTAACAATAAAGCGTCACCGAGCTGCGTTCTTAACAATCATTAATGTGGCCCCAAACCCTCCGAAATTGCCGACTCCAAGGCAAGAAGGAAACTAGCAGCTGGAAACTGTGGCAACACTTCGACAACGGGCCACTAACTACGCTCGTGGAGGCGCTCATAAAAAGGCATTAAGACCAAAGTAAAGTGCCTATTTAAGTTGAGTCATAAAATTGGCTTTCTATCTGGCAAATGGCAGCCTCTACCCCAAGTCAGAGGCGCCAAGTCTAAGACGATGAAAAGGACGAAAAAGTAGATTGTGGGTGAAGCATCCTCCAATAGGCGCAAACACAGACACCACCCGATGTTTTGTAATTTTATTTATTTTATTTCAATGCGTGTCTAAGTGCTCAACTTTTGGCATTGCACAATATGGCAAACGCGATGAAAATAAGGGAAAATGGGCAACTGCTGTTCGCAGTTCTCGGCTCAAGCAACTTTTCAACTTGCTTTCGACAATTTTGCATAGTTCAAATTTTGCAAGAAATGTCTGCGAAAATATTTACACAGTGCTGAGTGGACCGACGGGAGGGCCAACAAACTTGTGCATGCCTCAAGATTCGGGCAATTACCACCACCCCTGAATCATCTGAGAATTTAATTAGTACCAGTGGAAATGCACTGACCTACAATTATAATACACGTGTACGTGAAGTTACATAGACTTTATTCATTCTTAGCAACATAAATATTAATTCATTCGAATTCAGTTTCCCAAACTTTCATTTCTCATGGTTTTCGGTGTTTCCCTCAACAAAATTAATTTAGTTTACAAGTATTTCTAATTTTCACGTAAATTAAACTTGTTTACCTTTATAAATTACCTTTACAAAATGTATTATCGTATATAAATTGAATTTTATGTTTTTTGTTTTATTCATGAAATGAAAAAATGTGTATTATGTTTGTGAACATTGCTTTTTTTCGGCTTGCGCAACATTATCCCAAATTAGTATGTTCATATAACTTAAATAAGTTTATCAAATTATTTATTTTTGATTTTGGCAATTCATCACTCAATTTCTATTTTTGGAATTTGCTGCTGTTAGAAATAAGTATCAAATTCTGATTTTTATGCCACTTCATCAAATGGGGCATCAACATTTGCTTTTTGTCAATAAATGACGCCTCTGCGATGGGCTTCGCTTGATGAGGCGACATTGTCAGCGTCTGCTTACATATTTACAGACCCACTTACATACATATACATATATGTATGTAACGTGTATACACAAATAAATAAGTAAACGCCAGACGAAGCAACTTGACTATGTGATACACTCGAAGCATATTTGATGAACGCAGCCCTAAATACATTTCGAAATCTGCATTTTATTCAAAAAAAGAAAAGATTAATTATTCTATTTAGATTTTAGCAGCTTTTAAGTTGCTTCAGCTGAACCAAATCCAATTTGAGATGCATAACTATTAAATGGCTTGTATAAATAGGTAGTACGCAACATAACCTTACATTTTCATGGCAACGTGAGGAGGAATAAATATATGGAAGTATGCGCAACATTCATAAATTATGCGAAGCAAAATAAATGGGGTACAAGACTTTTTATATCTGTAAAGCCGTTACGCTCTGTGCAAGTGTGTGTGTGATGTGTTTGTGTGTGTGAAATCAAACGGAAAAATCAGCAAACGAGCAAAATATAAAAGAGCATAAGTTAAGTGCGTCATGTGGCACAGGACATGAGTGACTCTTTGTGAATCTCTGTGCGTGTGCCTGTGAATCAGGCCAGCCTGTGCCTGTGCCTGTGCCTTTGCCTGTTTTGCCCTTGTTTGAGTCTATTGAAGAGCCGTGTGCCTAATGAAGATTTATACCTTGAATAGGCCTAAAATATATACACACACAAGCAAACGTACACATTAGAGGCACATTTTGAATTGCGATCGAATTTTGGATAAATTGCAAGCACGTGCAAATTAGAATACGATTACACGAATACTGACTGAGTACAGAGAGCGAATGCTTGACTAAGCACTTTGAATAGTCGACCTAGGAAACCAAAAAGGGCAACGACGGCAACGACTTCAATAAATGTTTAGTATCTGCCCATCCTAATGCTAGTCAAGGGAAGAAAACTCTAGACGAAATCCGGCCAGTCCTTCAGTACATAAAATTAAATTGTCAACTTCCGTAATGCGACGCATAAACACACAAACTGAGAGCTAACAGCGGCAGATGCAGACGCAGGCGCAGACGTCAATGGGACGACGCAGAGGTGCAGATAGAGGCAGGGACAAACTGGGGGCATGTTCGCCAACGTTGACCAAAGTGGCCCTGGCATCAAAGTGAAAATATTATTAGAAGTAAAATAAAGCAAAAACAAAAAATAATAAAATATACAATAACAAGGGGAAAGCGCCCCACAACTGGTAAAAAAAATTGTTGTCTTCTTTTTGGGCAGTCCACTTAATTCCAGCCCAACTCCAGACACACTTGCCACACAGGCGACTTGGCGTCGCGTCGCAGTCGATATAAACTGCTGCGCCGGATGTGGTAAATTTGGTCTTCGTTTGGGATTCGGGCACAATCAAAGGCAAACGTTATTTGACTAGGCATTTGGAATCACATTCGTCTATTGCCTTACCTAAGGACACTAGTTAAACAAAAAAACACATTTTTTCAGTAACTAAGTGAGTGAGGGTATCAAGAGTTCGCTGTAGCTGGCTATATGACATTAATGTTGCTTTTAATCGTTTGTTTTTATAATTTCAAATGGGATTTTGTTTAATAAAGTTGCATCAAGTAGCTCAATAATTAATCTCGGCTATATTTGTATACACTGTTTTTTTAATAGGGTATCCAGAGCTTGAAATGCCTTCATTTATACAATTGAAAGTTCTTCTAGCTTTGTCCAGTTTGAAGTGTTTTCTGCTTAGTGGATGGTATTGACAAACATAGCTTAAGTATATAAGGTAGCTCTAATTTAATGGAAAACATCGAGAGTCGTTTAATATAGCTATGCTTGATTCAATTTCATTTCTTATTAATAAAGATGTTTTGACAAAAAGTTCCTCCAAGTTCTGGGGGAATGACCGAACAGAGAATGTAATTTATGTTGATTTTCTGATTAAATATTCAGTTGCGGATATATTCGCAGAAATGTAAAAAGCAACTGAGATTTGTAGGGTATTTAGACGTGATCAAAAGCGCAGTTCATACCTTTGCTTCGGCTGCATACCTGTGCTTGACGTCACCCATTTAAGCTCAATTTATTTGCGACCCAAAGAAAAGCTTTGTAAACCATTGATCGATTCCTATTTTGATGGCCTTTTCCCAGTTTTCCACTTGCCATTTCCCCAATTTGCTAAACGTTGAGATTTGGTAAATCCCGCCCTGGCTTTTATGTTGTTGCTGCTTAACATTTCCATGTGAACTGTCACACTTTGCATTGTGGTAGGCCGTCAGGCAGGCATGAAGGCAGGCAGGGGGCAAGGAACACCATCGGACTGACTGTGCGGGCTGTTTATGCCGTTGACATTTCCGAAACAGCAAATGGCTTTGGCATGACTCGGATGTCCGGCAGTCTGAGCATTGTGAATTTTTTACATTTTTAGTTGATTTTCTGTCAGCGATAAAACCAAACGCAGCAAACGAACAAAATGAAATTGTGGTTTTGATTTTGGGTAATTTTTCTTTTTGCAATTTATTGCGGTTGTACCATCCAAAAATTTGTATTTCTACGGCGCTGACCTTGCAATTAAGATTGAGTTTATAGATTTGAAACTACGTTGGCCACAACCACAAGTGGAATTCAGTCTAGGTGTTGTTTGTCATTCAGCGCAGCGGGAGTTCTTCACCGACCGCAATTGTTTGGCTGGAATCACAGTTTGAAGAATTTTGGCCAGAAATTTGTAGTTGGGCTAGAAGCGTAGAAAGAGGAAGCAGCTTGTAAAAGTGATTGTATAGGAATAAAACACGCTCGATTAAATTGTTGTTGCTAATAAAATTGATAAATCCGGTTTGTTGAAAATGTTATACAATTCCTGCTTGTTTTGACATTGGCATCTAAACAGGCAGTGTCGGTTGTGCTAACGGTTGGTACCTGACTACGGATATAGCAGCTTTCAACTTGCAACGCTGCAGCTCTACTGAAAACTTTTTGCAGTGCCCCCACTGCGTATATGTTATTTGTATAGTTGTTGTATAGTCAGTTTGAAAGTTTTGCACATGCAAGAGCTGCAGCAAGTCACGTTTTATTTTCTTAATAGTTGTTGTGTCCCTTACTTATTAGTGCCTTTCATTTTGTTGCAATAAAAACAGCGAACTGCACTTCGTATTAATTACACCTATTAAGTTAGTTTTGGCCAACAAGCATGGTGAATAATTGAGCTGTGGGTTGCCACAGTTGTTGAGCTTTCGTGACTGGACAACATTTTGCTTGCAGCTCATCACAAAGCACAAGGCACGGGCTCTGGTAGACAAACTAATTGCACCCGTTTCCGTTGCAGTAATCAATTTACCGTATGCGCAACTCCCTTCGCATGAACATTTAAAGTTTCCAATGTGTATCTGTGTGCATGTGAGTGTGTGATTTAGTGTACCACATATTTGCCTAGACGCTTGTGGTCAGTCTACAAAGCATGCCGAGTTCTACTCATTACTCAGAAACAGAAACTCACCCGCAAGTAAGCCTGTGGCACCTTCTGAATCACACATCAAAACAAACATTTCCACCGAGCAAATATTCAAAGTTCTCTGTTTGAGATTCGCAGCTGAGTTGTGGCAGGTGATTTAATTTCGATTGAGGTCTGATTGAGGAATAAGTTTGCTAAGATTAAAACCAATATCTATATACAAAACACATCAACTTTTGTTTAGTATACATTTTAATTAACTAAGTGGTTGACTGACATCAATTTATTGATTTGTCCATTGGCGTCCATTATGAATTACGATAATTAAGCCACAAAATGCTTAATGAAGGCCTGTCACAAAATGCCAAAAATATATTTGTTCGACTCAACGAACACATAAAACAATTTTCGATCATAAATCTGTTTATTCGATACATACAACAAATCATTTCCAAGTAGTATGTCTTTTCTGCGACGACTGCGAGTCCTTAACTCCCACCACGTCCCAGTGGCAGACAGTGAAAAGTTGGAGTAGCAATAATAACGCTTGCAAGTTTGGCATTAATTGAGTTAAGCAAGAAAGTTTTCCACTTGTGAGTTTTTAACTGCAATGGCCCACAATTACAGCCCTCATCCAGCGAACACACCCACAAAATTGCAGCATTGAAATTTAATTCAATTTTTAAATACGTCGCAATTGCTAGAGTCAAATCCTTCACATACCCACTTTTTGCTACGCACAAGGATTTTTGAGTTCGACGTATAATACATTTATGAGAGGCATGCCGGAAAAACACTTTTTAATGAAATATTTCCAATACCCTGTACTCAAAAGGGAACTCAACAGATGAAAGCATAGACGAAAAGCTCAATCTCTAGGAATGTTACTAGTTCTTTGCTGTCTAATCTGTACATCTACATTTACCACAAATGAGAATATTATTATAATAATAATTCGAATAAATACTATACGATTTTCAGCTATAGAGTATTTAATAGTCGAGATCTTCCTACAAAGTTATTAATATGTATTTTTTCGCGGCATGCGGACAAATCTGCGACCAAGGCTGGAAATATTCAATCTATGCGGCTGGTGCGTGTATGGAAAACAAAAAATGTAGGCACAAGCACACACACACAGAGGCACACACACACACACACACACACATACACACACACTGTCGTCAGTTACCTCATTGTTAAAGCAAAGTCAAGTGAATAAATGCAAATGAACGAGATGGTGCGAGTTCGCGCAACTCAGGAACTGCCTTTTGCTATTGGGTTGCGGCTTGCGTGTTTGTCTTATGCGGTATCTACCATCCCCTAACCAACCCCGACCATCACCTAGCTCGACCTCAGGCAAGCAAGACAATACATGGTTGCTTACAGTATCTAATGGCAAAATTTGTTGTCGCAGTCTTAGTCGCAATGGCAGTCTCTCAAAATCTTTGCAGTGTTTGCTGTCATCATCATATTCTTCTCCAGGCGCTGTCTCCTCTTGTCTTTTCGCTTTGGTAAGTTATATTTTCTTTTTTCGTCGAGCCACTCCTGCTTCCCCTCCACCCACGAACACCCTCGCCCTATGTGCCACGGACTCTTTTGGCTTTTGTTGACAGTATCATTAGGCAATGCTGTAGTCGTTGCTGTTGCTATTGCTATTGCTGCTGCTGGTGCTGCTTATGCTGCTGGTGCTGCTGGTGCTGCTGCTGTGTCAACCGTTATCATTTGTTGTCCTTGAGTTGCGCCCGAGTCTTTTGTGAGCGCAACTGAAATCGCGTAAATTTCTTTCCCACCCCAACTCCAAAAGATTAAAGGCAACAAATAACAAGTTAGTCTGGCAAAAGAAATTCGTTTGTTCTACTTCTACTACTTATAGCTGTTTAATTTTATCTTCCACTTCGTCTGTGGGTTTATATTCTGTGCGATATATAAATATATATTTACAGATATGTATATATATATACATTCTCCAAGATCTGCCCATAAGAAAGAAAAAGTTTGTGTAAAATATCACCTTTTTGTGCGATTTAAATCGCATTCAGTAAAGCCTGCAGACTTTGTAATGAGATTTTTTAATTTTGTCCTTAAAATAAAAAGTTTACTCTGAACTTCCGCACACCTTCGCTCTGTCCATGGCTTATTCTCACACGCACTTTGATTTATCTACACCTAACTCTTGATCCTCTTTTTGAGCGCAGTTAATGGTCTTCATTATCGGATTATTAAGGCACTTAAGGCATAGCTATAAGGTATTTTGCAGCCGAGCATTCTCGACTAAAGCAGTTATACCTTTTTTTTGCTTAGTTGGCAGCCGTCTTAATTTATCGGTCTATATATACATGTTGTATAGTAGATTTATAATTTGTGGTTTTATTTTTATTTGGTGAAATTTAAGCATTCAACCATAAATTACACTTGTTAGCCGCTTGCCACTTTTTGCTTTTCACTCTCCACTTGCCACTCACACTGGGGGCACACACAGAGGAAGCGTTTGCATACTTCTGGGCGCCAGAAAGAGAGACTTTCAATATGTTCTTAGCTCATTATCAAAGCCACAGCCGCCGCTTGAATTGCGTCACTCGACTTGCCAATTTGTCAGACAGCCAGTGGGTCGGTTGTTCGGTTTGTCGGTTTGTCGGTTGGTCAGTCAGTCAGACAGTCAAACAACACCCCTTTTATAACCGCCGGCGTCTTTGCCAATAATTTCGACAGCAATTTTCGTAAATTAGCTTGTAGCACACTTCGCGTCCCTTTACTGTTCCGCATCCGCACCCTACCAAACTGTCAACTACTTCAGCAGTAATCCAAAATGTTACGCAAGCTCTTGTACGCATCTACACACACACACACACACGCATACTCACGCACAACCAACAAACACAGTCACAAATATTTGAACCGCCCCCAGGCGACTATGCTGAACTGAATTTGCTTTTTAGTTCAAATTTCTTTGTGTGTGTGTGTGTGTGAGTGTGTATATGTGTCTGTGTGTGGGTGTGTGTGGGGCGTCGTATGGCAACTGCCATGTTTCGAGTGGGGGACTGTGGAATTTACTGCGCTTTAAACATTAATTTATGTAGAGCGCACAAATGTGCAGCCGAATGGGTTAAAGTTAAAGCGCGCAGCCAGCGAAAGTGTAAATTATCAACGGTAATTAAGTAAAGCCCATGTATGTCTCCCTGTTTGTATCTATGTTTGTGTATGTATATGCATGTATATGTATGTGTCTGTGTTTGCGTGTGTTAGCCATTAGCGTTGCCTATAAATTTCAAATTTAATTTTCAAAGCAAGCTTATGAACCGCAGAGCGCAATACGCTGCCCCAAATCAAGCAATTTCATGGCGCCAAATTAAGCATTAATATTAATTAAATATATTTTGCATAAAATGCCGCAATTATTCGATTATCCCAAAAGCTGACTATGAGTACATATTCCAAATAATTGAATAAATTAATATAGAATAAAAATTAATTATGAAAATAAACAATTTTAGATCAAATTATTGTGTTTGTCCTAATAATATTTGTATATATTATTTGAAGTGCATTTAGTTTAAGCTAATTAGCCGATGGGCTCTATATGGGTTATGTATGTATGCATAACACACAAATAATAAACATAATTAATAATAATTACATAATTTATGCCTGAAATAACGCAATTAATCAATTAGTTTAAGTGCTGTTCAGATGGCTTAGAAAATATATAAATATATACATATACATTCTATATACATACATACATATGAATATACATTCAAATGAACTCATAAATAAATGTGAAAATTATAAATTATTATAAATTATTATGATTATTATAAACTAAACTGGTAATTAACATAACAACTGCACTGAGTCCGCTCATTAATATTTAAGCTAAGTTGCTGATAGGCTGTGTATGTCATCGGTAACTACTAACTTATTAATAACCAACAAATATTTATTATTATTACAATTTATTGCTATTTTTAGTTTTTAATAATGTTTTGCTTGATTTTATGACAAGTGAAATGAGAAAAGTGAAATGTGATGGAAAAGAAGTCTGTGTGCAATATTGACTGCGCTTGTAGCCTCAACAACTAAGCCTGCATGTCCGAAGCGCAGCTTGAGCCCCACTCACCAGTTCTGGCTACTCAGAAGCGTACCTAAAAAATTAATTACCGTTTCATGGTGCAAAAATGGCCGTTGCTGCCACCGCGGTCGCTAATGCCGCAAAAGTCATGTCTAACTTTTGTGCGCTGCCGACTAAAAAGTTTATAATTACGACCGTGAAACCGACTGGCGGTTTTTTGTATTCACTTATCTGGTAACTGGTGAATAGTGGGTGGTGGGTGGTGGGTAGCTGGTTGGCCGGGTGTCGCTTATCGCTTGGTATTTAAGTTTTTAATATAAGGGGGCCTGTATGTGGTGCCGCAGCCGTAGATGTAGCTGACAGAATGGAAGCCATGTAAATTGTAATTACACTTAAAACCATAATCCGGCTTTATGCGCAAAACGCGAGCTCCTTTTGATATGGGGCGTTTCCGTTTCGATTCGTTTCGGCGCATTAAGGAACTGCTAAGCACGGAGCTTTTGGCCAAAACAGCCCACCAGACAGCCGTGAGTAACAGTGAGTTACAGTTACTTAACGCTTAATCCCAAGGTGGGCGGCCAACAAAAAAAAAGAAAACACTTTCTGAATTAAAGCAAAGGTGGCATGCATTGAAATAAATTGAGCCAAATGTACATGTGGCAGAAGTTTTGCACAACAACAACAAAGAATGAAGTAATTACGGTTGCCGATTCCAAAATATTTTTCAGACGAAAGCCATAAAAAAATCTTGAATAACAACATCAACGAACATGAATAATTTTGCTTTTGTTATGGAAAATTCATATTCTTAAATACATCTCACTACAAGAATATATATACGTACAGTTGATATAGTTAAATTATCTTCGTGCCCCGGAAGTGCTTTATTTAATACATTCCACACCCAGTAATTGAAATTGAATACCCTGAAATTCAACACCCTCTGCCAAAATTATTAGCCAATCTGTATTTTTTTTTGGCAAGTGAAGTGAATTAAGTGAAGTCTTCAAGTAGGATAATCTGCAAAAAGAGTTCATATCGAGTGAAACTTTACGATGCAGTAAGACATGAGGGAAAATGTTCATTCGCCGCCGGCATTGAACGGCTGGAAGATAGAGTGTAGCGCGTATGTCTTTGCCGCGGCTGTAACTTGCAACATTATTTCATTTACAAAAATTTGTAACAGAATGCAGTACTTAATTCTGATGACTTCAGCTGATGTTGGTGCTGCTGCTGCTGCTTCTAAAAGAATACGACGCCATTTGGCATTTAGCTTTGCATTTTGGCGTCAATGTGCTCGTTGGCATTTAAAACGCAGACAGTTTGCTCCAGTTGCTACTGAGTGCAATTACTTAGAAACTCACACACATACGCGCACCAAAAAAAAAAAAAAAAAACAAACCCAAGAATAGATATTCGTGGCTGTGTGCCTTGGCAAACAAAAAAAAAAGTTGGCCAAAGAAAAAAGGGCAAAACCAGAAAGTTTTAACTTGAAATTCAAGCAATTGCTTTTGAAAAGTTTCAATTTCTGCGTGCTGCGAGTTGTGAGCTGCGAGTTGCGAGCTGCCAGTTTTCCAGCTCGACTTTCCCCATTTCGAGATGTGAGATGCCGAGACAAATGATAGGCAAATTCTCTGTTTCGTCTTGGATTTTTTTTTCCACGCTGACAAGTTTCGTAATGAAATTGTGTCAGCGGGATTTTGTTTCAGATATTCTTGTCTTACTTATTTTTTTCATTTTGGTGAGCTATCTGTCTTCTTAAGAAAACAGAACGTCAAGAGTTACATGAAACACGCAAATGAAATCAAGCGCCCCGAATTCAGTCAAATTAACGGCTTAAATAAAATGCGTACAAAAAGACAACCTGAAAACAGTCAGCGTACTGATTAAAGGGTATACGAGAAAAGGGTTTGGTTGTGGTTGAAGTTGTTTTGGGGAAACAGCTGCAACAACCACTTGTCCAAGTTATCCGCAGAGCAACTCGTTAGCAGACATCTTGTCTAACTATGCACGTCATCAGCAGGATTATCATTGTCATCATCAGCACACCATAACGGTGATGAGGCTCAAAATTGAAGTCGAAGAATGGAAGAAACAAAAATCGAAAAAGTACTAGACGAAAGAAAAAGCAAAAGTTGGTAAATCAGAAAATCATTTGCATATAGTCTAAGCAGTCAAAGTTGAAGTGCCTGTCTGGGCCCAGGTAAGTTGACTCTTTATTTGTCTTTAATGGATTTGCATGACTTGCGGAAAAAATAAAATAAGACCAATCCGAAACCCACCCATTCCAAGTTGTGCTTTGTGGTAGCTTCTCCTAACTCCTAACTGAAGCCATATAAATGACTTAAACACGCCCATATTGACATAAGTATTATATATGCAAGATCAACTAGTAAATTGCATATTTACCACCCACCAAAACCATCCACTTTGTACTGCGACCAAACGAATACCCTACAAAACACAGTTTGATTATTAAGTAAACATTATATAGAGCAGATAATCTAACATAAAACGATCACTTTGGGGGATGCAAATAAATTGATGTTCAAAGAATATATGTGCATTATATTTTATATGTTATTCGTTTCCAATATTGCATACAGTTTTCCCACATTGTACTGAACCTGTTTGATAACCTTTTCTCGCATTCGCAAATCTCAATCCGTGCTGGTGTCCAAAGCACGTCGTAACCGTTTTGGCAGAAGGTGGTGCCGCCTTTAAATTATGTTGAATTTACGGGTATTCAGCGACCCCAGACTCCCATGCAATGCTGTCGAAAATGCAGGCTCAGCACCAAGGCAGCACATGCATACCTGAGTGTGTGTGTGTGTGTTAGTGTGTGTGGATGTATGCGCAAACGTGTGCGACCATTAGTTTTTGTGCTGATTATTATGGCTGCCACTGCCGCAGCAGCGCCCACGTGTCGTTGCATTTGTATCAGGTGAACTTTATTGCTATGTTGCCGAGCTATAACTGGTTCCTTGTATGGCGTGTGTGTGAGTAATATTAAATTATTCCTGCCAGCGCGCTATTGCATGGGATGTGTGTGTGTTTGTAGGTGTGAGCCCCCCTTGTAGACCTTGACCCGTGCTGAGGCTGCTAGCTGCCTGGCTGCTGACAGGTCGACTTGAGTTTATTTAAAATTATTACGCCTGAAATGAAGAAATATTTAAGTACGGGCTACGTGCAACCCCTTGTTGCAACATCCTCATGGCTTATGCTATTAAGGCAATGCGCTTTCTTTCACTTATTGCTGTTTTCATGCGCATCAATTTAAGCCAAGTTGAAGTGCGAAGCTCACATTACGTATTCGCCCCATGGGGGAAAATTGTAATTGTGGCAATTAAGCAATCGTGCAAGCTCAACTTACACCACCCACTTACTGTAAATTCATCCAAAAAGGGGCCAGCTAATCGAGGCGTATTGAATACATAGAAAAACGATGTAGATAGTTGATGCCTTTTTTTCATTTTTTTTTTTTTGTCAATGTGGTTTATTGACCGCATGTACAATAGCCAAAAGATAGACCAACATCTTTTTTGGGTATCCGAATTTCATTCAGACTATTCATATGGTATTCAGACTGTTCACCTGACTACATTTCCAAAACCGAGAAGTGTTTGGCACAACATCTGCGGCTCGACAAATTGACAATGGCTTACCCACCCATATCTGAATTGTGAGTATACATATTTGCTTTTACATTCAGTAGATTTTCTTAGAATACCTGCCTCATTGTCAAACATGGAATAAATAATCGCCTGAATCAATTATATTTTTTTTTTATACAATTTTCATTTTCATTTACTAAAAATAAAACTGGTGAACAAATAAACACCTATTCACAATATATTTCTTAGTGAACGAAATCAAATAAAAATATGTCAATATACATTTCTCCCATATATTTTCAGCTGATCATTCTTTTATAGTTGGATGACCCACTTTTGTTGAGGACTCAATTGGAAACATAAGTGAATCATACTCTAACATTATTTAAAACGTCTAAAAATATATTACATATGTATAAATATGATAGTATGAATTGGGGTCGAGTGGTGCAATATAATACAAAATTAGCATTTGTGGCAGAAAAGCACATGCCCCACATATCTAAATCAAATGTTGTTCTAATAACAAAAATACAACGTACAGCAGCCAATCGCCAGAGTATTTGGCATGTGTATTATCATGTCTGATATATCTGTATATCTGTTTTCTATGTTTTTAAATATGTATTTTTTCTACATCGGAATTATGCAAATGTTTATGTTCATCGAGCTGCAGATTCGAGCTGAACAAAATGCATTTGTGCGTGGGTGTGTGAAGACATCGGCAAAGCACGTTGCAATTCTAGATGTCCTTCAGATAGCTGGGCTCCTGACATGCATAAATATTGATATGCGAGCGGTGTGCCGGGTCTAAATATAAATGTGCTCCGACTGTAAAGCCAAAATAATAAATGAAAAAAAATGAAAAAAACGGCAAGTACAGCAAAATTGTATTTTATGAACTAAGCCCATGTTTGCTTTGTTCTTTCGTCATTTTGATTTTTTTCTCAGAATTTCATATTACAGCATTGACAGTGACAGTTGAAGTGTGCGAGTGTGTTTGTTTGTGTGTGTAACCCAAAAAGCAAGCAACATACAAGTTGGCATAACACATGCAACAATGGATGTGCTAGATGTGCCAGAAGTGCACAGCTCCAGGGCCAGCAACTGGGTCGCTTTATTTGATGATTTCACAGACCGTTTTGTGGCCCAAAGGGGGCGTGGCCTATGGGCTGCTGTTGCACGCACAGCAACGGCTGTAGATGGCTTCTGTAGATGCGCTAGCTACACAATCTGTTCCAGTTGTTATAGGGCCCAGCGCACACACACATACAACATACATGCACATGTGTGTGTTTGGGCTCTTTGATCGGTTTTTCCTACACCACTTCGGTTTCATTTGTTTCAATGATTTGGCAACAAACATTCGCAAAGCGACGGCACCTTGGGGCTAAAGCCCACGCTCCCTTCTCCTCCTACACAGCTGCCACTAGTCAAGAGAGCTGGGGGCAATTTCTGGCTTTGTTGATTGCTTGACAAATTGCCAACAGCAGCAACAGACGACACTAGGGGAGGGGCACGGCCAGGAGCATGGCACAGTTTGGCCCTGCAGACAAGTGTTCGCACTCGTATTCGAATGTTGGTGCTCTGTCAGACATTGACAAGTGATGCACGATTTCCGCGCTATCGCTGACCTGTCAGTTGGTGCGACATTGCCAATAATATATTACATATTTACAGTGCACACTCATATTGCCATTTATCCGAAGCCAGCATAACAAAAAGGTGTTACCTTTCAATGTGTGCAATAAATTATATAAGCAGAAATGCATTTTCAACATCTGTTTTTTACTATGTGCACTCTGCGACTCTTTAAATGGTTTATTTGTAGTTTGGGACGTAAATTCTCACTTGATAATAGATTTAGGTAGTATCAAATAGAACTCGCTGACATTTTATTCGAACAGAAATGAAATTAGAGACTACAAAATTAGTGCTAGTTTTCTCTTAGACAAATGCTTTCTGAGACGTCAAAGACGACGAAACTTTTGGGCTTTATGCACGAACAAGCTGCAATTGAGCGATTTCCGCAGAAAGTTCCGCGAGCTCAAGATTGCCACACATCTTTCCTATGGGGGTTATGGTAAGCGAAATGTATTTGCTTACCAATATCATTTTGATATTCAGTGGGGCATTTTTTTATTTATATATATAGTAGCAAAAAGAGTATTTTGAGTCATTTGTCAAATTTGAAGTAACCATTAAGTATGTATAATAATATATGTAGTAGTAAGCAAATGTCAAAGTTGAAAGCTATTTTCCCATTTTTCGCATTATTGCAGAACATGCTGGTCTTGCTGCTATATAGTATGGGAATTTATTGAATGTTCGATGTGCATGTCATTTAAATAATTTAATGATTGCGTTTGGTCGAATCCTGGAAATATTAATTGGCCAGTTACCATTTGTCACACGGGGCATGACATTTTTTGTGTGGGTGTCCGTTTTGCTTCTCGACCTTTGACCATTTTTCGAATATTCCGCATGAGTTCAATTATGCATACGTATTTGCTGCCCAAGGATAATCGGAGAGAACATAATGGAAATTTCCTACGTCAAAAATTGTCATGAATACGAAATTAATGGATTTTTACTTTGGCTATTCTTCGCATTTTCCGGTAGCTTTTTGTGTTGCTACTCTTTTTGTTTTTATTATTGGGCAATCAGTTTAGGGATGTGTACTTGAGTGTAAGTGTGTGTCTGTGTGTGCTATATTTACCACAAGTGCTGCATGCCGCAATGTAAGCTATAAAAATAAGTGCCGACTTTTTTTGCACGCTGCCAAGGACACGCCCGTGCTTGATGCGATATAATCCAATTGATGCCGGCATTTTGCTATCGCTGATGTTGTTGCTGTTGCTGCTTTAGTTGTTGTTGTTGCTGTTGTTGTTGTTGCTGTTGTTGTTGTGATTCTTTTATGTTTTTTGTGCACTTCACTTTCAATTGTTTTCAATACGTAAATCAATCTATCAATGTGTAATTTAATTCTTTTGTCACTGTCATTTCATATGAATTCTCGCACACATACACCCTCACACACACACACACACACACACACTCTTTTATATTTATCAATTTAATTAAATAGTTAACTATTTGTCTACAATTTGATTGAGTGGTTTTTGAGCAATTATTCGTTTTAATTAATAGATGTTATGGAACAAACATATTAATGCAAAGCTGCATTTGAAATAATTTTGTGGCAGAGGCATTCACTTTTAGATTGGGAGCACTTTATTTTTGTCTGTTTATTTGACCTTTGCCTGCCACACGTGTTGCCCGAGGCAATTGCCATATGTCATTTGCCCAGTTGTGGCATAGACTTCTAATTTTCAACTGATTCACTCATAAATATTTCATGTGGCATGCATTCGGCCAAGAGCACAATGTTTCCGCATAATTGTGTTTTGTTAAAATTGAACATTGCGTATACGCAACGCGTTCGTTTAATTCAGTTCGCACTAATTTAAGTTTGTTGTTTGGTTTGAGTTGACTACAATAAAGGACAACAAGAGGAAACACGATTCGTTACACGGTGGAGAGAACGCAACGCGTTGCCGCTGTGGTCAGAAATTAACTGACTGCATGCGCCGTCAAAGGATGTGGCAAGCGGCAGCCAGGCAGAGGCAAGTAGGCAGCCAGGCAGCCAGGCAGCGTATAACCGATAAAAGGCGTCGTTGCTGGCGTCGCGTCGCAGCCACTAGCTGCGCCACTTGTACAGCTCGCTCGTGCGACTTCTCGTTGTTGTCGATGTCGTTTTCGTTGTTGTTGTTGCTGCTTCTGTTGTGGCTGTCGTTGGTGACTCTTGCAAACTTCGGAGCGCAACTGCTTCTGCATGCTCGGACGACGCTAGTCTGTTTACTTTACGCTTTCGCAAGCGACTGGCAATGGCGACTGGCTTTGGCGAGGACACGGACACGACACCAACAGCGCGACAACGGCAGAGGCAGCAGCACAAGCAGCAGCAGCAGAAGCGGCAAATACCACAATGACTAGCCGAAGTCTGCGTCTGCACAGGCAGCAACGTTGACGTCAACGTCTGCGTCGACTGCAATAGCAGCCACAACGTCTCTCTCTCTCTCTCTCTCTCTCTATCTGTCTCTCTCGGCGTTTGTTTGTTGCTGCCTCTCGATTTATGGCGGCTTCACATCGTTGCGCACAAACTGCGTGAAATTGGTCCATGGAAGAAAAGTTTGGCAAACATCATTTGGCGGCATATAGCATTAGGATTATACTTGAATATTTATAATCACGGCAGATATATTTACTAATCGAAAACTGATTGTTGTTTATATTGCTTATAAATTTCAGAAAAAATACGGTTTTCAATCAACAAAATCAAATTTATTTATTTTAATCTTAACTCTTTTATAAATATATCTGATCTTTGACAGTTTAGAGTTGAAACTAAATTTTGTTGTCCAACATAAATATGCCTTTAATTTTGTTGTAGTCGCTTAGGCTTCAACATATATATTTACGTATTAAGATACCTAATCAAATAAGTAGTTTCTATTCAACTATTAATCAAATATATTAATTATTAGTAGTTTATTGTTATTAGTTAGTAATTTAAGTTGTTAAATTGTTAATTGATTTTTGCAACTACTTGTGAGATGTTTTGTTGCCATTTGAAGTTAATTTAAGTGATGCTGTGCTTGATGACAATAAAAACAGCTGTTACATTTTTATAGCAAACATTTGGAAACTCACACACAACTCTCACCTAAGCCTACTCTCTCAGTCACTCTCTTGCATTACTCTCTCTCTCTCTCTCTAATTCTCTGTGCAGCGCTCACGCTTCTGCGCTGTTAGAGTCGCCATAAATTTGTCTGAGGTCGTCTCTGGTTTCCGCCTTCGAGTCTTTTCTCTCTCAGGAGCTGTTCGTGGCGTCTCGTGCTTTGGGTTTTAGCAAACAAAACCCCAAAAACCTCTTAAATGTGGGTTATTGTGCTGAAATTAGTAAAGGGCCAAGTTTGTTCACGTCCCGTCGTCCAACTGCACCTTGAATCTGGCTTCTATCCATTGTGTCCAACATGCATAGTCTGAAACATAAACCGAATGGCTAAATGCTTAGCATACTTTTTAGGGACTGCTATCTTTTGGCCTGAAGCTGCCACTTTGGTTAACAAATTGACACAGTTCCGACACCATGTGCTACTTAAAATATTAAAAATAATTTTAGCTTGAGCACAAGCTGCAACTGACACGCAAAAAAAAAAAAAAAGAAGTTGGCCAAGCTTGTGGCTGATCTATCGTTTATTAGTTATAAAGTAAATTTTTTTCTTCTTGCTGGGCATTACCAAATAAATGGGCCACAATTTCAAGCTGAAGGCACATAAAAAGCAACATTCTGGCCAACTCTTACTTTTATATACTCACACAAATAATGTGTATCAGTGTGTGTATGTGTGTTTGCTTTCATTATCTAAAAACAAGAAAATCACAGACAATCAGTTAGCGACTGCGTGGGGAAATAAACTCGTCAAGAGTTTGTGTTTTAACGGCGCACACAGCCAAAGAGCAGCACAAAAGTTACATTCCTAAAGAAATGGATAGCGAAGGGCTAATGGGATGAGGTGGTAAAATGGTCGGGTCTGGTAGTCATTGTGCGGGCGAAAAGTTTGTCGGCTGAGTTGAGCTTGATGCCGACGTTTGCCAGTTTTGCCGCTTCCGTCGCTTTGCGAGTTTGCAGTCAATGGCTACGTCATTATTTTCATTTATTGGCACAATCAGTCAACGTTTTATATCCGGAATGTAATTAGGTGAACACACAAACTCACCGGAAATACGCAGACAGTCTGCATGAGAAATACACACACATCGAACACACACAGACGCATTCGGTGCAACCCGTGGGGGCACAAGACATATTCGCATTTTTGCAAAATATTTTTACAAACACATGCTAATGTCTGTTATAACATACATTTGGCACGCACGCTCACTCACTCACACATATACGCCACATGCTACGGCTGCAACTGCAACTGACAACGAACAGGGTGGGAAGGGTTGCGGGGTGGGCACTTCAGCCCGACACTCAGGTCTGTTTATTTGCCTGGACAACTAGTCCGCTATCGCCTCTGCTCCTCTGAGCCTCTGAACGCGTCTATGTGTTTGAGATACACTTGAACGTCAGTTATAACAACTTTGTCATAAAGTTTGCCACACGCCACAAATTATGCGTATCTGATAGCAAAGTAGTCGCCGAATTTAAGCGTTAACGAGCTCAAACTTTTTCTTTGTCATGGCTCAACTATCATTATTTTCAGAAAATAAATCTTCATAAGATATATGTATGTGTTGCCGATGTTTCTGCTGTGCCTTAAAGAGCTTTGATTGCAGAGTGCCAAGGAATATTAATGGCTAAAATGAATATTTCGGTTTATATCAATACCAGAAGTATTTTAATTAAATTTCATTACAATATTATCAAACGTATTTTTGTTTCGGTGATGGGCAAATAATTGTTGTATTTGCTTGCTTCTTGCTGTTACTGTGCAACTGAAGATTGTTGTTAGCATAGGTTGTATATATTTACAGGAGGTCAAGCATTTGCTTTTGCTTTCACTTAATTGCTCTTGGTATGGAAGAGAAACTCAGAGAATCGATGGAATTAACATTGGAGGTAAATACAAAAAGGGAGAATTGCATTTTTATTATTGTGGCAGCTATTTACGGATTGATTGCGCAATGTGAGAAGAAAATTGAAATGGAAAAAATAAGGTGAAAGGTAATAATACAGATGTAATGGCAAATTGTGATATGCCTTATTACACATACGCCACGTGGCAACTGTTATACGCCTGAGTACGGTTTTTGTGCGCTGTTGCAAACAAGTCGAACAGCACTTGATAAAAGCATTTGCGGCACAGAGCAGGAGCTGTTTAAATTGAAAACAAATACACACAGTACAAATGCCAATGTAATAGCAAACAACAAACTTCTTAACAAGGAAAACAGGTGGGTAAATAGATGTAAGAAGCGGGACAGGGAAAGGGAATAGGAATAGGAAAAGTGGGAAATAGAAGTGGAAGTGGAAATGAATCGAAACAAGCTGCAATCGAGCGAATTTCATTGAGTGCCACCTTTAGCTGCATGCCAAAAATTGGCATAGAAAATAAAAATGCGTTGCGTGAGAAATTCGCTGGTGAAAAGATGAATTGTTTGGCAGTCTCTTGTAGCCTAGACCGCGTTCAACAGGGCTCCAACTACGTCTACCACTTAGTATTGATGCTGAGTGGGTGGTGAGCAGGGAAGGGGTAAGGAGTGTGGGGTCCAAGGGCAGCCAGGCAGTCAGCAAGCGAATTGAAGCGCTTCAAATTGAATTTTGAGAGCAGAAAATTTTTCAATCGACTCACTAATAAGGGCAATAAATATTCCATTCCTTCCATTCATTGCGATACACGGCTCGATTTTTGAACTCGTTTGGTAGTAAGTTTGACAGCTAGTTTAATGGACGCATTTACGTAGATTAGATTCAATAACTCGCACCAAAATTAAATATTAAAATTCAATCCAAAAATTTAAAAAGTAGTTGCGGAGCTGGAAGTCAACAAAACTCAAAATGGGGGAAGTATCTTGCAAAAATGAACTATTGATTATGATTTCAGCTATATAAGCTATACATTGTGAGAATTAGTGCAGTTCGTGGTGGATATTTATGATTGTATTTTCATTTTGGGCCTTTTGCTTATGGACTCAGTTAGTTCATTTATTTGAGCACGCTTGAGACAACTGACGGCGAAAATTTCATTACGTTTCATTGCATTTCATGTTAAATTCAATTCAACGTGCTGGTATTTTCTCACTTTTTCCTACTAGCAAAGAGAAAACAGGGAAATAAAAAGGAAAACTTCGCACTATTTTCTGGTAAACATTTCTTGTGCTTTTCACTTTCGCCTCTTCTTTTATTATTGCCGTTGCCAGGGCTGTTGTGAACCCGCAGTAAATAAAGGCAGCAGCATCCAGCTAGGCAGCAAAAGCAAAGAATGAAGAAATTTTTGCAAAACGTTTTCCACCCAAAATGGAAATGTGTCACACAATGTCGTTGTCGTTGTCGTTGTCGCTGTTGCTGTTATTGTTGCTGTTGTTGTCGCTGTCGCTTGTCCCATATAATTCCCAGTTACAACTGCCAAGCCCCATCCCACGAGCTGCCTTTGGAAAATGTGTTAAACGCATAAATGAGCTACAGTCAAGTGAATTGCAGGGGTATGGCTTCTAAATTGCTGACGTTGACGAACTGACCATAGTTTAACTTCATTTAGAGCCAGAGCAAAAATCTGCGTATTATTTATAGACAACCCACATTCCCAAATGCTGTCCCGCTCTAAATGACCAACTGGAAAATAGCGCTGAGCAGCGCTTGCTAGAAGCTCATTTTCATTTTCAGTCATTGTCAAAGTTTGGCTATCTGCAAGTGCTTGTGTATATGTGGGTGCCACTTAGCCAAATTGAATATGGAAATTGATTTTTATTGTAACTCTTGTCGATTATGTATAATGAAAGGGGGTCGTGGTCTGACTTAAAACATTGAAATTAGATTCTTTTGCGCTCAGCATCGATTGGCCATTTCTTATTTTTCATTATTCCTCTGTTTGCTATTTGCTTTAGCAATCTAGTTATGTAGATAATCAAGTTCTCAAGCGCAAAAAGTTTAGTGAAATCTTTAGCCACAAACTTATGTAATTAGATGCTGAGATACAAGCAAGTTAAAGATTAAACTCCAATAAAGCAGAAAACCAACCCACACCAACAAAAAAAAAGTGAGAAAATGGAAAAGGGCTATCATGATAAATGAGTTATTTGCTGGTTAACAAAAATGTAATACCCTTTTAGTAATATTATACCTACTGATTACTGAATTACCAAAATTTAAAAACTTTTATTGTCAAATTTTAAACGTAATGCTGGAACAAGAAATGAAAATGCTTAAGCAAAACTTGGATCTTATACTTAAAAACTGAATTTCAAAATCTACATGAATATAATAAAAGAAAACCGACTTGGAAGTGCCAAGTGTAAGTATATACAACGAAAAGGCGTTAAGGAACTCAACTTTTATCGTATTAATTTCATGCTTAACCAACTCACGTGAAATTGGGATTATATACGATTTCTTCAATGCGTTACATAATCCGTTACAAATTTTGGTTACCCTAATAAAGAACAACTCTTTTTAAGACCCATTCGGCTTTGTTGCCTTAAATTAGGTCTAAAGCGATTGCCATAAAGGAAGACACTTAATGGGTTTAATTGTGTGCTCGCAAAAAAAAATGAAAAATGTTTAAGTGGAAGCCTTTGCGACTACTGCTCCAGATCCTGCTGCTGGTGGCCACCAAAAGACATATCTCACACAGTGCACTGTGAAAATTACTTGGTTGAGTTATGCCTTCCTCAAAGGCCGCTGAAATATGGCATTGATTTCGTTTCCTTTGCGTTCTTTTCATTCCATTTGCTGAGCAAGTCGTTAATTAATTTTACACACTATATCAGTTGCCCATTTTCTGTCTCTTTGAGGTGGCATCAGCATGGAAATGAGACTGTCGGCCAATTATCGGTCATAATGCTGTGATTTAATTTAAAACGGTTCCATCGCTAACACCCACACACTTTTATACACATATAAAAATGTGCGGCATCAGCAGCATAAAAATTGGCATCGTATTATATCTTGTTAATTAAGCCCGCGAGCAGCTTTGCAATTTTCTGTCGGTATGTTTATAGCCCAGTTGCCAGTGCCAGTGCTGGTGACAATGGCCACCTTCGTTCGGCATGTCCAAATATTGCAATTTATGACTTAATCCGCGCTTAACCACTGCCTCAGACAATGGCATGCACGGCCAAAAAGATGAAGCTCCTGATTTCATGTGGCATGCGGAGCCGCACGAATGGGAAGCTGCTCGCTCCCAGCCCATTGCTGCCACTCCCTTCAGCAATCGTTCTTCAGCGGTTGCCTTTTGTTTGTTGATTGCATTACGTTGTCCTTACTGTTCTGGTTCTCATCCTCGCTCTCCATCAGACGTTGTTGTTGGTGCTGTCGCCTGCCTTTTGGCACAGTGCAAAACTTTTAAATTAAAAGTCTAAAGCTGGCTTATGGCTCAGTTTATATCCGCTTAAGTCGCTTCATTACGACGACCAACTCGAGCGAGCATCCGATAGAAGTTCTCATATTGCATCAGCGTTTAGTGGGTGAGCGACTCGCTTTCTTTGGCTCAAAAGTGAAACAATGCAATTAGCTGGCCAATATCGATGGGCGCTGACATGCTCCGGCCTTTACACCCCTTACTTTTGTATGCCACATAGCTAACGAGCTTGTGCGCTGGCGTCATAGAAGCTTAACAGCGCACATAAGTTGTTGGCACTCGTTTTAAAACGAAACAACTAATTTTGTGACAAATGCCTTAAGGGTATTTTTTTTTTTTTTTTTGTTTTGCAAAAATACACATATATCAAAGATGCCTAATTTGACATCTGTCGCTGTGTGTTTGTCTTGCCGAAAATAAATTAAATTTCTTGTGTCAGTTAAAAGAACATTTAACATTTGAACCGGAGCGACCAAAAAAAGAAAACAAACAAATATAATGCAGAAGACACAATTGTGAACCTGCTGTGACACTTGTCAGAATCAGGGCTAAAGGTCTAGGGTCTTATAAGACCAAAGAATCCAAATGGGTTCACACCCACACACACACATTCACACACACACACACACTTGCCTCTACATACATGTATACTCTTTTGTATATTTGCCTCAAATGTCAGCGAGCCACATATGAAGCGAAAGGCGCTGATGACAGCAACTGTTGCAAGTTGCCGCATTACGTGGCACCCACAGTAATGACCATTGCCCGGGTATATTTGTACATTTTGTAGCCACAACTAAGCACAGGCAAAGTAAGGGAACGACAGTGAGATAGCCAGTAAAAAGCAAAACAGACATGTCGACCCTTCATGTTGAATACCTGATATAAATAATATATATAGATAATTATTTTCTTTTATATATATGAAGAATAGATTAAAACTCAATTAATGCTTTGCAAGTTGATATATTTACTTCCTAGTCAGAGAGATTCAGTGTTTGTATATTTGTTTTTTATTTATTAGCGTAAAAATACCTCAATGCCTTGTGGAACTGCGTGGTATAGGAAAATATGTGAACATCAACAAGGTGAAGCCGCTTACAAATGCACACAAATGGAACAGACGATGTAACCTAACCAAACCAAACATGACTTGATCGGGACTGGGACTGGGAGCAGGACTGCGACCGGGACCGGGACCGGGAACACAGCCGACCAGACGAGCAGTCTAATTAGTTTTCATTGGGATGCACACGTGTTCGCTAACCTGTCGCAATGGTCAGGCTAGTAACACAAATATAACCAGCAGGTGGGCAGTTGGGCAGAGGAGCAGATGAGGGGCATCATCAACTGAGCGTTTCCTCGACGTGGCTTGGTGGCTGCCGGAAACGGATGCGGATTCGGCGTGCACAGCCGGTTGCTGTTGCAAGGTGCTGTTGCAGCTTTCGACATGTGCGCCGCTGATTGCATAGGTGTGTAAGTGTGTGCGTGTGCATGTGCATGTGTGTGTTTATGTTTATGCGTTGGTTTTAAGTGCAAAACGCATCATGTGGTTAATGGACTTTAATTGCTGTTAGCTGCTAGTGGACACAACACACAACACACAGGACACAAGGCACAGGAAACGGGCTGGCCATGTAGGCAGTGAGAGAGAGAGAGGTGCAGAGAGGGATAGCAAGTGGCCTCATGCGAACCATTTAACTTAATTAAAGTTTGTGAAGCTGGCAACAAACTAAGCTGGCAGCGCAGTGCTTTAAATGCGCATTTGAAGCGTAACAAAAGCGAACGAAAAGCACCAAAATGTAATCGTCCTTATCCCGACTGCAAAATCAACTCTGTTCGTTCAGCATATACGTATATATAAATTGTATTAAACTGTAACTGTAAATCTACGACACACAAAAGGCCACCGTTTGCCATTTGGCCCGGGTTGAAGTCCTAGTTCCACTGCCAGTTCCCCAGCGTGCAATGAAAGCTTTAATAAATTTCCTTAAACGCAGCTCGCATAGAAACGCCCGCGCTTTCAAATGCAAATCTCATTTGCAGAGCGGCAGTTGCCACCTTTTCCCCCACTTCCCCACCACCCTCCCCCCATTGGCTCGGCTTTCAATTTAAATCACATTTTACAATCGGATTAAATCTAAATTCAAATGCCGTTTGCCATTAGACCGCAAAATGTTGCGGACCAAATCAAAATCACAGCCTTTTGAAACGTTTTCAGTTTGTTTGTTGGCTTTGGCTTTGGCGTTGGCCAAGTTTTTCCAGCGGCTCGTTGTTTAAATGCGGCACATGTGGCACATCGTTGTTACCATTTACATGAGAACATGCAACACTGTTCCAAATTGTTGTATCGAATTAACATATAACAATTTCGGTTGCCGCTTGTTCACAAAAGTTCCGTGCGGCCACAAAAAACAAATACAAGTTACACAATTCTGAATGTTGTTGTTCAACTTTTTATACCCTGTTCGCAAAAATGTTTTTTTTTTCATATCTTTGAAAAGGAAAACACATCCTGTCAGATGAACATGATATTTTGATTATAAACATCGACTCTATCTACTAAACGTGATTGTAATCTCAAACTCAAAAACTTATTGTCACACTTTATTCATAATTGATTTAATCAAAATATTTGATAAGAATGAATAAGCTATGGCAGTCGAAACTATACTATCTTTCTGTCCAATACACGTCTGTTCACTTTACTTTATGCACAACGACTCGTCTCTTCTCCTTCTGCAAGTTGGTGATCACACATTTGATATCGATCGACATCGATATCAATGTTAGCTTGTTATCTACAAAATTTTTGACTTTACGTCTGTACGGAGTATCTGAAAACTTATCAGACTACCTCCAGTTTTTTTTTTTTAGAGTGCGCACAAAAGAGTCACCATGTAAATATAATTTACAATGAAATAAAATGTGACAGTAAAAAGTTTAACACGCCAACGCCGCTGGCAAACATTTGCATAAAAAACTAATTATGAATTTCAATTTAGTTGCCGGCAGGAACTTGCAAGGATGCAAGCCACTATAAATAATAAGCGCAAAAGAGCAGTGAAAAGTCAATGTAGTTGCAACAGCGTATTTAACATTATATTGAAATAAATAATAACTCAAAATGTAACTGTTAAAATATGTTTTATAAATGTTTAAAGTACGCGTTATAAAAAAAAATTGGATTTCAATTCTGATTTATTTATTAATCAAGTGATGTTTTTGTGAGATTACTGTAGCATTGAATAAAAAATATAAGTTATATATGTGAGTTCAGTTTTTTGTCGTTTATTTTAATCAACAAAAATTACTTTTTTTAACAATCCGTTTAGATTAGGAAAAACAGAAATGCAAATGGTAATCTTAAAAAGCGAACTATGATTATTTTGCTGAATATAAAAATCGAACAATGATTATTTTGCTGAATATTATATACGGTTTCATGATGCTGAATCAAATCATGAATAATTATAGTTTGACCTTGCACTTATTTGTATTGTTATCACATTCAACTATATCTAACTCAAATATGCGAGCAGAATCAGAATTTGTGTTTGCAATAAATATGTTTTTTATATGGTTTTCAATAATTAACTTTGCACATTACACAAACCACGTATAGCTATGTATGAATTACTGATATCAACCTGTACACAATACTATCAGTAAACTAGGCAACCGAAATACATATCTATATTTGTTGTTTACCTATCAAACTTCTAGTTTGTTAGCAAACATGGACACAACACGAGTGTAAAATATATGCGGTTTTTCTTATTGAGGTTGGTGTTGTTGCTGCTGCTGCAGAAGACACTTTTCAAATAAAAACTGGCATTGTGCGTGGCTGTCTAGACCGTCCATTTATTTGCATACAAAGTTGCAGCAGACAAAAGCGAAACCCCGCTGACAACAAAACCAACAACAATACCAACAACAACAATAACACCACCACCACCAACTGCAACACTGGCATTAAGACCAAAGAGTGTGCAACAACGTGCAATGTCAATGTGCTAGTCTTGAAAATGCGCAACACTCGAAACACAAAACCGAGTATTGTGCATCATGTGAGGCTGCGGCATGAAATGCCATTTTTTTTATGATAAATTGGTGAAAGTGGTAAGAGAGAGAGAGAGTGAGAGAGAGAGAGAGAGAGTGAAGCGATAAGGCAGTGGGTTGGGTTGGTAGGTAGAGTGAGTTTTTAATCGGCTGACAGCAGAGTGAACATGTGATAAAGGTTCCGGGGCACTTCGCATAAATCATTGTGCATTTTGGCGTGTGTAATGAAAATGCTTAACAGCTACTTAAAACGCAAAACAGAACGAAATGGAAAAGGCTGCCAAGAGGCAGGCAGTCAGACAGCAGATGTTCCAGCCACAATACAATGCGCGTGTAAATGACACTTGAGGCCACGTTACATGGCTCGCCCACTCGACTCCCCATCAACAAACAAACGGGCAAGGGGTATTGGGGAAGTCCTGGGGTTGGCCAAGGTGACGACAATGGCGTGATTAAAAGTGCCAGGCCATTGAAAATCAACCACAGAAACGACAAGAGGTAAACAGCAGCTGTCACAATTCAAGTGGCTGACAGCTCGGCTAAAGACTCGCATTTGGCTTTTCTTGCAAAAGTGCTAAACCAAAATGGCAGACAACAATTAAATTAGTCAACATTGTTGAGCTGCTGAAATGAGCACGTGTGAGCAGTGTCTAGAATTTTTGTCAACGTTTGTGCAGCCACTTCAAGTCACGCAGCTGCCTGTGGCAGCCATAGCACTTGCGCCATTACCAACTGTCACTCCCTCTACCTGCTGCAAGCACACGACAAGCACAACTCATGCCTCAACAAAAAGTTGCAACCAACCAGCCTGCATTTTATACTTTTGATTAATCGTTTAAGTTGTGCGCAACGCCGCAAAAATCACATTTTGTTTCGGGATGGATCTTCTTTATTTCTTTACAGGTGCTCAAAGCGTTCTTTACCTCATGCATATAATTTGAGTCTTGTTTGCCCTGTAGCATGATATATGAGATTGCCGCATATCTATATATGCCAAACGATAAATGTGTGTGTTTGTGTGTGTGTGGGTTCTGGCAGGTTGTGATAAATTTCTTGGCAGCCGTGAATTTAGCCACTTTTGAAAATTGTTTTACCAGCGTTCACTTGGTAATCTTGGTACAGATTTTTACGCACAGCCCATTCTATTTATTTATGCATTTAATTAAGTATTATGTTTTTCAATTGACTGAAAGTCGAGATACACACCTTCTCGTTACTTTTTACACATAGGTATATCAAATTTATGGGCCTTCACCGAATTCGAAATTAGCTTATTTTACATTTCTTGAATATATAATTACTTAATAAATTATTTCCTGATCACTTCTGTAAGCTGACTTCTATAAAATCAGATAATCAGAATCGAAAAATAAATTCCCAGGAATGTGATAAAATAATTTATAAAAAGTCTTAAGTTTTTGCAGAAGCTGATTACACTTTGAAAGTGGACAGGTGTTGGCGATTCGTTATCAATTCTCGGAAACTTATCCGATCGGGCCCTAATGACGTTCGAATTTGTAAAATATTCTTTTCAACTTAATTTGATAATTTTGTTTGCCAACTCGACGAAGAAAATACAATTAAGAATCATGTAGTCTAGTGAGCCCGACTACAATATACCCTGTAATTTTACAGCCAAATTTCCCTTCAACATTTTGGCGTCGAATTGCTCTCATTGCTGATGGCTGCTCCTAGAAATGATAGCAATATGAGAATACTTTCGACTATAACTTGGGTGTTTGTTCTACAAACTTCATGAAATTTGGGCAGTTGATCAAAAGTTTGTCAATACAAATTATACATCAATAAAAAGCCGCTGCAAAATATATTTCCAAAATTTGAAGTCTCTAGCTTTTATAGTCAGTGAAATCTGCGAGTTCATACAGACGAAGAGACGGACATGTTTATCTCTATTAAGTATATAATAGAACAGAACCTTTATACCATTTTTCCCCCATTTTCAATGGGCTCATGGTATAATTAGCTTATCCTAGCCTACCTCCATGGGGAAACAATTTGTCCAGTATTAGTTATTCAATTATTTGAAAGATGCATACAAGTATAGATGTATCTTTAAGTATATGTGATTTTAATCTATGAGTCAAAGAGATGACTAATAAATTAAAGCCAGCGCAACGTATTTTTCCATTGATCAATCAATTTCAATATAAAGAAATTAATAAAAAATTGCCCAAAATACGATAAAATAATTTATGATTATACTTTTATATATTAAATTATTTTTGTTGTGGGTGCTATCAGTACTGGAAAGTGTTGCGGTTCAGTTTTATTGACGTTTAAATACGTGTATGTATGTATGAATATGAGCTAGTAATGTAATAAATTAATTGACAACTTAAATGCCACTCGAATACAAACTAAGGGAATTAATTAAATACCATATAAATTGAATGAGTTGAGTTGAGTACGAGTACGAGTGCGAGCATTAAGAGCTCAGGTGATTCAGCGTGGTACAAAAATATATTTATAAATAAGTTCTTATATCATTGGCACAACTACAGCTAATAATGTAGACATTAAGATACCAAAAACCAGCTGTCTGATATGAGCAATTGATGAGACATGAGCACTGATAGTGCGCTGAGGCTAATTTGTAGTAACAGGTGCTTTACTCTTTAACATTGACAAAGATATCATGCTAAATGCTGTCTTAAATCTGCAGAAAAGGCAATTAACCAGCCAATTGCTTTGTACAATATCTATCTTATCTGAAATGCTGCAATAATTTCTGCAGTATCCTCTGTGAAACTGGAGAATTCTAAATTGACGGCTATAAAAGCGCCAGCAATTTACGATGAGCAATTAGTAAGCAATCAGAGAAGATTCGAAACCCTCAAAAAAAATCACTAAATATGCAATTGTTCACTCGCGTTCTACTGCTGGTAGCTACAGTGCTTAGCGTAAGTATGCAGCACTTGCGGGTCTCTTCGTCTAGCCTCATTAATTGTTCTCAATTGTTAGGCCAGCGCATGGCCCCGCTCTGCCGACGAGACGAGCCTGCTCCGCATGGTGATAGCCCAGTTGGGCTCGCCGCTCAGCGAAGCACGCGCCTTGTCACAACCTGAAAATGATTGCGTCAATAAACACGCAAATACGTCCAACACGAACAGCGATGAGTTGGCCAACTCTACCAGAAAGTGCGAGGAGGCCTACAATACCACTGTGGTGTCTAACAATCAGAATATAGACGTAATTGGTAATCAGATCCGCAGCCAACTGCTGACCTTGCAGAATAATCTGCAAAAGTGCACAAATGAGTCCCATAATCTGCTACTCAGCAACTGTACCACGGCCTATGTAAGAGAGCAATTTAATTTAAATGCATATATAATTAATCATAGCTCTGTTGTTTTTATTAGTTCGACGCGAATCTGAAGCTGCTGGATAGCTCCAACTCCTTGGCCTACCAAATCGGGTCTCAGCACACCACCAATTCCTCAATCGTTAAAACGCAGCGCGCCAACTGCATCAGCTCTGCTGTCGGCGACTACAAAGTGAAGTCCATTGGAGCGGCCAACGATTTTGATAGCTGTATGGCCATGGTGGCTAATCAACGTGAGCTTCCGGCGCAGAAGGAAAAGGAGCAGCAGCTCAAGGATATGCCAGAGAGTCAAGCAGAGAAAAAAGCAGAGCAGAAGCCAGTTGAGCAAGCGCAGAAGCCAGTTGAGCAAGAGCAGAAGCCAGTTGAGCAATCCGCACAGCAGTCTAATATCTAACTGTCGTATATGAAATTTATGAACATACTTATGTTGTATGGGCGCTGAATAAAGATCATAAATATTCAACTAACTTCAAACAGTCAATATCTTGACAAATGATAGAGTGCCAGACAACAGCCGACTCACTATTTAGTCTGACTATATTCCATCTGATAATTCTGACTGCCAATATCTTAAGTGTGTCTTCATAATCAGACTTCTAAAAAAAACGAAATATATACATATATACACATTACTCACGAACAAGAGACGTGGAGGTTCAATATTGACACCGTATCTAGGTATTTTATAATTATATACACATATATACATACATAATATCTAATTGTAATTATTATTCAGACTGCTTAGGTTTCTTATCACAATGAAGAAGACTCGGCAAGAAATCTATTTCGTAGTAGATAAACAATAATAAGTAAAACAAAAAATACATTAGAAAAACTCGAAGCTAACATCTATTTCGCGGCAAACTTTGATATAAAATGGTCAGGTGCTAAATTGGCAAACACATAAACGACGGGAACCGAAATCATGGAGGTTCTCTGCAAATTATTGGTGCTCTGCGCACTGATACTTAGCGCGAACGTAAGTACTTGCTATAAAAATTAAGAACTGAAAATGTTTAGTTTAGTTTACTATATTTAGATTAATTGTTTATCTGTGGAAAATTCCACTGCATGAGGGAGTGTTAATAAAAAAATTATTAAAAAGATAAATAATAAATAAATAGCCATGCTACTTCTATAATTATTTATTAGCCAGTCACATTATCATAGTTATAGTTAGCATATACCTAACCAATTTCGTTTTTTTACCTATAGATCTTTACGACGGCTGAGGATGTTAATTCGAATGATGTCCGCAATGAGTTGAGTTTCAAAAATCTACTTTTCGATGCTATCACGGGCAACCTGCAAATACCCGAATTGGGTGAATTACACATTGTTGATGAATGTGTGGCTATTAACACGATCAAAAATGTTGAGACACTTATAATTGCGGGCATCAAGCTGCGCCAGTGTGGCAATGTGCAGGAAGACGAACTGCAAAGTTATTTGGAAAAGCGAAGCCCATCTGTTGTGAAAACTGCCTTCCAGCAGGAGGTGCTCGCCTGCAGCAAGCATGAGTGCTTTGCAGATTTGGTAAGGAATCATTAGAAATCGAACTGCATTTTTTGTCTGGCGATTTACTAGCTGAATGCTCTTTTTATTTTAGATAATGAGTCTGTTTACTGCTGTGCATCCCAGGCAGAGAAACTTCTGGCAGATCCAGCGTTGTGTCATCCATGAGATTAAGAAAACTTCGTTGGAATTGGAAAAGTCCAGCGTTGCTCTGCAGAATTGCATTTCAAAGAGTGATGATAAATCGTCTGGTTCACAAAGGAATAATACTCCAAGCTGGAACTGGACTACCCCAAGCTGGAATACGTCAACGCCAAGCTGGAACTGGACTGATACCCCAACCTGGAATTGGACAACTCCTTCACCACCAATCTGGAATACGTCAACTCCAAGCTGGAACTGGACGACCCCCAGCTGGAATTCGTCAACGCCAAGCTGGAACTGGACTGATACCCCAACTTGGAATTGGACAACTCCATCTCAACCATTCTGGAATACGACAACTCCAAGCTGGAACTGGACTACCCCCAGCTGGAATTCGTCAACGCCAAGCTGGAACTGGACTGAGACACCAACCTGGAATTGGACAACTCCATCACCGCCAATCTGGAACACGTCAACTCCAAGCTGGAACTGGACTACCCCCAGCTGGAATACGTCAACGCCAAGCTGGAACTGGACTGATACCCCAACCTGGAATTGGACAACTCCATCACCGCCAATCTGGAATACGACAACTCCAAGCTGGAACTGGACTACCCCCAGCTGGAATACGTCAACGCCAAGCTGGAACTGGACGGAGACCCCAACCTGGAATTGGACAACTCCATCACCGCCAATCTGGAATACGTCAACTCCAAGCTGGAACTGGACTACCCCCAGCTGGAATTCGTCAACGCCAAGCTGGAACTGGACTGAGACCCCAACTTGGAATTGGACAACTCCATCACCGCCAATCTGGAACACGTCAACTCCAAGCTGGAACTGGACTACCCCCAGCTGGAATTCGTCAACGCCAAGCTGGAACTGGACTGAGACCCCCACCTGGAATTGGACAACTCCATCACCACCAATCTGGAATACGACAACTCCAAGCTGGAACTGGACTACCCCCAGTTGGAATTCGTCAACACCAAGCTGGAACTGGACGGAGACCCCAATCTGGAATTGGACGACTCCATCACCGCCAATCTGGAATACGTCAACTCCAAGCTGGAACTGGACTACGCCCAGCTGGAATACGTCAACGCCAAGCTGGAACTGGACGGAGACCCCAACCTGGAATTGGACAACTCCATCACCGCCAATCTGGAATACGTCAACTCCAAGCTGGAACTGGACTACCCCCAACTGGAATTCGTCAACGCCAAGCTGGAACTGGACTGAGACCCCAACTTGGAATTGGACAACTCCATCACCGCCAATCTGGAACACGACAATACCAAGCTGGAACTGGACTACCCCCAGCTGGAATTCGTCAACGCCAAGCTGGAACTGGACTGAGACCCCAACCTGGAATTGGACAACTCCATCACCACCAATCTGGAATACGACAACTCCAAGCTGGAACTGGACTACGCCCAGCTGGAACTCGTCAACGCCAAGCTGGAACTGGACGGAGACCCCAACCTGGAATTGGACAACTCCATCACCGCCAATCTGGAACACGTCAACTCCAAGCTGGAACTGGACTACCCCCAGCTGGAATTCGTCAACGCCAAGCTGGAACTGGACTGAGACCCCAACCTGGAATTGGACAACTGCATCACCACCAATCTGGAATACGTCAACTCCAAGCTGGAACTGGACTACGCCCAGCTGGAATACGTCAACTCCAAGCTGGAGCTGGACGACCCCCAACTGGAATACGTCAACTCCAAACTGGAATCAGAGCACACCAAATTGGAATGTGACCACTCCTAGCTGGAATTCTAGCACTCCAAACTGGAATGCTACTTCCCCGAGTTGGAATGCTACTACTTCGGCGCCTGACACCACTCCAACTCTGAGTTGGTGGAGGAAACTTTTGAAAGACTTGGGAATCTAAGCCGTTATCTAACGTAGTTTTTCCTTTTTTTTGCTGGTAAAATCTGAAAATTAAATATTCAGCGTAAATAAAAATAATAAATTGATATGCATTAAAATGTTTGTATTCCAAACTCGCATAGACTCTCAATCAGGTCCATGCGGACCAATGATGGCCCCGTGATATGATAAGCTATCAGTTCAGATTACGAAAAACCAAAATTAGAAAAATAGAAAAGACAAAAAAGTGTTTATGGCAGTGAATTTCGCAAATAGGCAACGCCCACTGACTGCTGCGGCTTGGCTTGGGCATCCCCTGATTAAGATTTATTAGCCAACGGATAGCCACGTGTCGCAGATGGCTGCACAAAATGATGGATCTGAGTGAAGCGTCAGCAAAATATTGCATAAGGGGCAAAACGAAGCCAGAGCCTGTCAATAAGTGGAGAAGAACGGAAAGCGAGCCAGCAATAATTAGTTACACTCGACAAGGCTAATGAGCTGGCTGTCAGCATCTTGTGGCGCAGGTCTTGGCATCAGATATCAGGCTAAACGGCCTAGGCTCCCGTATAAAACAGATAGAATAATCATGGTTAAAGCCCAATTTCAGAATCCGAAATTATGCTAAAAGTTTAATAATTGCAGGTGCACGAGTAGGAGTCGGACTAGGAGTCACAGCATATTATTCAACGAACACTGACAGTTCGAGATAGTCAGCATTTGCATAACCATTGCGCTGAAACGTTGTGTCTACAACGCGTGTGGTTATGTGTGTGCATGTGTATAATAGGTGAGCAGGTGTGCACTGAGAAAAAAAATTGCCCTGAACTTTATTAAATCACCATACTTTCTAGCTTACCATATAGCTTAGACAATTTTTTCGTCAACCATGGTTTAGGTTCACCTAATTAGAAGTTTGATTTGAAAATATATTTGTTTTTATAAATATGGAAAATATTTTAGAGAAGTATAAATAATCGTCAATAGTGTAAAATGTTTTACGTAGACAAACTCCCAGGTTTTCAAGGCGATTTCTTAAATTGTTTTGAGTGTGCGTTAGTGTGCTCTGCATACAAAGTGAAGCTGACCTAGACAATGAGAGTATGTGCAAAACTTTTAACCTCAGCGGCAGTAGATAAATCACGTTGGATCATCACCCACAGCATTCATTGTGCTATTGTCTGTGCAAGTGTGTTGACGGTTGTGTGTGTGTATGTGTGTATGTGACCACTTGCATGTGCTGCACATTCAGTTGCGATTTGCGGCCTGGCGTGGTGTTAAACTTACAGAAAGTGCCTCTGACCAGAGTCCAGAATCCAAAGGACCGAGAGCAATGTGTGGCGCTGCTTTTGCCAGGGCCATAAATTACCACAGGAGCTGTGTAAATATTTCCTTTTTTCTTTCTATTTCTCCCTCAATGCCTGATCTCTGACTGAAGTGATGATGTTTTGAGGCATCAGGAGTTGCGACTTCAAAAAGTTTTAATGAAAATGCATAAATTCAAGTGATCTATTAACATTAATGGCAGTAGGCAAAGTTCATACAAATTTCATGCGCCAATCAGGAGCAAAGAGCATTCGATAAATGGGGCAAACAAAAAGAAAAAGTGATAAGATTAGGAACAAAGGGTTTTAATCAGCATATTAAGATAATCAACGAAAATGAAGGAAACAAGAAACCAGCTAGGATATACCCTGTAAGCTAATTTAACTCATTCGGAAGCCACATATTAATTCTCGTAACTCTATTCTCTATAAGTGAAAAATATTTTGCTTAAGTAACACAACCTTTCTAACAGTTCAGAATTGCTACCAATTACCAGAGCATTGAGATTAAAATGTTTTAATTAATATTTGCCTAATGAAAGAGAGCAAAAAATAAAAAATTTGCAAATTTGCATTAACGTTTTTGATTTCTTAAAACCAAGTAAGATTACGTAAGGGTCATCGGATTCCCTGGATTCGTTCAATTCTGGTAACCCCAGGGCTTAACACTTTTCAGCTCGGAGATTAAAAGCTTAACTAAGGGACTTGTTTTATGTTAACTTTATAAAGATGGAGTTGGCTGTTGAAACCCCTGTTTTGTTTACAAAAATGTTTTAGTCTCGTTATTTTTAAAATCAAAAAGTTTTGAATATAAAGCATAACCGTAAAGTTTAATGATATGAATGGCCAGCGGCTAAGCGACCGTTGCCCCGAAATAGACAATTAAAATTTTTAAATGTTTTAGAGCAAACAAAACAACGACAGACGATAGACAACAGCGTAGAAGTCACTGGCAGCAAACCGAAAATTAGTAAGTCATTAAAGTAAAACGCCCGTCCGTTAAAAGGCCAATAAGAGCACAAAAAGGTGTCCAAAATGAGAGGCAACACGTTTGAACCAGGTAACTGCTGCCGGATGCCGTCTGCCCGCTGCTAAAGCTGTTCACCGTAAGAGACGCAGCAGCTGACAGACTGACGTTTGGGTAACTAATAGGCCTTATTTGCATGTTAATTGCTCTTGACTAAGTCAACAGCAGCACCAGCACCAGCACCATCACAAGCACCAGCAGCAGCAGCGAACGTAAACGACAGCGCAGAAAAGTATTCTAATAACGGCAGTACAACAAGAATAATGAGAAACGGAGCAACATTAAAGTGCCAACAACAGCGACAGCAAAACAACAGACAGCAGACAGCAAAAAGACAAACGCAATAGCGAAATTGTGCATGAACTCGTCAGTCGCATTCGCAGCTGACAGGGCTACGCTGAAAAGTAGGCAACACTCGTTAGAGCGATACATTAAATTTACATGCGCTGCAAAGTATGCAATTCTTTTGCACTTCCCAAATGCTTACTGGCTGTGTGGTTTAAGCTCGTCCCTAATTATATGCTATAACCATAAAGTGCCTCAGCAATGGATGTAATTAAGTTTTAATACGCGTTGTGAAATTCAAAACCCTCTCAAATGTTCCTTGACTCAGATTTCCAGGCATATTCGAAAACAGAATACATGTAAGAATACAAATATTAACATGTCATTGAGTAACGCTTTGATGGCATTTTCTCATTTTCTGCTGTTTGGAATAATTTGGACGGTTTCTGCGTGTTGTGTACTCTCAGCTAGCTAATGGTGCTTAAATGACATTTCATTGCCATTAATTGTTTAATGTGCATAGCAAAAAGCCAATAAATTGTTGTAATGCATGTGTTGCGGTTCTGTGAATTCAGCGTAATTATTTTGTTTGGCGTAAACAGGAATGCCAGCCAACCTGTCCCACATATATTTTTGAGTATTTATTCATTTTTTGGCGCATGCAGCGAAGCGTTAAGTATTTGACCGTCACTGCAGCATTTGCCAACACAGACACCCTATAAAAGCAACAGAAATGTGCCAGTTTTGCATTTGCAAACACTGTACGCATATTTAAAATATTGCACATACGAGGATACATACACACCCACACACATATGGAGATTATGCTGTGTAAAAGTGGAAATGAATAATATATTATTCAAATTATTTAAGATATGCAGACCGAAATGTACAGAAATTGAATTTGATTAGATCTCAGATGAATTACATTATAAATCAGAGCAGGGCTGACATTCTAATTAAATTGGATTTCTTGTATTGAATCTTGGGTTATATTTGCATCTGCTTTGTATTTGTGATGCCTGATACGATCTTTGACTTTGACTGTTGATTGTCACTCACTTGCTGGCAATCAATTTGGCGGCTTGGAGCTTCCGGTTGCATGGGGCCGCAATGTTAACCACATTAATTGCTCATAAAATGTACGCGACCATTTTGTTGAATCGATCAAAGTTAATTGGCATGCAACCGCCATTTGCATGTCCTGAATACTTAATAAACAAAAAACCCAGCATAAAAAGAGCAAACAGCAGTAAAATTAACATAACCAAACGACAAACGGCACGCAATCACACACCAAAAGTAAACAGAAAAACTAAAGAATTACATGAAATATTACGCTTCGTGTTTCTATGCGATTTGCGCATTGTTTGCGAAATTGTGAACAGTGAATAAAAAAAAAACACAAATTAAATAATGCCGCATCAAACTAAACGCCGAAAATTAAGCAAATAATGTCGGTTCAATTTATGCGCACGCAACTCAAGAAATCCTCGATAAAAATCCAACTGTCAATCTAGCGACTATTCAAATCAAAATCAAATAAGAATCAGCCAACTCCGCTTTTATTAGATTTCCGCACATTATAAATAAAACATTAATACACAAATGGGAAAAAGGGGCTGCAAGAAATAAATGGCATCTTCAAATTACCAAAGAGTAAACATAAATAATTTTGTTTTCCATATGACATATTGATAAAGGATTGTTAGACATCCAAAGCAAAATGGCTTGACATTTTTAAACAAACCAAAATAAGTGCACCAAGACTAAAGCGATGCTTATCGTTGTGATTAATAATACAATGATTCACTTAAAGTTGTTATAGCTCGTGCAAGTGTATCAGAAACCCCTTTTTGGAAGACAAACACTTTTCAGTTTTCCGTTCAGCTCACTTCCGTTCTTGGCACGTGTGGTGAATGCTTTTATGTGCCGCATACATTTTTAAAAATCTTATGCTATAAAAATTGTAATTTGTATAGTGCGGCAAGGTGTGAGGCAAGGAGATCCCATAAAATGAGAGCCGAAGTCGGTAAAAGTATTCCACACGCACCGTCAATACAATCCCAACAATATGTGCTTGTACTTGTATGACACGCGCATGGTTAGTTAAGAGGGCTCTTTGGTAAATTACGAAATTTACAGAAGTCAAATGAAACTGTTGGAAATTATTCCAGTCTGTTAAAAAGTATGGTGTTATTTAATCATATTGAAAGTACAATACAAAATGCAGACCTCATTTTAGATTAATATCATCAGCGATCTCAAAAACTGCCCTCGCATTGCTTAAATAAACTTTCTTCAACTATTCGCAAAACTTTGAGCGGCGCAAGGCTTTTCAAGACCATGTTAGGCTCTGGCATTAATGGGCGCAATTGTAAATTTATGGGCATGGCCTGTGGCTGTTTTCAGCCAAATGCATAAACAACGGATGAGAAAGGCCATTTGAAAAAGCTGCCATTGCTTTTTCTTTAAGAAGATAAAGCGCTTATTAACCAAATGGCCCGGAGGCGAGGTTTATAAAATGTCAAGATCACTTATTGATTAATTAACTATTTAAATAACCATCTGGGTTATCAGATGTTGGCGAATTTCGCCAAAACACCGCAGCCCATGTACATAAATTCTCAAGTGCTTGGATAAGACTGCAGCTTAGCAGACTCTCTTAAAGCATAGCAGTGGTAGACGCTGCCACACTTGCCACCGCATTGCCATAAATTTGCGCGCTTAATACAATGTCGCCTCAGCCAGGCCCATATAATGGCCTAAGTAAGCGGTTAGCGGTAGTCAACACTTGCGGACGCGGGTTTTAGCCGCAAATGCGCGGCGCTTCAACTCCATTAAATTTGTGATGTGGTGCGGGCCGAGCGGTGGGTAGAAAACACTTTATGCCATTGGATTTAAATGCGCAACAGTAGCAGTCACCAGTAGCCAGGCGCAAATGACATCGAGCTGAACAGAAAACAAAAAATAATGGCAGCACTTAGTAGGATAGAACATATACCTGACATACAGATACCCTGCTCTCAATTCGATTTATATATACCACGACAGACGCACTGACTGGGTAATGGGCGACTGTTGACCAACAGCCCAAATCGGAAAAGCTTTAAAAATTCGACATCTGAGTGAAGGAAAATTCTGGCAACTGATTTAAGTAACTTTTTGCCTTTCACCAATTCATTTTGAAATATCAAGTTTCAAATTAAATATATCGGTTATATATCATATATCCATAAACTGAAAACAGTTAGTAAAGCATCTGACAGAGCCGAGCATATTTATATTTTATACTTATAATATAAGATCCAAACACACGTAAAAATATTGTTGCAATAGGAAGAGTTAACTTGTAACTTATACCGACAGCGCTGCCTTCTTCTGTTTGTAGCTAAAACATTTATTTCTCAATCACTTTACTGGCTACAGGGTATAGAAACGAGTCGTATATGTATAGAAATATATATATATATATACGTGGAACATGCACATCGAGAGAGTAATTTAACTTTACAACTGTTTAATTTACTGCAATTTTATGGCGTCCAGAAGCGGTGCAAATGGCGACACTCTGATTGAAATAAATCGAAACTTAATGCTGCTGGTATTGAAAAAGTTATTCTGCGAGCACCGTTCATTGAATTGCGCATACGCCACGTGGCACTTTCCGCACTTTGCGGATTGGTGGGCATTGTTTTCAATTAAGACCATGAAATATGTGCTGTCAATTATTTGGATATTAACTTCCTTATTAGTTTAATATTTATAAAATATTGTATGCACGCTTATGATTTGGCCTAATAAGTACACAAAGTAGTCAATCAATTAAGAAGCAGCTAAAACAACGACCTAGCAAAATCCCTTATTATGGCTAACTAGTTTCGCATTTAAATCATGAATTACACAACTTTCGCATAAATTGTGTGTGTTTCAAAGGTTTCGTGGTAATCGTTCATTGCTAATGTGTTTTATTTTTACGGGCCGTGTTTTGTTTCCGTGTTTTTGTTATATGCAAAATCTGCGCTAGTGCGGCTGACTTTTTGCGGCTAGTGTGGCCGCCGCTGTTGTACGTGGATGCGGTCGTATGCATTTGTTTATAATGTTGCACTCGCCTATTGCGGCTGCGGCGCCCATTTATGGTCTGCTTTGAGCAATATCTCCGGAAACCATAATGGTAATTTAATGTGCCTATAATAATCGTAATACAACAGCCCACAAACATACATACGTGCATTAAAACCATTTCGAATCCGTGCAAAATCGCCAATATTTCAATGAAGAATTATCAAAAATTATTATTCAAATTATTTGTTGCGGTGTCCTCTAATTCACAATATGTGTATGTTTATTTCTATATTTTAAGCCCATTTTCGAATGATAAATGGAAATTAATGTTGAAAATCAATAAACCTTATTATTTACATGTTAAAATGTAATTAAATAATTAGCTTGAATATGAATATAACTATCAAATTATGATCATTAAAACATTTGGATTTTAGAAGTCGCTACAGTCTTGATAAAGTTATATGAATTTTGGAGAATTCAGACCACATATTCAGTTAATGAGGCCATTCAATACTGTGAGGGTCATTTGTGATAATAACGTTGTCTGCTCGTTTGTAGTTATGGCCAGACGCTGAAGGATTTCTCAATGTGCAAGCTCAACCTTTTTTGTTGTTTTAATTATTAAAATTTCCTTGTGCTGCATGCAGGGACAGACGAAAGCAACTGGCAGGCGGGCAGGCTGGCAGACTGCGCTCTAGAGCTGAGATTAAAATCAATGTCCTGCATGCAGTTTGTCAGGGCCAAGTGGAAAGCGGCTGCCAGCAGAAGGCTGACACAGTGACATTGGGGAAGATGCGTGTGGCGAGGGGGGTTACAATAAATTTCATATTGCCGTAGGACATAAAAGGGCGTGTATAATATGCAAACACAATCAACGCGTCAGGACAGTTTTGTTAGCTGCATACGCACTGCGGGTTCCGGTATGTAAAGAGCGAGATAAAGAGAGACAGACAGAGTGAGAGAGAGAGAATGGAAAAAAGGCTAGCGATGAAAGAAAGTCGCCGGCAAACACTCAACGCACTCAGACAGTCAGCATGACAATTCCAAAGAGAGCATCATGTGTATATATACAGACATATGCACACACTTACAACTAACTGAAAAGCTAAACTTTGAAGTGCCAGGCAGGCACATATTGTATATTCTATCTGTATGTGTCAGTGTGTGTGTGTGTGTGTGCGCATAAAGCAAAGCAATATAAAAGGAAATAAACCGGCGACAGCGCTGCCAGGCAGTCAGCCTGAATATAAGCAGAAACTAAACGAAAGCAAATAAAAAAAAAAACGAATGAGAAGCAAGAAAATATATATAAAAGTACAGAGAAGAAAAAGTTTTTTATGTGGAGACGTGCAGAAATTTTTAATTTGCGGTTTGCTGGTACTGCAAAAGGGGAGGGCGAAGAGAAAGCGGCCTTTGTGCGTACGCAGAAGTCAGCAGAGACCGAAAACTGAAGGCACTACTGCCACCAAAGTTATGGCAGCAGCAGAGGGAGTCGACTAGTATGCCGCTTATTATGATTTGCATATTTCGTAAGGCTCAGTTAACGCTGACTTCAAGTGCTCAACTCAGACATTGAGAAAATGTGCAGCTTAGATTATAATTAAAGTTCACGGGGTCACATCGATGGAGACCAGTTGGTGCCTTATGTTATGCTTTTGCTGAAGAGTTGCATTGTTGCAGCTCCTAACTTTGGCATATTCATAGCATTAACTCAGGCGCAGCATAGCACATAATATCCTCAGCAGCCAACGAGTTAAGTGCACTCTAAAATATGTAGCGTTGAGTCCTCGACGCACAGTTGGACTCACACGCCCCAGACCTGAGCATGCAACGTACCTAACTAAGCTATGTGAAGAGCGAGGAGGGGCGACTGGGTTGGTTTGGCATGCTGCAGATGCAGGCAAGTAGTTTCCGCGTGACATGTCTGCCATTTGCATATTTAAATTGCAGCCAACAGATTGTCATCAACGCGTTTTAAATGTTGATAAATGCGTGCCATAATTTTATATACCACTGACAATCTGTCTCTCTCTCTCACACTCTCGCTGTCACCCTCTCTCTCCCTCACTCTGTCCCACTCTCTCGCTCACTCTTTCTCACGCTTTTTGCATTCTTGCATTGCACATTTTAAAATGCGACTGCTGCCAACGGACAGCTTTGTGTAGTGACTAATAAACTTTATCCATTTAAACTTTCTCCACAAATATACACTTTAGAACTGTTTCTTAATCGGTTTTAAATGCCAATAATAGACTCACAGACAGGAAGCTCACATGACGTTTGATTAAAGCCAAATATTTGCTTAAGAACGACAGTTAACATCTATAGCAGGCTGTAACAGCAATTCCAGATTACCGACAATTAGTTGCCCTTACTTCTCAGATCTTAGGCCAGATATTGTAAAGAGTTGGCAGCATTACTCAAAATTTATTTGACTCGTTATTTTCAACAAATAAAGACCTCACAAATATTATAACAATATTATATAAACAAATTAATATATAGACATTGCTTGGACTTCATATATTTACTTTGGTCTTTCTAATTGCAGCAAAATTGCTTTTCATTTGTTAAAGTTTAAAATTTAATCAACAAATGTTGTCTCAGTGTAAAAATGCCTGCAATATGCGCTTGCAGCTTGCTATTTTTCAATTATAGCTTAATGGACTGCTACCTGGCTAATATTGACTGACCACAGCAATGGCCAACTATGAAGTTAACCCGTATGAGTATTGGTCAAGTGTAAATACTCGCATCTGAGCCATTTGCTTGTAAGCATAAAAGCAAACAAAGCTCATTACACAAACAAAATCATATAAACGGAAATGCAAATATGCCAGCGGAGCCATTATAGCTTGCACAGGACAACAGCAGGTCAACTTCAGCGGCAAGAGCAGCAGCAGCAGCAGCAACAGCAACAGCAACAGGAACACAGAGTGCCCGACGAGTGCGAAGTAGCCATTAAAATTGCATGCGACAATTGCTGGGAGTACAATGGCAATCGTAAGCTCCATTGATAAGAATTACGAGTGTTATAAAGTGTGGTAATTGTGGTCAGATGACCACTCCAAACTCTCTTCTACACACACATACGCATACGTATTTTATCTTGTCTCGTTTCTTTGTGCTGAGCACATCATGGGAAAGAGCTTCATATTCTGCATAAGTATTTGAAGCAGCTGCTCTCTATCTAAGAGGCACTTGAAATCGATTTTGATGTTGATTGATAATGTGTAAACATTACCGGAGCATTGGTTAACCTGCTACATAGGTCAAGTTAAAATATCGTCAGCGTTTAATGAACTCAATTGCATTTTGATTTATTTGGTCTAGACTTTTTCGGCCTCTCTTAAACCATGCCATTTACTTTTAATTCCTTTAGCTTGTAGATCATGGCCGGCTTTAATGAATAAATACATATCTAAATATTTATGTTGTGCAGACGTTAGATACGTTTATTTTTTTTTTCTAACTAAACGATTTGTTAAATTTAATATTCTTTTTGATGACTGTCTGCTAAGGAATGATTTTTTTATGGCTTGTGCTAAAATTTTATTGTGAATTTTGTTCTTAAATGCTCAAAACCCATTTGTATGCCTATGCATATATTTGTTTAACCAAAGTTTACAGTAAATCTTAACTAAAATGTAATTTCCTGCTTTCAACTACAGGTAACAGTGGGCATTAGTGTTTTCTCAAGTGAATTATGTGTAACTTAAATGCTAAAAATTATAATTTAATTGCCGATTATGTTAAGCTGATATATTGACAGGTGTCGTGCTGCCCTGTTATCTCAATATCGTTTCTAATTTTCTAAAAACATTTAGTCATGGAACTAACCTCGCAATCACATCTCACACTTCAACAACATGATATTATTTGTTTTCTCTCCCCCTCTTGCGTGGATGTGCTTAAGTGAGTCACATAGTACATTTCGTTTGAGTCGATCCGAAATGGTTAGATTAGTGGCAAATTTGTCAAGGCGGAGAGCAGTGAAGCGGTGGTGGAGAGCACACTGTGGTTAGCATCTGCCATATGGCTATAAGCGCCACAATATGGACAGAGTCAACAGAGAATGAGCTCAACTATGACCTAGGCTGAGTGCCAAACACTGTTCAAAGCATAACTTTGCGGCCATGGGGAAAGTATTTTAATTGGGTTAGAAATAAAAAAACCAACAATTTTTGTACAGCTTGTTTAAAAGTTGGCGCAAAGGGCTCAACATTTAATACTAACATTTATAATAAACTAACTGCTAATTTACTTTGACAGACTTCTAGACAGACACATACACACAGGCAGACATATATACACAGGCAAGCACCTGGAGTTATTTAGGGCTTCGACGGCACTTTACTTGCTGCTGGCTTAACTGCTGTCCAAATCAAAGCCCAACATTATCCAAGCCAAACACAATCAAAAATAGAGAGAGAGAGAGAGAGAGAGAACAACAGGGTATATGGCCGCACAAACGGTCAGGCATAGGGGCGTGGCAGCTGCTCGCCCTTTTTTATGAGGCCAACAGCAGTTGTTGGTTGTCTGCTTAGCTTTGCCACGGTGCTAACCTTTGTCAATTTATGTGTTTCATTATTAAACTTTGCCACCTGACGCACAGCATATACACACACACACACACACACACACAGAGAAAGAGAGAGAGAGAGAGAGAGCATTTGGTCAGAATAATTGGCCAAGTGTTAGGCTGTAGTGTAGTTAACAAATAATGGCTAAAAATCAATTGAATTGTAGATGCGGGGTTAAACATAAGAGCAAACACGTGCTCCGCCCAAGTAAATAAAAACATCGTAAAGTTAAAAAGTACTTTGGCAACAGGACATTCATATGCACACACATACATTCAAACATTTGTGCTCTCATCTCTCCTTTTCTCTGCTTTGTAGCCTTTTACACACACGATTGAATGCGGAATTTATGCGGCGTAATTTATGAAAACAAAAACCGGAAGCCATATTTTGTTTGCTCACTGCGAGTGTGATTGTGTGTGTTTGATTGTGTGTGTTTGATTGTGTGTGTGTGTTGTCTATTGAGTGGCCAAAGGCAGTCCGCTCTGCCAGACCATTATCCTAGTATCTTTGCACACCAACCACGCACACACACACAGCGCACAGTTACAGTTATTTATGCGCTCGGGTAATGCAACGTCATCGTCGTCGTCGCCGCCGTCGCCTCAGTGGCTGCCTACGTTCTGCAAAACAAAAGAATAGTATTATTATAGCTACAAAGTGGCACAGGTTTAGTCCGACTGTGTACGCTGCTTGTAGGACATTCATTACACCCTGTATAATGTGTTAAAAGGGTCACATAAACTTGTGCAACTGAATACAACAGGCAGAAGCACACATATCCGAGTCCACAATATATACATATTTAAGTACGCCGGCACTTCGACGTACATTATGTATCAGGCCAACGAGTTAAGTCGATCTTCAAATTTGTATACCACAATACTTTCCCCTGTATCCCTGATATATGCCGCAGATTATAAATATATGCATATGTACATATATACATACATCTAATTTCTATCATTTGGTTACGTTCAGTTAACAAAATGATAAGATCTTTGTACGTATGCTCAAGACCTCCAATCAAGAATTTGATTAATACTTTCTTATGCTCTGGCATTTCTAAACGAATGTTGTGTATAAGTACACAATATACCATAATTATCTTGCCAATAATCATTGTGCACTTCAAATCAAATTGCAGGGTATCTGTAAGTCAATATCTTACTCCAAGTTTTATGTTTGTATTCACACATTGTAAATTGTTTTTTATGTTATTGCTAACTGGCTTTAATTTAAAAATCAATTGCAGCTTACCAGCAGAGATAGTTAAAGAGAGAGAGAGAGAGAGAGAGTGAGAGTGAGATATTGGGAATAGAAACAGGTTTGGGTTAAACGGACTTTGCTTTGCATATGCGGCAAAGAGCAGGGTTCTTAATTAATTTTTTTCAAACGGAAATCATTTAAAACTACCACCAAACGTTAGATTTCGAAAATCATTTCCCTAAATGACTGCTTGAAGTGATGCCTGAGGCTATGCGCTGCACAATAGACATACAACTAGTGCCACACACCCAATCCCAATTCTAAAACCCTATTCTACCAATTCTATTGCCACCCCTCACAAGTGCGACGAAGAACAAAAGTTACCCGCACCATTTTGGTTGTGGGAAAGTCGCTTTCCGTTTTCCGTTTCCTCTTTTAGTCGTTTATTATTACTTTCTTTCATTCCTTCATTTTAGCTTTCTTTTTTTCGTAGCCCTTTTTTTGCTTTGGGTGTTGTTGTTGTTTACTTGGGTGTAGGCACATAAAAATCACGCACTCACAAACAAATAAAATGCTGACAGCATTTATTTCCGTTTCCGTTACAGTTTTGAGTTAAACAAATGCGCAGGGTCTATATATGTACATATACTATATATATGTGAGTGGGAGTGTGTATGTGTGTGACTGAACGGATGTATTACAGTTTCGGAATGCCCAAAAACACACATTTATGGGAAAAGGATAAATAGCAGCGGCAGAAAAAGCCCAGATCCGCCTGCCATTCGCTTAACACTGACAGACAGCCCGCCCCATATGTACGCGCAAGTATATCCTATATCCTACATTTGATTTTAATGCTAATTCTGTTGATCCTTTGTGTGCACGAGGCTCTACTCCAAACTTTATACCCAGCTCCGGATTGCCTCCCACTTTACGTACTCCTATTGTGTCACTAAATTAGTGATGAAACATAAATGGATAGATAAGGAGTCGTAAAACTAGAGCTTTGCCTTTGCTCAGATTTACGCTTTGGATACTCCTTTGCTATAGTCTGGAAGGGATAGAACTAAATTATGTTCTAATATAAAATAAAAGCATATACACATATACATGAATCTATAAAACTATAGTTTGAATAGAAGTCTTGTTGCTATCGTTTATTGTGTTAAAATAATTATATAATAGGTATCTCCTAGTTGGGCACACGCTATTGTTTCTTTAAGCTTGCGAGAGCATAAAAATCCATTTGAGGGCATATTTCGCGTCTCTTCGATTTGATTGGCGCAAAGTTTTAGAATAAACATTTGTTATGTGCGTGCAGGCAATTTAATAGCCTGCGCCACGCTGTTTGTAAATATAGTTAATTAAATTTAAATATTTGCATTGTGCGGCATCGCTGTATGCCATTTATTCGGTATATCCGCGGCTCGTTGTTTGTGCGCCGCTTTGGCGGTTCAGAGCAAAGTGGACGGAATAAAAACCGCACCACACCAAAACGCCTGCTGTCAGTTTTTTTATGTTCATAAACCCTGCACCTGAGTGGTATTTTGCTGGAAACGATATGATCAAATCTGTAGCTGAGTATGTATCGTCAAATACTACCTCGTTGTGGCTATATTAAATGAGCTTAAATCTATGATATCTAAAAGTTGAGAGTACTTCTGTGCCAGAAGAGATCGATGGGAGGATGAGGACACATTTTAAATTTAAGGCAATCACATTCAATTTAATATAATCCGCAGGTTCCATTTAACAAAATATTGCAATTCTACATCGCATGACTAATTTTTGACCCTGTTCTGAGGATTACCCTACAACTTAAGAGAGAAGTTTTGTAGTGCCTACTTCCAGTAAGGATACCTATTGGTCGGTTACTGCAATCTTACTTGCCTCGTAAGAGCCGCGTCAATGCGTCGTTAAATTTTTGGCGTTGACCAACGGCTGTCGCTGCTACTGTTATTATCGTTGCTGTTGTTGTAGTTGTAGAGGGCAGCAGAGGTGGTGGTGGTGGTGAAGCTGGTGTTGGTGTCAACTGGTCAGTCGCAGACCGCAGTGTGCTCTCCTTGTATTAACAAAGGAAAAAAGCGAGAGCCCCCGAAAATTTATTATGAAATAATTCATAAAAATGCACCAATGGCAGGAGCCAGTTCAGGTGAGCAGCAATTTTTTCATTCTTTATTGAGCTTTGTTTCTTTATTTTTTGGGTGACCAACTGCCGCATGACGATGCTGCTGCTGCTGTTGTGACAGTTGGCAACTTTCGCCTGCGCTAACATTGCGTATATATATGCGTGGCTCTCGCCACACTCCGAGCAAGCCTAGAGGAGAAATCGTTAAATATATATTTATTTTTATCATGACTTGCTTGGCAATGCAACGTGTGACTGCGCTTTATTTGCAGCTTTCAACTATTTGTTGCAGCTTTTGCCTGCTACCATTTAAATGTTTACACATTTTTGTTGATCATTTTAAAGATATATATATACTCCTACCCCTTAGTGTTGTTAACAGCTGCTTGGTTGTTTTTCTTGTCTTTTTTTGTGGGTTTGTCCGAGACTATATTTGCTTTAATCGCCATTCGTTTTGCACATTGGCTAGTCTTTTGTGGAGTCCACAAATATTTTGCGGCTTAAACTGTCAATATAGAGTGCATTATAAGTGCGGTAGCGCTTACTTTATTAATATTCAGTTTTTTGTATTCAAACAGCTGGTTTAAAAAATGTGCGCTTAATTGAAACGTTAAAAATACTTTCGCATTTAGGTATCAATTTTCGGATTTCAATTTATGCATTGCGAATGCTTTGCTAGCGCAGATTGTTTTTCTCTTAATTTCTGTTTGTTTTTTAGCTGATGTGGAAACTTAAGGTTGACTTGAAGCACAAACAGCTCAGATGTAAACCAAAGTATATGTTTTGTGTGCACACAAAAGTCAACATTTACTTTATGAAACATGGCAAACTGTGTGACTTTTTTGCAACTCGTACTTCCTTATTTATTATGATTTGCTTTGGGTCTAACACGTAGATCTGAAACGTTTCTCCCAGTCGGGTGGCTTATGAATATTCAGGGATATTCAGATTATTGTGTTCATGTTCTCTTCATTTCAATTTGTGTAATTTAAAGTTGGCAATTACGCAAGTCCGAGATAGGTAACGGAATTCTTGAAGAGTATGCGGCATGTGACGTGTACATATTTGTAGTGTTTGCCTGTCGTCTATGGAGTGCACAAAGCAAACAGCAATAAGGCAAATCGTCAGGAGAGTAACAGAAACAAACAGAGCACCAAGAGGACTAGCATCAGCACACCAGCTGGAGGAAATTCGCCCTGGATAAGGCATTCATCCTTTCAGGCAGCGTCAAGGCTGTGGATGCTTTTCCACAGCATCATTCACAATTTGTTTCAATTTTAAATGCCTTGTCGCGCGCTTCGCACACACGTGCAGAAGAACACTACACACAAACACACACACTACACACACACACACACACACACACACACACACACATACACGCATACACATACACACAAACAAATACACAGATGAGTGCTGTAACAGAAGCTACTTGATTGTTGACTGCGGTACGTGTAGCTTTAGTGGACTGTGTTTGTGTGAATGGGCGTGCCGCCGCCCTGTTCGCCTTGTGGTTTTAGCTAGCATTTCGCTGGTGCTGCTGCTGGTGTAGTGTTAAGAAATAAAAATAGCTGGAGAACACACTTTACTTCTAAACAAGGAAACTCGAATGCTCTTGCAGACTTACGGCTGAACGTTGCTAAGGTATTATATATTAAATCAATCTATTAAATATTAAAAGCATGATAACAATCAAAGTGTTGTTGGCTGTTTAACGTGTTGAAAACGCAATATTACTTAAAGTGGATCAGATCTCGTTGACAACACACCTGTGTACTGAGTATGATGGTTAATAGGTATGAAATATTTGAAAAGTTTTTTAATCTAGGTTCAAATTAAAAATTAAATTTCAACAAACATTTTTCCCAATGAAATAAATTTGGGTAGGAGCAAAACGGCAGTTCCCTGCAGCGGATAGCCAAACTCACTTGATGGTTTATTAGATGACTTCTTCTATACGAGTTGTGGCTAAATTAAAATACTCTTAGCAAGAGTATAACAAAATTACAGCCAAAAATGTTTCGTCGCTGCGTTCGAGTGCGAAAAGGTTGGACCCGCACTTAAGCAATGTCGGGGCAATGACAGCGGATCCCAGGGCTTACCGCTGCTACTAGTGCTGCTGCCTGTGCTAGCTGCTAGCTGAAACTAAATCGTCTAAGAGGAGCCAAAGAAATGCCAACCGGAACAAGCCGGGTGGTTGTTTGTCGCTGGGAGGGAGGGGACGCGAGTGCGGAACATAAACGTATTTGCTGAAAGTGTAACGCTTGTTAAAACAGATAAGAGCGCGAACAGGATATATGCACTCCAGCCAGAACACCAGTCAGCCAAACAGCCAACGAGCAGTGAGCATCGGGAGATGTGGACTGAGGAGTGGGGTCCTGGGAACCTGGAAAATGTAAGTGCCAGTGCCAGCATGATAAATGACATGTTTCATTTGACATTTTAACAAAGTGTTGAATTTTTGCTGGTTGAAATGCTTTTTGTGACATGGAGACACTTTTTTCTCTCTACTTTACTGCTTGCCAGCCAAGTGTTAAATAAGAGCCCAAGGACCAAAGCAAATAACTGCATAATTTTTCAAGCACATTTTGCTCCGAGCAAATAAAGGGTGGAGCTCATATGCCAAGTGTGTCATTTGACAGTCGGTTGTTTTGCATTCACTGATCTTCAATGGCTAATGATATATTTATACTCAAACTGGCTGGAGGGTAGATAATGAATAACATAATGATTCCCATTGGTCGTTATTTGGTAGATCTCTGCCTAGGTTTCGAATGTATGCCACAAATGATTTTTCGTTTTAAAGAAGATAAGTTATACTTAAAATCAGAAATGTTTAAATTGTTTTGTTTTACATACTAATTGGAAACATTATTGTTCTTAAAGTCTTAAAGGCATAAAGAAAAGGCTTCCAGAACTATCAAACTATTTAATTCTAAATCTAAATCTAAATCTAAATGAAAACAGTGTAGAATATATGAAGATTTTACTCCTATTGTATGTGTTTCTTTTTAAATCAATACTAAGTTGTTTCAGCAAGTTCATACTTAGCAGCACTTAGCCTTTTCTTTCTAAGCTGCTTCGCACATAATTTAAGTCGGGAATTGCCTATCTATATAAATTTGTTCAATATTTATTAGAGGCCATATTTATCAGTTGTGGCCGAAGGCTTACAAGGATTTAATGGTGGATTTTGTGGTCGAGTTGCTGTTAAGCATTTATTGCTTTATTACTTGGAAATTTCGGGCAGACAGATGGGCTTTGTAGTAGTTGAGCGAATGTGTTGATTTCCATTAGAAGCGTTTGCATTAATGTAAAGAGCTGCGGCAATTTCTAGGCCTGGCTAATAGGATAACAAATGACAATTGTTGTTGATCGTCGTCATTTATTTTGATTTTCGGTCTAGCAAAAGTTCTAAGCCACAACATACACAAACACACCCCCATAACTCCCCCACCCATGAACACATCCCATTGCCCATAATAATAATAATGGCCATATTTGGTTAAAGTAACTAAGCAGCTGAAAGCGACAACAGCTAATATGAGGCCCCATCTTTGAAAATCATTCACATGAGCTACTTGTTAACATGTGTGTGTGTACGTATTTGTATGTATGTGTATGTGTATAAGTCTTAGGGCTTTTGGCTAACACGAAATCCGCTTGTTGTCATGCGATTTGGCATTTTATTGACATCCACTGATTCTCAATGTGAAATTATGTGCTTAATGCCGCACACAAACCATATATTATGATGTCCACAACTAGAGCTAAAGAGAAATAGTGGGTTGCTGGAAGGAACTGGCGGGGGAGAAAGTGAAGGCAGGGAATTTCACAGATTTGGCGACGTCAATGAAAACTAATTGCTTTAGGCTTAAGGCGGCTGTCAAGTTTAACGATTTACAGTTGAGTCTTGTTAATATATTGTTGATGTCCTTGTTTCGGTGAGGGTATGCTATAGATGATTCTAAAATCTGTCTGTAAAAAGGATACATTTTATTTATATATATGTATATATTTGTTGTTCTTATTAACAGTCGAATTATGTCGGGAGTCAATTTACTCTTATGCAAACTTATTTATCTGCTCGGAAAAATGTTGATAATGTTTTTGCATATAACCAACAATTACCACCACACTTATGTGCATGTGATAACTCGTATATTTAGCAGCACTGTTCTGAAGATATCTTGACTTTATTTCAGCTCTATCTACCATGTGAGGGGTCTTTTTTTTCTTGAAAAAGCCCTTCGTTCGCCAAAATACCTCATGAATATTAAATCGTTCGTCTGCCTTATGTTTGAAAGGGAATTCAATGTTCAAGCGAACCGAAATCAACTATATTTTATTGCTTTTGCTATGGATGGTAATCCTGAATGCTGTAGTGTATGCAGCATTATATCCATTAGGAGCGCAGGCACGCAAAATTTAATTATGTGCAATGTGAATTTCTGCAATATTAACGAGATTGTTGTCTGGCGCTGTGTGCCGTTCCAAGTGGATCGATTGGGAGAAGGGCGCTGAATTTAATTTCAAATTACGCTCGAATGTATTTACGTTCTTTTGAGACAGCAGCCAAGTCGATAACAGCAATAACCCACTGAAGCCACAAGCCTCTTGTGATGATTATGGGCGCCACATGTTTTATCTGACACGCCCCCCACGACTACAACTCCACTCTCAGCCAAAAACACGAAATTACATGTCCGGACAGCTGGCTTAAGCACTTGAACACGGGTTTACTCAAGAAATTAATTTCCTTGGCCCACTAAAATCTAACGATAATGTGTGCAATTCGATAAGGTTTGCTAAGCGTGTGCGCCGTACACCGTCTATATGTGTGTGTGTGCGAGTGTGTTTCTCCGTGTATGCGTGTGTGTGTGTGAGCGTGGGAAATCCGCTTTGAAGCATGCGATAAAGCCAGCTATTTCACATTTTGGACTGCGCCGTACTGATTTTGCTGTTTATTTAATTCAAGCGCGTCATGGCGCTTACTCTCCCACCTAAAACACAAACATTCACACACATAAACACACACACAGAATCAACACACACTTGCTAAGCCTGGTGCTGATGGCCGCGAGCAACAGGACGCACAGGATGCGGTGTACTGCGCTCGTCGTCCAGGCTGCGTTTCCTTGACAGCCTTCTGGCGAAAGCATTTTCAGGCTGACAGCTCCGAAATTGCTCCTGCGGTTTGCTCTAGCCAACCTACACTGAGAAAAAATGATTCCTTACATTTTTGAAAATAGCCTTTGATTGGAAAGAGTTTTATTTCCTATATTTATATTACATATATAAAAAGCATTCTTTTGTTATCCTTTATCACAGCAGTCGCTTAGTAATCGTTCTTCCTGCAAACGAGTATTTCCAAGTTGAAATCGACAAGTTCTTTAATATCAAATCATATACTATTTATAATTTATGTATTTATTTATTCTGAAATATATTAAATAATTTTTGAAAAAAATGACATTTCAATTTTTCAAATATCGCTACGATTTTTTTCGCAGTTTTTAAGACCAACATCCTGTCGGACTCCTGCAGAAAATCGCATTCGATGTGGTCAACTTTGGACTGACTTCTGCTGCTGCTGCTGATGAAATAGCAAGCAGACGCACGTCCTTGCGTGCAGTGGAAGGAATTGGTAGTTCGCAGTTGGCACATTCCGATGGCCACATTCCGCTGGCGCTTGGCAATATTAAATGGTGATTCATTTGGCAGGCGAGACGTCATCATCTGCTGTTATATGACATTCGCGCTGTTATCATCATCAAGTTAAATGCCAGTGACAGCAAACTCTGCGTATATGTAATACCGTGTGCACTTTTAATGCTTTCATTCTCTGGGTACGCAGCATCCGCATTGGCATTAGCATCGATCTAGCCTCGGGGCGTCGACTGCACTGCCCTGAAGAGGAACGGCTGCTGTTGCTGCACATGTTGAAACGTGTTAAATTTATGGTTTGATTTCGTTTTGGCAGCGCCAATATGCCAAGCAGTCTCTGCCTCCTTGCCACTAACCACTCCCCAGTCCATTCTGCTGCCACAACCCGATGTGTCTCATATATTTATGGCTAATACGTGCGCACATGTGCCCCATTCATACATACAAAGTTGAATCTCTTGGCCCTTAGCAGGTTGTTGCCTTTCAACTCGGCAGCTGCAGCAGCAAACCCCTTCGCCTCCTCCTCTCTGTGTCTTTCCTTCTCTCCCTTCCTTCATCTATGTATGTGCGCTTTGCGGTGCCAGCTAAAATAATTTGACCAGCATTTATGGTATATGGCTATATACAGACGAGATTTATCTACGTTGTACACCCTGTACATTTTTAATATGCTTATAAGCGATATCACTGAGTTGGTAGATTTATTTAAAGTGCAAAATAAGGTTTGACTTTGACTTTATATACATCTGCTCAGGGTATCTTCCAGACGTGTATAATGATTATTATTATTATTCATTCTCATCGCATCAGTAGCAATATAAATCCAAAAGATCGTGTTCTGCTTCTTTCTTATACGTATATTTCCACCCCTATTACTATTACTATATCATTACTACAGTATTTATCCCTAACTGAGTATATATTGACCCGCATTTGTCACCTGTCTATAGCGTATGTTGCAGTCGATACTTGACGCTGGTGCTACTTTCGCTGTTAGCTCCATAGCTGCAATTACTGCAGTTGCACGTAAAAATCACGTAAGTTGAAATTCACCTTAACATCATTAAGACAAAGTGCGCTGCTTGCGGTTTTTGCCAGGCTTGTGCGCCCCCGCAGCCAAGTCAGGAGGTTAGGGGCCGGCGCGCTGTCGTCAGGTCGTAGACTTAGTTGTAGTCAAAGAAAGCAGTCTAATGAAAATTTAAGTGTTGCATGCTTGATTTAGCAAATGAGTTGAGTGCCGAGCCTGAAGCAGCGCCAACAGGCGAGCATCCAAGCACTCAACTCACTCAACCCACTCTAAAACTTAACCCAACACTAAGCACATCTAAAACGTAATTTTCAAATTAATTAAATGCGCGTTGCCTGTGCGATTTTAATTGCATGTTGCATGCAACACAATATTACGTTTCATGCGCATTCCTTCTCCCCTTCTACTTCTACTTCTCCTTCTCCATCTCCATCTCTTTCGTTTTCTCTTTCTCTCGCTGGTCTCTTCTCACTGCCGGCAAATTGAGTTATGCCACAAAATTTATATCGTGCCACTCGAAATTCTCTCAAGTTTCACTCGCAAGACTGCGATAAGTTTTGCGGCTTTTTTGCTTAATTGTCCCAAAAGATTATGGCTTTATCGAGACGATTTCATAAGCCCATTTATAAGCAGACCTAATCTCGGCGAGGACCCACACTGTGAGTGTCCTGCCTCGGACCGACTGTTGTGCACAGTTGGTCTCCTTTTAATGGGCGAGCGGCCATTTTGAATGCTGATGCTGTCCCTGGAACTGTAGCTGTAACTGGAACTGTCTCCAACTGTAACTGTAAGTGTAGGAGAGGTTGACCGTTAGCTCAGCGGGAGACACATCGCGTCGGAAGCGCATGCTGTCTCCATAGGCCTGAGTGTAACCTTTGAACCATTAAGATAAGCGACGCTGCAAAAAGAAAAAGGGAAGAAGACCATCCGAAAATCGAGAAGAAAATGAACGAAAAAAAACAAAAATTGGGACACAAAACTTGGCTGACAAACAAAAGCGCACAAATGAATTATATGACTCGCCATGGGTCTGAATACCTTGTATGTGCATAAGTCAAGGGGTATGACAGACTGTTAAGATTATAAATAAATACTAATTCATTTGTAATTTTACACTCTTTTTCTTCGATCTTTTAGTTTTATCTCTGGATAAGTTTTTAGACTTACATAAGCATAAATATGTCAATTAATATATTTATAAATATATGTTCAGCTTCTACTTTAACCAATGCGTCTACCAAAAAACACAGGGTAGCTTGCAGTTGAGTTATTCGTCGTTACCAGCCAATTTTTGTGCCGGCGTCTCATTAGCGCGGGTTCGCCGGCCACAATCGTCGGCAAAGTTCTGCCATTTTTTATGCGGCCAGCATGGTGCGGCCGTAGATCTTGAAGGTGCTGCGTTCAGCTGTGGGTGGCAACGAAATCGCAGAGCTACCTCATAAGCCAAATCGCACTTTAAAATTGGCAAGACAGCAATCCGAAAACCGAATCCAAAATGCAAATCATTACTTTGGCTAGCTGCAGCTCCAGCAGCTGCATCTGCTGCATGCGAACGTGCTTGCTGCTCTCTGATGTCTGTCTGTCTGTCCACCTCACTGCAGCACAGTTTTGGGGCCATGGTGATGCTCGTCCACGTCTCATTGCGGCACTTTTCGCCAAAGTATCGCACTCGGAAAACTTATTGATGCGCATAAATCAGTGAATCGAGTTCGGAGTCGGCAAGCACGAGATCAAGTCTGAGTCCCAGTCTTGCACTTTTCCGACATCCACTCTGCATGCCAAATCACTGCAGTAGAAAATTAGAGAAGTGTTCCCTGTTTTAGCCAGCAAAGCCCTAACTGACAAGTAATTTGTTCATTTTTCATACTGCTCAATCCAACACATAGCTGCATATGTCCATCGCGACAGTTTTTTCTCTTTTTAAAGTGCAATTTTTATACACTGCTAAAGATTGGGTACAGCAGCTGCAGCTGCCAATAAAGTCATAGTGTAGCAAAAGACGTGACAAGCAAACAGCCGAGGCAAGGGCCGCAAATTGCAATTAACTTTAGACGCTCTAATTAGCCATCCCAAAAATAAGAAGGGAAAAAAACACGCACAAAAGAATGTGAAACGCGCGTCGAAATCCGCTTTAAGCGCACAATTAGCTCAGGCAGCAAGAAGCGACGAAAAAAATGTGAGGAGAAAAAAAATGACACTACAGCATGCTTTACATTTTTAAGCATAAACTAATCACCCCCATACCCTCACACCCGCTCACCCTTGGCGACTGAGGCGCCAATTAGCGTAGCCGCCGTCCGGCCCTCACTCACCGAGCACATTATCAATTGCTCACATCATCAATCAACGGCTTTGCAGGTGCAAAACACCCACTAATGCTTATATATGGCTGTGTGTGTGTGTGTTTGTTGGTGTGTGTGTGTGTGTGTGTTAACTTGTGTTTGTTTGTGTGTCTATCGCACTCTTGTCTGCTTTGCCATCGCACATAATTTGTTCAAAATAAACAGAGATCTGACTAATGATAAATGAAATTCAACAAGCGTGAGGACCACGCACCCTAAATATATTTTACAGTCACCTATTGCTTGGCTGCCTAATACCCTGTATATTTAGAAAACAATCAAATAAATTTAATTCCTTATTAAATCTTTGCAAAAGTAAACTATTTATGTGCAATACAAGAAGTCATCACTATTAATCATTACGCTAAAATGTTAACAACAGTTTTTAAGGCATATTAAAACTTTAAGTTTGAGTTCAACGATTTATTTGACACTATTCCCTTTAAATTGGACTTAAGTGTAAAGAAATGCATTTTTGAACTACCCTTAACTTAATACACAGAAATATGTTTCAATGGCTTTTGCAGCTTCAGAGTTTGAGAATAATAATCGTTTGCATATGCTTGGTTTTTTTTTATAAATAAGATAAGGTAAGATAAGGTTTTTAAATTCTGTCATAAAATGTCTACGAAATGGCCAACTTAGATAATATGACTGTTGAACTTATTTTATACGAAGAGTATGTCAATAATAAATTTAACAAATCATTGTTTATTAAACTAGTTTTGGTCTGTTTCCGTCTTTCGAGTAATACTCTGTAAATAAAAGACTAGGAAATGGAATAAGCTCGTTTATATCGACAGACTGACAGGTAGGGTATTTCATATTTAATACGTCTAAATATAGACTGTGCCCTCACTCAGTTAATTTATTTTGAGATATCTTATCGTAATATGTAAAATTAAAAAGCCGTCCGTAAATGATATCTCGTGATATGCTCATAGAATGTTTTCCATATCTACATGCCATGATGTCACAATTAACACTTTATTTAATAAGACGCGGTCATAAACGTAATAAACGTTTTTTTTTTAAGTGTTTAAATTAATGCATAATGCAAGTCATGTTTGTGGGGAAATGCTTGGACGCAATGGCGGATACGCTGAAATATGCTGTCTTAATCAGCTCGCCCTCGAAATAATATGGCATAAACCTAAAACAGAATATATGCAGATAAATTAATGGAAATTCTGCGGAGCGGTAAGTTGCAAGGAATGTTGGTGCACCACGCTTTTATGTTATTCGCACTTCATTTAAAAATAACTTTTAACTTGATTAAAAAACTGCGACAACAAGCGACGAGCGAAATGTGACAAGCGGAAGGAAATAGCAGAAACCATTCGCCCCCCTCATCTACGCATGTCAAGTAGGCGTGCGGAAAGTGCAAAGTGAAATCTTATGCAATTAACTTAAGGCCAACTTGACTTGAACCAATGGAAAGTGCGCGCTAGCAAGGCGGTAAGAGAAAGGGGAATGGAGGAGGAGTCGTGTCGTTTGAAAAACTAATTGACATCGTTGCTCTGGCAGCACTGACAGTTGCCGCTCCTTTTGGAACCTTTTGGACGGAAGGAGAAACATTTTTCGCGCAAATATTTTCACAGTTTCAACTTCGTCTTATTCAGCTGGGTTCTATATATATATACATTTTTTTTTTCATTTTGGGTGGACAGTTTTAATTTAATTTTTACCCGAAATCAGCGCCATGTCGTTCAGTGCAGGCGCCAATTTTCGCGCGTCGTTTTGTGGCTTGTCTACCTCAAAGCCAGACCCGACTGGTAACCAACCAAACCAGACCAGACCCGGAGTAACTATTGTCGGTGTTATTAAAAAAGTTTAGTCCGATTTAAGCGCGCACGCTTAATGGCCCTGATTTTAATCAGTAAAAATGTGTTGAAAGCCAGCTGGTTGAATTCGACAAGGCAAGCAACATACTGGAACTGGAGCATGGCAGAGGCAAAGACGATGCCATCCAATTCCCCACTAGAATTCCCTCTCCGTCTGGCTTTGATTATTATAGCGCTTATGTACAATAACTTGCACACTCCGTCAGAAGCGTCCATGAGCTGCAGAGTTGCCAAAATCTTTTCAATTCCGGAGCAGACGGTTCGCAGCTCGGTTAAAACTTCAGCGTATTAAAAAGTTTTATATGTGCAGCAGCGAGAAATTGCATTAGCCGCAGGAGCAACTTGATGCAAACCTTATGCAACATATCCTTCTAACACTGTCTGAAGTTTTAAAATGCACAGAAGTGGGCGGAGTGATGCTATGCAAACAATTAAGTTTTTTCAGCACCTGTTTCAAAATTCAAATATTGGGCGACTATGAAAAACTTGTCTATATCTAATTATAACTAATAATACTAATTTTATCCGAATTTTATGTTACATATAGTTCTTTTAGATATCTAACAAGCTTGCAAATTTAAAAAAAAGTAATGTTAAACGTGGAAAACAAAAAACTCTTAAATAATGCCAAATTAATAATGCATGTACGTTAACGATCAACAAGTTGAGTTGTTATTAACTGCTGAAAAGCTTAAAGTAAATTGATAACTGTTTGCTTTATTTTTTTCAATATATCGATTTTCACTTGATCGGCTTTAATTCCAAGGCCGCATTGGAGCGAATGTGTTCCATTCGAGGGGTTTCATGGTGTTCCATTCGAGGGGCTTCATGGTGTTCCATTCGAGCGGTTTAATGGTGAAGGTGGGTGGCAGTGGTTCACAGTCTGAACCGTTGCATTGCGTTTGAGTCTGGGTGCCATTGCCAGTTTGGCTCTGACTCTGGCTCTGCTGTCCGTCTCCCGTGACTTGTTCTTGGCAGCCAGGTCCAGTTTGTGTTTGCGACTGTTGGCCATCCGCCGACGTTTGAGTTCCAGACCCATTGCTGCAGAGGACTGCGACTGGTAAGGCCTGTTCAATGGTAAAGTTTCACATGGCTGTAGCACAGTTTGCTAGTCAATTTTCATTACATGCACGCTGGACAACAAGACGATGGCCATGGCCAGAAGGCAGACACTGCGAATGAATCTCATGTTGAACATTATTGGCCGATACAACTGGAACTGAGTCAAATGACTGGCGAGTCAACACTTTTTATAGGTTTACAAAAGACGTAGAAACAGTAATAAGATCCTACGATAATTAGCTTTTAACTTTTCAAAAGTTTTCGATAAGACTTAGATACGGTGTTACCAAGTAAGTAATGGGATTTTTTGATTGAAAAATTTATGGCGCGTATGCCGGTTTTTTCTGTAATTATGTTCTGGAAAATGTATATAACGCAAATTATTTGCTGATAAAAACTGAAGCCTTTCAATAAATTGATTATTATTGTTATTCATAAAAAGAAAATGCAAATTTTCCAATTTATTTTATTCAATAATAAACTCCGGGCAAAGTTATAAAAAACTTTAACATGTTGTTCGGCTCAGTTGAAATCAATAAAAGTAAACAACATATATACATTATGGGCTTTCAAAAAAAGCTTTAGCAATAGTAAAGGTAACCGGATATTATCAACTTGTCAAATAGCTTGTCTTGTCAGGGGACAACAGCTTTGACCCGAACGCAATGCTAGAACAATTGACTTCGTTATAATCATTTTTTGCTAAATGCTCATTTATTTATTTAATTATTTATTTTGACTGAACTCTGGTTGCCCGAGATCGCAGTTAGACGGTGTTAGCTGCCGTCGAGGCGATCACAGCTGGCGCAGCATATTAGGCGACAACAACGCTAGCAGAACTTGTAGCAGCACTTTGGGTAGTACTAAAGGGCGCAGCAGTAGTCGAAGCAGCAGCCGTTGTGGGCAGGCCGTTTCGCAGACAGCTGTCGAGGAGGTCGTAAGTGGCAGCCGTGTCGCGGACATAGTTGCTCTCCGTGGTATTGGTGCACTGGTATTCCGTATCCTGGTTGACCTTGATCGCCTCGGCCAGAGTGTTTGCCTCACTAGCCGCATTCGTGGCAATGTCATAGATCGTAGCGACATCGCCCTGGGCCTGGTGGCAAGTTGTTGTGGTTAGATGAGCATGATTAAATTGCTTCACTTACCGCATTAGCATAGCAGTTGAAGAAGCTAGTAGTGTCGTTGGCGTCGGTAGTGTCGCAAGTGGTAAAAGCGTTGCACATTTCGGTAACCTCCTGCTTATACGTTGCCTGATCCTGCAATGCCTGGGCTGTGATATTGGCCAGCTGCGAATTGTATGCGGTTATGCAGTCCTGATACGAACTGGAGAAAGTAGCAGCCACCTCAGTCAACATGGGCATGTACAGGGTAAAACACTGAGAGGTCACATCCGCTGACATAACATCCAGATTGTTGGCATTGACCAGATATTGATCCAATGCACCCTGCATCTGAAGTTGCACGGCGCTCGGCTTCGCCTAGAATACAAAACAATTTTCACTTTCACTTGGACTTGTTGTTCGTTAGTTAACTACACTTCACAATTACTTGGATAGTGATGGCGACGCTGGCCAGGATTAGCACACTGCACAAAAGTTTCATGTTGGGGCTATTGTTAGGTTTCGCAATTACTACTGTCTGTGTTTTCCAGTTGAAGCTAATGCTTTATATAGAGTGGGGAGCTTGTTAGCTGAAATGATTGATATATTTGCAAGTGAATTTTTCGCAATTTGTTGCTAGCAGGCGAAGAACCTAAAAGAAACTCATCAGGTGAATGGTGTGAGTCCCGTTAGTTCCGTCGATCAATTAGGTGGCATTAAGTTATGATTGAGGCCTTGAATCGCTTTGCATGTGCATTTCAATTGGTTGCCAACGGAACGCGCATACAACACAACAACACAGTCAACGCCCAAACACATTCAGAGAGCCCAACTCCTTGATAAGCGCTCCCAACAGATTCACACTTATTACAACAAGGGCAAAGTGCGTGTGTTCGCCTGGTTAGCCTGTCTAATGAAATATTAAGCCAATATATGCGCCAAATTGTCTACTACTCGATTGTTGGCTTATCGGCTTTGGCATTGTGCGTTATCGCATTCATAAATAATCGAAACTATGCCGAAAATTCTATTATGCTGTAACGTCAACAAACGAAAAGATATTTGGAAATACACATGTACGTATGTTTATAAATAATTAAACAATGAATTCATGGAAATTTACGTATATTTCGGTTTTGTCTCTTATCTAATCGAATTTCTTTGAGTGCAAAAAAATATTATATGTGATGAATTATAAAATAAAATCTTTACAAAGCCAAGCAGTTATTTAAGTAAATGATAATCTTCAGATGAAAGATTCTATATACAGGATCGAGATCAACAATATGATTATTTAATTTACAACAATTTATGAGTAGGGATGGTCAGCTCAGTAGCACCAAAATGTTATTTTTTTCCTTCAGTTCTTTCCAGATATACATACATATGTCCTAATTTGTAAATATGCCTTAGAATCCATAACAGCTTTTAGCGCGCTCAAAAATATGCAGCATATTTTTAGGTACTACAGTTTTTGAAGCACTGAGTTTTTTTCTGGCCTTAGATAGGAGTAACCCCAGCTACAAATCATAGACAAACAAACCATTAATCAATGTCAGTTTAATTAATAAGCTCTAATGTTGAACTTATCATAATTTTCACAGTTTCATGTTGGCCACAAACCAAAAGAGACATGAAAATTATATGCATAACATTGCTATTGACTCAGTTGCTGGTAATAACTAGTTGAATTGAAAAGCATCACTTTTAATATTATTTTTTTAGCTGGCGGAGTTGCCGCCGAGCAGTCTGGACAACCTAACGAACTATTTGGAGAGCCATGATCTGGCCGAAGTGAGCAATACTAAACAGTGCTTTGTGAAATATCTACCACAGTTGGAACAAGTGGGCGCCACCTGGTCGAAGGAGTACAGCGACTGCCAGCAGAATGCGACCAATGCGCGTAGCACATTGCAAAGCAATGTTGGCGGCTTCCAGCAAACCATACGAAAGGAGGCACTGAGCATAGTTAGCTATATAGACAGCTGCTTAAACACAAAGAATGCCTCCGATTACTTCAACTGCTTTGCCCAATTGGTAAGAGAGTACTTATTAGCCGGACTAACAAAGCCTAACAAGCACCGTTGTATTTCTAGTCCAAACAGCAACTGGTCTCGATGTATTCCATATCCGTAAATGCCTCAGAGATTGCATTGAGTCTCGATCACCAGCTGAATGCCATCGTTGTGGAGCAGTATATCTGCTCGAATCGCACTGAAGATAGCTATGTGCTGGGCACAGCACGCTTATTTGATGCCTTGGACAAATGCCTAGAACAGCCGGCGACCTTGGCCAAAGCTACAGATTAAAGTCTTTCAAATGCTTCACTAAAATCTAATACTGATTTTATATCTATTGTAGTATTCAATTTAGAGAAGTGGTCTATTCGGATAGTCGTCAGCCTGCAAGCGACACTCTTGTAGCTCCTCAAAAGCCAAACGCATGCTGCCAGCATAAACGACCTGTGCCTCGAGGGTGCACAGTGCGAGCGTCTGCTCCACTTCATCGATATCTTGGCGCAGGCGAGTATGTGCACTAGTTGCGTTGTGATTAATCTCCACGATTAGATCCATATTTTGACTGCCCTGCAATAGAGATATAGACAGCAAATTTGTTAATTTTATAATTACACTTCCACGAATACATTCTAATCAATTTATGACAGATTTTAATTGACAATTTGCAGATTACGACTGCAGCTATATTTTATTGCCTTAAAGGTTTACAGCAACTTATTTGGTGAGCTTTTCAGACTATTTAATGCCTCGACTTACTTATATATACCTGCAGAGGGCTTTATCAATAGCACTGCAAGAGTATTTACTCAGATAGTTCATATCTCTGGTCTTTATTGCAGAAGTATGAGACCTTCAGTAAGTTTCTTATTATAATTTTCCGTGTTTTGGGCAATAAAATCCACTCAAAATTGTCCACAAATTTAAATGGCGCCATTTAATCTTGACACACAATTATAAAGAATTTTATATTTATTTGCTGAAGCGATTAGCGTGTTGGTAGAGCTTTAAGATAGCTGTAATCGCAACACCTTTATCTATGATTTCCTTATATGCAAAGCGTGAACGTGAGATCCATTTGTTTGATGAAGTAGAACATTTATATAATAATACATTTTTATTTTATTGGGATTGCTCCAGAAGTATTATCTAAAAGCATTTTCCCTATACTTATGTAGTAATTCCAATAGTACTTACACTATTCATAATGCACTCAATGTACTCGAGATGGTCATCAATTACAGCGCACAGCTCGAAATTGCCACACAGTCTTCTGGTACCCATTTCGATTTGTTGTCTCTCCAGATTCTCATCGATGGACAGATCGATCTGAGTCTCGTTCGCAGTCAGCTCGCACCGCTCGTACTCTGCGGCAAAGGTGCTCGAGGCATTCATTCCGGCCAGTATATAGTCATCGTGGCAGTCATCCACTGTTGCGTCAGGCCAGACTGTTGGCACGACCAGAGTCTTGTCTGCGCCCACAACAGAACTCTCTGCCCGATGCAGGTAAATACCTAGAAGCAGCAGCATAACATATAGGTGGCACCGGCGACTTTGGGTCTCGCAACCTAAAGGTTTTTGAACTCGTACCGCACACATTTAGGTATAAACTTTGAATGGCGCTACGACTGGCCAGACGACAGTTGGGTGTGTTATTGAAAAGATATATAATTGAACATTTCCTTATAATGAAGCGATAGCAATTGGACGCTGACTTAGATTGGTATATCAATAGATAAGTTTAAATTATTTGCAGTGCGCACATTAAGTGCTTATCAATTCAGTTGATTCGATGGTGCTGCGAGCATGACTGATCTGATATTACACTAAAACAAATCGATTCGAAAGCCTTTTTTTCGTATTATTCACGAAACAGTTTAAGTATATCTAAGCAATTTATGTACATAGTACATACATATGTATTTGAATCACTTTAAACAATACTGATAAGCTTAATCAATGAATTAACTCTCTACTGCCCGCGACCGAATGTTGACTGACTTTAGTAAGTTTATTACATGCTTTATTATTGAGTTTTCGATGTTTATAACACATACTGATAGTTACAAAGGCTTTCACACTCATGTGTAGTTGAAATGTTATGAAATCGGAATACGATTTGTTCTCTTTTTGCAAAAAGTTTAAGTTTCCAATATAGAAAGGTGCTTTCCCGACTTTCATTTTAGAAATGCCATATTTAAATTTTTCAACAACTATTTGTATTCCAGTTCTTAAATATGAAAAAACAACACGACCATTCTTTGAATCAATATAAGCAAATTTTATTTTTTTAAAAACGGGCTCTATAGGTATAATTTGGTTTGGTTGTTGCTCCCTTTAAGTATGCAACACTTTTTGGATTTATTTATTTTTTCTTTTTTCAATTATTTATCAATTATCTGTTGATAATGTTCAACTTATAAATTGCCTCCATGCTGATTAGTTAAAGTCCATTCACTTTACACTCAACAACAAGTTTAGAAAAAACGCGAAAGCTTGGTCAATCTGCTGTGGAAGCTCTCTGGCAACATCTTGCCAATATCCTCCTCTGGCATCCTCTCTGTTGTAGACTCAGGGTCCTCAGTTGTGGTGATTGGCTCTTCAGTAGATGCATCTGGAGCATCAGTTGTCTCAATTGGTTCGTCGGTGGGCTCAACTGGTGCATCAGTTGTGGGCTCAACCGGTTCCTCGGTGGTGACTGGAGCGGGTTCATCATCATCCTCGGTGGTGGAGCTAATAGGTGCATCAGTTGTGGAGTCAGCTGGTTCCTCAGTGGTTGAGCTAATAGGTGCATCAGTTGTGGAGTCATTTGGTTCCTCGGTGGTGGAGCTAATAGGTTCAACAGTTGTGGAGTCAGCTGGTTCCTCGGTGGTGGAGCTAATAGGTGCAACAGTTGTGGAGTCAGCTGGATCCTCTGTGGTAGAATCATCGGGTTTCACACCCCCAGAAATACAGATATTGAAATCCTCATCACATTTATCCAATCCAGTAGCATACTCCAGGCGAGCATCATCCGTGCATATCCCTAGATCTGAATCGATGACGCTGTACTTGCTACTGATGCTGTTGTATAGGATGTTTGCATCGCTGTTCAATGTGAACACCACTTTGTAGCTGTTAGCCGACTGAAAATAATTAAAGTTCAACGTAGACAAATTTATAATGGTTCCAGACAATTGCGTATCATATCTGTATCAATTTGAATAATGTTCTCGCAGAATATTCCAATTGCCACAACATTGAAGGAGCTGTGGCAATTATTTATACATGCTTCTTCTATTCAAAAATATTTTCTAATTTTTTATTAAAATGCTTTAGTTTCTCTATTAATTGAAGATTATTCATTAAAAAATGTAAAGGAGTTTTATCCTGATCACTTTGAAAATAATGCCCATGCATAGATTCTAAGAAAATCCCGCTGGTAGATTTTATATCTCCTCTTAACGATTTGTTTCTGAATGTCCACAAGATGAATTATTATTTATGAAATTGTAACTTTTGCCTAAAACGCACAGATTTCCAATGGCTCAGTACGTACCTCAGTCCGATAGCAATCGAAAAACTGGAGACCATCAGAGAACGATTCACAGGAGCTCAAGCTGCTGCACATATCCTCGCTTCGAGATAGCAAGTCATTGCGACTCTCTTGGCTCTGAGCGGTCAGGGCGCTCTTGTCCGTCTGGGCTTTGACTATACAACCGGTGTAGACCTTGTTGTAGTTGGCCAACGTTGCCGATTGATCGGTAAGGTACTGATCAAAGCATTCATTGATTAGATTGGGATCATTGGCGTCACGGTGGGCCGACATTAATGAGTGCATGGTCTTTTGATGCAGCCTCATGAATGGCTGAAAGTCCACATCCTTGATGGAGAAAACAGCATTGCAGCCAACGGCTAAAACCAAGCACAAAGCAATCGCGAATTTCATCTTTTATCCTGCACTTGACACTATTTCACAATATGAGATCCGTGACGGAGGCTATTTAACTGACCGCAAACATATGCTGGCAATGCTTATATAGCCGAAAATATTGGGAACTCACCAGACAAAATTAAAAAAATCTATATAAAATTAATCAAAAACTCATTCCCATCATGGAGATTGTCTAAGTTTTAATTAGTTTTTAACTCATCTAATGAAAATATAATAACCATCATATCGCTAACCCATTGAAACATTGTCTATATTATCTAATGCAGAGTCATCATGGCCAATACGCTATTACCTATTCGCAAAACAGTGAGCAATAGATAAGGATAACTTCCAGCTTATCGCCAGATGTGGAATTGTTCAAGCTGCACGAGGTAACACTGTAGTTGATATATTTGCTAACCATGAGTCATAACAATTGCTATCACGGGACTTTAATGTGATTTTTGTGAAACGGAACTTTATCAATGCGATTGTGAATTAATAAGCTAATGCTTAGCAAATAAAAAAAGTTATACTGATCTGTAACTCTAGTTATCAAATATTATAGCTTATCTTTGGGCGAGAGAAATTAAAATGTTGAAGAAAGTTATATATGTATCGATTGCTAATCTGGGATCTCGCTAATGATAAAATTTTAATGCTCTCAATATCAAATTACACATTTCGAATTTTATGTTATAAGGAAATTAATGTGAAACTAAGAATTATTCATGGACATAATTCTTTTGAATACAAATTTATTATCTCTTCTGTTCTATATAATGTTATTTTTATTGAATCAATCCATTGAAATAGGAATTTATTGTAAATGGTTTAATAAAATTTAAAGGCCTCTCAACGATTTCTTAAAGGTGTCCACCAATTGCCTGAGATTCTCCTTGGGATTCCTTTCATCAAATTCAACGTCGCCGTTTGGTTGATCATTTAGAGCATCAGCGCTGCTTGGAGTAGTTGGCTCAGGGGTGGGTGGAGCAGGAGTCGGCTGGGTGGTGGTTGTCAATGGCTCAAGGCCCCTGTTACACCTGTCGAAATCTTCATAGATGGCAGTTTGTTTCTCCACATAGACGCGCTCTGAAGCGTTGGAGCATTTGTATTGATTGGTATCAATCAAACGGAATTCCTCTCGCACAATAGTCAACAGCTCGCTTGAGTTAGCCGAAATCGCGTACATGGTCTTGGCATTGTTGCTGGCCTAAAATTACGAGTAGTTCAGGTAAAGTAAGTTTCATGCGTGTGTGATCAAAAAAATGAGGAGAAGAAAGAGCGTGTTCAACTTACCGTACTCGTGTAGCATTCAAAGTAATCAATGGATCCGCTATTTTCACTGCAGCTAGACAAAGCAGCGCAGGCTTCGGCCGCGGAGCCATCGATATTATACCGGTCACCCTGGGTGGCCGCATCGATGCCCTCACGGGATTCATCGGCGATGCTCACGCACTTGGCAAATGCAGCCTTGTATTCCTCGGCAAGTTCATTCATCAGGGGTATGTAGACGTTAAAGCAGTCGATCGAACGGGCTGGATTATCCTGGCTAATTTCTTGGGAGCTCATTATGAACTTCATGAGGTCCATCTCTTGATCCATCACCCGGGGCACCGCTTGGCTAAGGCCAATGGCCAAGAACAGGACACACAATTTTGTATACATTATGTAGACTTTTGGAACTTTTTAATTTGTGTTGTTCGTTCACTGTTAGCGTCGGATTCTGAATGATGGAAAATGGAACGGTCACGATATTTATAAGTGAAGAGGTCTATAAAAATAAGAGCATTATATGTTGTAAACATGCCATATTATGTCAGCATTCACGTTATCAATATTGACTGACATTATCGTTAGCTGACGCTCACAACGGGTGGTAAAACTATTCCCACTTAAACAAACCCCAGACACTACTACTTAGAAATCTTTATAGATGATTTGCACAGTCTTAAAAATTGGCGGGGATTTTGTGATATTTTTAGACATGTAGTGCAATTAAAAATTTTGGTGGATCAAGATCATGAATAGCCATAAAGTAATTCTTGTGCTTGGCATTATGAGATTAAGCCATTGCGCAGTTGCTCACGTTAAACTAGTTGAAACCAGATCCAACGAACAGAACGAGCAGACGTAAGTCATTGATGGAATTAATTCAGAATTAACCTGCTACACATTTCAATTTAATCAAGAATAGACGTTGACAGATAGTAATTGATAAGGATCATTACCAGTTGAACTCCAAGTGCGCAATTGTTCAAGACTCTCGACGTAAGAGTGTAGTTGCTATTTTTATATTTTGATACCGAAGGTGTAATAGTTTTATACTTTGGTACCGAAGGTATATTGGTTTTGCGAAATATCCGTCATGTTGTCTGTCTGTCCGTCTGTTTAAAAGTTGTGCTACGTCCACCAAGCGGCCATGAAATCGATAAAATCGTTAATCGCAAATCGATAAAGCCACAAATCTACTACAATTTTCAGGCTATCGTCACCAAATTCGGTTGGTATTGGTATTGTTAACGATGTTCTGCATAGATCGGCAATTATCACGCCCCAAATTAAAAACGATATAAGCCTATATCTACTGCAACTTTGGAACTATAGTTAGCACGCTTGAAACGTATACTACTAAGATCGACCTGCAATCCTTTTTTATTTTGGCACACGCCTACTCGCGCACACATAGTCCCCGAAAGCCTATAGCTCCCGTAACTTAAGAGCTGTAGTCATCAAACTTGGAATGAAAGTTACTAGCCAACTTTTCCACCTTTTTTGCCTCTCCAAAGATCGGTGTTTCACGACTACACCATCCCTGGTTTTTGCTACATGCTATCAGCTGGTATTACTTATTGTATCACACTATGTCGCAGTCGGCAAAATTTTCTCATTTTGTTATAAACGATGCTATCAAGGGATTTAGTTTTGATTTTGTTGAAAGTGGACCTTATCAATGCGATTGTTAAATGATATTGTATCAAGTGTAAATAAATTGCAAATCCATTGTTATCAAATATTGTATTTGTAATACATATATTTGAGGAGTTCAATTTCCAACCCAGCAATATTATTCGTATTTGCAGGTGTTCGATGTGAATAAATAAATTGATATTTTAAGAATAAATAATAAACTTTTTCCCACTATTATTAGTTATTTAAAACAAAGACGAATTAATTATTCCGTGTCAATTTATATACATTTTAATGAATACTATGGAATAAAAGTTAGCTGCAGTACAATTATTGAAATCATTTTAGTTGGTTTAGAAAAAGTCAAGTTGTTATCAAATACTACGTGTAACTTGCTAAGTACTGTTGCATATGTATATTGGCACTTTACTTATCCTCAGAGTCTAATGACGCTTGAAAAATTTTTTCAAGTTCCTCAAAATGTTATTAATATCCTCCTCGGGCATCTCGTTTTCTATACTAGCACTGGTAGTCGGCTCAGCGGTGGTGGGAGCAGTAGTCGGCTCAGCGGTGGTGGGAGCAGTAGTCGGCTCAGCGGTGGTGGGAGCAGTAGTCGGCTCAGCGGTGGTGGGAGCAGTAGTCGGCTCAGCGGTGGTGGGAGCAGTAGTCGGCTCAGCGGTGGTGGGAGCAGTAGTCGGCTCAGCGGTGGTTGAATCAACAGTCGACTCATCGGTAGTTGGAACAGTAGTTGACTCAGTTGTGATTGGGGCAGGTGTCGGCTGGGTGGTGGTTGTCAATGGCTCAAGGCCTCTGTTACACCTATCGAAATCTTCATAGATGGCAGTTTGTTTCTCCACATAGACGCGCTCTGAAGCGTTGGTGCATTTGTATTGATTGGTATCAATCAAACGGAATTCCTCTCGCACAGTAATCAGCAGCTCGCTTGAGTTAGCCGAAATCGCGTACATGGTCTTGGCATTGTTCCCGGCCTGAAAATACGAGTAGTTCAGGTAAAGTATACGTAAATACGTAAGTTGCATGCGTGTGTGATCTAGAAAATGAGGAGAAGAAAGAGCGTGTTCAACTTACCGTATTCGTGTAGCACTCAAAGTATTCAATGGATCCGGTATTTTTACTGCAGCTAGACAAAGCAGCGCAGGCATCGTTCGCGGAGCCATCGATATTCGCCCTGTCACCCTGGGTGCTCTCATCTATGCCCTCACGGGCTACATCGGCGGTGCTCACGCACTGAGCAAATGCAGCCTTGTATTCCTCGGCAAGTTCATTCATCAGGGGTATGTAGATGTTAAAGCAGTCGATGGAACGGCTTGGATTATCCCGGCTAATTTCTTGGGAGCTCATTATGAACTTCATGAGGCCCATTTCTGGAGCCAACTTCTGGGGCATCGCTTGGCTAAGGCCAATGGCCAAGAACAGGACACACAATTTTGTATACATATCGCAGATTTTTGGCACTTTTTAATTTGTATTGTTCGTTCGCTGCGAAAGTCGGATTCGTAATGGTGGAAATATAAAATCAACTCGATATTTATAACAGAACATAATATGGTCGTGTTACTACTTTAGGCTTGGCCCTATCAATTCAGCTATCAGTGACGAATGAGAGTATCAGGCTTGTCGCTTATCTGACACTTTGCTTTCAAGCAATTTAATATTCGCCGACTAATCCTCACATACTACGTCACCGAAGTTTTCAAATCATATTTCCATCACAAGCCAGCACAAATGATTTTCGAAAATATTATAGCTGGTACACATCTTATGGTTTCCTTGTAATTTTATCATATCACAATATAATTAACAATAGTTCGCATTATAAAAGATCACAGCCTTCTTGAGTCTTAGTATTTCTGTCAATGTTACGACATTGATAGACATAAAGCTTTACTATTTTTAACTTTTATCGGAAATCTATCAAGTGTTTCTTTCTGGGAAATTGATTGCATAAACAAAATTGCTTACTTACTATTGTTGGTTTTGCTAGTTCCTTATCAGTACGTCTATGTCTTCAGTCTTTGCCATTGCCAGCTCGCTTATCGGCGCTAGTATTAGATAAGCGCACCTGTGGATGATCACAATTGATACAGTATGCACAGTTTGTCCGATTCTTATGCAGATTCTTTAAGCATTATTTGGACTTACAAGCATAAATAATAGTTTTGTAATGGTGGGGGTCAATGATCGAACAAAGTTAAATCTTATCTAAATGTCTGTCACCTTCAGTCGCTTATCATGCCACATGCTGGGGCATGCCACAATTAAAACAATAATACAATAAGTTGCCAGTGTATTAGAGCTGCTACTTTAATTGCGCTGATTACATTTTCTTGGCTAACCAAAATATTAAAATTTTGCAGTCAAGTTTGTAACACAATAATGATGATGTATCCGATCCTATGAAGTGTATCTATTCTTATTGCCGCTCTGAGCTAGTATCACAGATGTACAGTTATTATCCACAAATTACTACTTTATAAATTAGCTGCCAAAGGAACAAAAGGCCGTTTTTTAACTTTATTTTATGATTAAATTTAGATGTCAGCAGGTGTGCAATCGTGTGTAATCTTCTGCGTTGCAAAGATGCGTTTCCTTCTTACTTCATTTTTTATTGCAAGTACTGCAAAATATAATCAGGCTGCTCAACTGCAGCGGCTGCTATGCGACACAAAGGAGCGAGGGGCGTGGCAGCTACTAATTTGCATATCTTAATTGCGTTCTTTGTGTGAACCTGTTTTTACTGAGCCACGCAAACAGAACTCGAACTGCATTAACTGTTTGCATGCACACACATACACTGAAGAGTACACCTAGGCAACGGCTTAAATCAGCCGTTGGCTGCATCCTGCGGCAAGGACTCGCACCGACACTGGCGACAGTCATTAGCTAGATTTTAGGGGTACAAGTGCGTGAGAGTGTGCGGAGGGCTGTGTGTGTGCAAGTGAATGCCTGTGCGCCCACATTTCTAATTTGTTTTAATTGCAGTGACAACAATGCCGCAGGCAAGAAAAACAACCATAATAACAATCAACAGCCAAAGCAAAAACAAACGCAATTAAATTTAAATGAAAATCGCCGCTGGCCCAAAAGATAGCAACTGTTTACTTAAATGAGTAGTTCTTCAGGCTTTAAGCTACCAAATAAATTTGGCTGGCTCAAAATGGATTTGGCAATTGCAAATGGAAAATTTAAGTGAACAAGTCTCTCAATCATGCACTGTAGCCATTATTTTAAATATACATTTTTTTCAGTTATCTGTGCTTATTGTTCATAACAATCGGATAACAATCAAAGAAAGAAAGTACAGCTGCTCACTTCAGTTCTTCAGACTGTAGGGTATCTTTCAGTGAGGCACATGACTCGCTCCGACCTGCTTGCACTGCAGCCGTTAATTATGTAAGTTACACTTGCAAAATTGCAATTGCTTTAGATTAGTTTAATAGAGAAGTTTGCAGTGAGCTTGACCAAGGTCAAAAGACTCTTGTGCTAACTTTTGCATGCCACGACAAGATTACAAAAGTTTTCTTCCCAATAATTGCCAATGTCTGTCAGTTTGTTATCTGTTTAATGGAGACCTTGACCAGTACGATATGCTTAAACCAGGGAAGCTAGTGTTTTAGGGACATCAATAACTTCTTGAGGTAAGAGCTCAGACTGTCTGCTGAAGAGGTTGTATGCGTAACCGTAAATAAGTCCGACGTCGTCGTAATCACAACTGGTGAAGTATTGGCTGGAACTGAAGGATTTGTGACTAGATCAGATGTGGCTGTAACTGGAACAAGTGTCGTCGTTTCGCTGGCAGCTGTTGTCGAATCTGCTGCTGGCACTGTCTCGTCGCCCATCAGACAACTCTGTAGGTGGCCATAGGCATTGTCTGTCTTCAGTTCATAGTTGCGCTTTGAGGTGTTCGCGCATTGCTCCTCTGTGAAGTGAATCAATTGAATGCTCTGTGCGAGCTGGCCATAATAACTGCTGGCACTGCTGGATATATTGTACATCACGTTCACATCATCGTTGCCCTATTTTTTAATTAGCTTATATTATATTAATTAATGAAATAATGCTTACAGTTACTTAAACATTTTACTTACCACATCTGAGAAACAGGACAGAGATTGCAAGCTGCCCAATTGATTATTACAGTTTTCTATAAGTTGGCAGGCGGATTCAGCGTTGCTGGCCAAAGTGCTCAGCACTGGTTTGTAACTGTCGTCCAGGTCCGCAATCTGCTGTTGCGACGTATTTTGGCAACTTTTGAACTCCTGCTCATACTGCTCCAGCAGCTGATCGAATATCCCGCTGTAGTATTGAAAGCATTTCAGGGAGCGTGAAGGATTACTCTGCTGTAGGTCGCTGGTGCTGCGCATTGCTTGCAGCAGTCTCGATTCACCCAATGTTTGAGTGGGACTTGCACACGCACAGGCAACCACACTGCCAATCAATATTAGAACTTTTCCTGTAGAATACATTTTAGGTTTTTTTATTTTTTATTTGAACTCCTCTTTTTTAAGAACTTTATTTTTTGGTGGATGGCCCTTATGGAGCTGTCGTTTGTTAATGACTTTCGTGTACATTTAAGGTTCGCACCCTTTTATAGGCGGCGACCGTCGAAATATCAAACAAAATGAAATGCTTTTTGGGCTTAGTCTCTTAAGATATGGCAAGCTGATATTAAATATACATCAAACTACCCTACCTGTATCCAATATCTAATATTTTTCAGTCATATGTGTGTTAATTAGTTATGCCATTTTGGAACACTTTTTATAAACTTATTACTAAGATAATATTAAGACTAAATACAAATTACATAACGGCATTATTTTTAAATTTGATTATGATTTACCATGAGAATAATATTTTTATATTTTATTGTTCTGGCTCTTAAAACAGCTTCCACAATATGGAATCAAACGAAAAATACATACATATACATATGTATAATATATACATACACTAGTTTTTTTCAAAATGCAATTTATTAGAGTAGCGTACCACACATGTTGGTCAAGTTTTGTTAATTTTACATTAATTTCAATTGGTTAAATTCAAATGCCAATTAATCTTCAAATGCCTTGTTTTTTCTTATCGAACTAAGCCACTCAATACATTTGGCATTAACAATTTCGCAACGAATAATTGAATCGACATCGGTGAACCCTATATGCGTGGGTGACTAAGGAAACCAAACGTTTCCGTTTCGCCGCATTTGCCGATTTTTTATCTATACACAAATATCTTAAACACACCCCTTCTTATTTGTACAACCCACATAACATATAACAAAAGATTTCGCAATTTAAACCAATCCCTGGACGATTCCGTAGAAATGATAAGGTGTATTCCACATAATTTTAAAACTCAATTCAGGGAATCGAAACAAGGCAAAGAAAGTTAAGATCGATGGAGGGGCACTTGATATATTGCGTAGCTCATAAGCAGCAAACAAAATACGCATACAAATATCAAGTGCGTCTCGCTCCTCATTTTCATACCTACAAATTGGTAAGATAAGCGTAATTCATTCCCATTTTTGCACAGTGCCAGCCATTTTTCAGCAACGGTTCTTCTCTTCTCATCTCTTTTGGCCAGCAGCTGTCTGTACTTAGAATGCATTTTCAATTTTCGAATTTTCAGCGCTCTGCACTATTTGATGCATGTCGAGCTCCATCTCGTTTGCAGCAGCCGCTCTACCGGGCGAATGATTAATTTTATTTACTTAAAGGCAAATGCAGTGCCCTCCAACTCCGTTGCATACTAAGCGCCGTTCTAGATACAGCCAGAACTGATGCTGGAGCTGCATAACGATTGCGTCTGCAACCACAGTGGGCGCCCATGGCTGCCACTTGGAAGCGCTGTCAGCGGAAATGAAGTTGTGGCAAATGCATCACCGCTCTTTTGACATTGAGTTACGTTGAGTTAACTCCTGATGGATTCTCAGACATCAGGGCATTAAGCAACTGACAACTGAGCGTCGGAGCATTTTACTCTCTTTAAGTACTCCTCAAATTGTAATTTGGCACCCAAAATGAATGATCAAAACACTTTTTGCCTTAAGCTACTCAAAATGAACCCAAACTTTCAGTTGTCAAAGTGACTCAGTGACTTACACTTCCGGTGAAATCTGATTAGAATTTAATTATTTTATGACTTTTTTGTGTCAAAGCAATTATAAAACACACTAGAATTAGTGTTATGAGGAACATGCAATTTGCGCTATCATTTACCGATAATAATACCGCACTTTAGCGATAAGTTTCTACTGAATTATTTTCAAGGAATACCCAATGAAAATATTGCTCAAAAACACTTTAGAAACTGGACAGTGGCATAATAATATTTACCACCTCAAGATTAGATTTCATGGGAATGATTGTTTTTCTTGTATGATCTTACCCGCTCTTACTCTTCCTCCAGTAACTAGGGGAACACTATAAACACAATAAAAACTGCATAGCTTGTGAATAATCTTCTGACGGTAACATTTAATACCCTATTTCATTTCCTCTTATCACTATGTGATTTTTTTTTCCGCCACTGATTACCCATAAATTTTGATGTCTATAAACAGTAAAGTACCTTAGAGAACTCTCAATCATTGATTTGGTCGGTATAATTAGTTGAGTTTTATGGAGTGTATTTTATGAGTTTCCTGTTTGAATTTTTGATATGAGCGATAGCTAAGTTCGGGAGAAGCAACATGTTTTGCGTTGATTTTTTATTTAAAACAATTATCATTTACAAATCGGATTGGGTACATTATTATTATATATCCATTGTAATAACTTTTTATATATGATAGAGAAAATTATCTTACAGAAGTATAAATGAAAATACCAATATTTGTATAGAAGTAAATCAAACAATCAATACACATGTGGCATCTAGAATTTTCCACCTTTATATCAGTAATTATTGTTATTACGAGTTTCCTTAGTTATCAGGAATGTTCACTTTGATATTAAGTTCATAACTGCCAGCCCGTTAATAAAAAAAAGGGCTAATATGTTTCATAAGAGTAGGTAAGAGCCATCAGGTGATATACGTGGTGTAATTTCTAATGAACCACCAACAAGCCAATATAATTTATGATAATTATTTATACTACTCGCATTACGTATACACACTGATGTCACTCCTATTCTTATATAGTATTCCATATGTACTCAACTGCTAAGCGGGCGTGAGCGCAACAGTGCAAATTATTGTGTTGCAATAACAAAAGATTTTACGATTGCAATAACAAGAAGTGCGCCCAATTAAACATGTCATCAATGTGACTGGATGGATGTGGATGGAAGCGAATTGATGTGGATGAATGTGGCTGGCTTGTGGGCTGCTGGTCGCTGCTGTTTGGCGTGGCTGTTGTCCGTTCATCAATACGAGCAAACGACATAACAGACATAGAAATGGAGTTACAAGCAGACACATAGAAACTGAAATAGAATTAGAAATCGCAATTTTAGTTGGATGGTGGCCATAAAACTTACCAGCGCTGTGGCACGCTTCGAGTTTATTGGTGTGCGTGAAATTCAATTAAAACGCGTGCTCAATATTAGCGTGTCTGCTGTCCAAGTCATAAAGCAGTTTATTGTGTATTATTGAAGGGCATCAGCAACCCAGCCACAACTAGCAACACATGCAGCTTCAGCAGCAGCAACAGCAACTGACACAGCAGCAGCAGCAGCAGTCACTTAAGATCAACTCCTGCTGGCGGTTTCACACAGTTTTCTATACCATTTATGTTACCACATGTATGTTTCTCTAATTATAACTCTAGCAAGAATTTAAAATTTTAGTTGGGACCAAATTCATCCATTAAAATGCTTTGTTTGAATTTAGTTTCCACTTTGACATTCGACAAGTTTAAGTTTGAACTTAAGAGTAAACGCAATTACCATAGTTACTGTAGAGGCAGTAGTAGGCTAAGACCGCTGTCTTCTTTTGTGCTAACCAGGAAAATTGCAAACTAAATTTAGTTAAGGGAAATAACAGATTTATGTTATTTGAGTTAGGTAAACCTATCATCACGATATCTTCCACGTACATCAATTGTACAATTGCATTGAGTGTAAATGTCATGCGCAACAGTCAATAGTCAATAGTTTTTCATGTGTTCAATGTTTTGTGGGCGTTTGATTGTTTACTAAAGCATGTGCGTCAATTTTCGCCAATCATGCTGTCTATAAAGATTATATGCTTGTTGTAATTAGATAACACGTAAAACCATAAAATATATAAATATATATATATAAATATATAGCACACATAGCCAGCAGGCGGAGAATTGAGGCAGTTCGGTTGGTTTTGCAAAATTAATTAAGATAATGCCACGAAAAATATAATGAACTTGTCCACGACCGATAAAGCTGAAAATGTCCACAAATGCAGCTTGTTGTAAAAGCACTTCAAGTTTTATTGGCCAAGTGCGAAAGCAGCGTTAACCTTACTGACAACCAACTTAGCAAATAGCAACTGACTGCAGGCATCTGTCATAAAGTGCAGTTGCGGATGGAACGAGTACGGACAGGTGCATTATAATGAAAACTTTCGCCTTGTTGCACATTAAGAACAGAACATGACCAGCTGCCAAGTGGCTTCCTGCCTGTCTTGCTGCTAGCAGTCTGGGAATCAGTGCAAGAAAATTACTTTTTTAGTTTTGGTGAAAAATTAGTCGAAATTAGCAAAATTACAAATATCAAAAACTGAAATTAGAATTGGAATACGCAATGAATTAAGATATTTCCTTTTTATAAATTATGTTTTATAAGGGGTAATGATGAGCGATGTGAAAAAGTCAAAGGTTGCGGCTGCCATAGAGTAGGCATGGCCAGGAGCAAAGGCCGCCAAACAAGAGGAAATTAACTAAAATGTTGGAGACCGGAAGTCAGTTGTTGGCCCCAAAAAATGCAACATACTTTTACATAAGGAATGTGCCCGAAATGGGGCAGTGTTTAAGACTCAAATGTCAAACAAAAATTACATAAAAATATTTTACTAGCTCGTAGTCGAGACTTGGTCAATTACAAACTGCTGCCGACCTCATCACTGTGAACCACATATGCAACAAAAGGTTTAAAGTCAGCAAAAGCAAGTATTTGTGTGCAACTTCAGCGGCAGCCAGTTGCAGTCCCAGCCAGCGAACTAGAAATACAAAATGCGAGCTCGAGAGTTGCTGTTGATGAGCTGAACTGAAACTCGCATACATATAAATAACACACACTTCCAACTTCCTCCAGTTGCGATTACTGTAGGTGATAAAATATTCATAGCTTACTTGTCGCATTGGATGGCCCGGAATACCGCTCAAGGGGTGCAGGCTATTTGCACTGCTGACAGGTGGTTCAAGTGTTAACAATTCTCAAGCGAATTGTCAATCAAAAATAAATGCTGAAAGTTATACAATTAACTTTCATTTAGCAGCAATGCAAAAACACAATAATGTTGCATACTTTTTAGCGTTTCGCATAAATGTGCCTGCTTGATGCGCATGTTTGCTTTATGTGCGTGTAAAATTCTGAAATGCATTCTGTTGTCAATATTTTAATTAAATGGAATTTCTAATGCATTAACTAAATTATAAATAAAGGCTGCGTAGGATCAGCTTTCAAAAGAAAATTAAAGATTTTTTCTAATGGACTTTGACGACCTTTTTGCAGATTTTTGCAATAAGCTATGAATTTTCACATGCATTCGTTAAGCAAATTTGATTTGATTTGATTTAAATAAATTATTCAAAAATTTAGTGACCCATATTAAAGTGCACCATAATTTGAATTCCTAATTATAATACGTATAAGTATTATGTGTAGTATTATGCTTGAATAAAAGGTGGGAGTCCAAAGTGTGCGGTCTGTTGAAGTATTAGCATGGAAGTGATTAAATTTGCGTCCACGCTACACGGTTGTTGTTGTAGTTATGATAAACCCGGCACAGTGTTCCATGCTATGCCTCATAAATCAAGCCAAAATTCAAATGTTATCAGCGGAATATTTCCAAACTACGTAATAGGGGCAACGCAATGTATATTTATGAGTGTGTCTGTGTGTTTTCCAGTGTGATAGATAAGCAAACGGGCTGCTGTCCAGTAAGCTGCTGCCACTGCAGCGGCAGCAGGCTCCCCTATATACTACAGTTTCTTTAATAAGGTTCGTCTGTGTCTGTGTGTTTGTTCTGAAGCTAAATGAGTTGAGTTGTTTTATTCTGCGCCTGCTCGCTGGATCTGTACGTAGTCGATTTGTCATGGCAACTATGGAGATTCCTTGTATATTGACTGACGTTTATATAGCCAGCGAGATAAGAGCAGCTGCTATTCGTGTATTGCATTAAATAATTGCGTGTTGGCAGCAACAAATTCGCATTTGGCTAAGGGCTTTTCCCACTAGCAAAGTGACGGCTTACCAGTGGCAACTGAGCTATGCTATACACATACACACACACACACACACACACCCAGCCGCACACAGGTGGCATATCTAACAATAGACGGCAGCACTTTTTTTTATGTAAATATAAAAGTTGCTGTCTACTTTGATGCGCTGCGCTGCGTCAACGAGCGCAGCATTATAAATGGCCATACTCGCCCTGGTTGGTCACTCATTCGCGCCACTCCAAGCATACCGCAAAAAACTCGTGCGCGATCCCAACTCCATATTCAAGTAAAGATCACACGACGCAAACGTGTGAGTGAAAATATAATTGTAAAATCGTTAATTTGCAAAAGAAAACGTTTCGATTTTTACTTTGAACGCGTTGCGAAGACAAACGTTGAAGCAAAAGCTATAGCAGAAGTTTCTCCATTTCGGACAAGCCAAACAGGTGACACACATACGCCATGGTGTCCAAGCCATTGGTAAGTCTTACAACCTTAGTGGTCATAACACGTACAAAAGTTTCTTGCCAAAAATGTTGCAAATCGGAAAACAGATATCAAACTGCAGGAAGAAACTAATTTTTTTAGGTGAGAGAAAGATATAGCACAGTTAAGTGAGTATTTCTGATTTTCTTGGCTTTTAAGTTTTTGTTTGTTTGAAAAGACAAATTGGAAAGAGTGTGAACGCTTTACTCCAATATGTCATAGTAGCTAGAGAAACCTAGTTCAATTTCATCAAAATGAATGCACAATACATTATATATATGAAAAGAAATGAATGAGCATTTATTAAATGGGTCAATACAAGGCCCAATTGAAAAAATCAATTTTTAGTTTTGAAAGTTAGACTTACTACGAAAAATATCATCGTGATAATCGGTACAGTGGTACATGAAATGGCAGGTGCTGGTAGAATGCAAACAGAAATTGAATTAATGCCAAGCATCAAGCGAATTGCTGACTAGCAAAGCCGTCGGACATCAATCCACATGCACACACACACACACACACGCAAAAACCAGCAACAGCAACAGCTGTGCACACATGCATGGATACCATATCCATTGCAAATTAACAAAAAGCAGGCTTTTAGCTTGAGTTGGCTCAAAATTAGCTGAAAATCCTACAAAAAGTTTGTGTGTGTGTGTGTGAGAGAGAGAGTGTTCGTTAGGATGAATACGAATCAGTGTTTCTACTCTACAGTTTGGCCAACAAGAAGCAGGCCAGACGCACACAAAAAGCCAGCACACTTGTCTCAAATCAGAGTTGAGCTGAGAGCCGACAACTGACAACAAAGTGTGTAGCGGCAAATGAGAAAGTGAGGCGCATGCAAACTCTTGACTGTTTAGCGTGTCAGTCGCCTGGTAGAAAAGCGATGACTTCTCGGCCAGCTGTGCACAACAATATGCAAAACTACAAATCAAAAATGGTTTAGTGAAAAAAACGTTTACGAAAAACAACTATCAAGCAACAAAATGTTGTGCAATGCTGCACAATTTCACACCAGCTTTCCAGTGCAATAAACGACGTATAAAGAAAATAATTAGACAGCAATTGGCAAATTTACCACACAGTTGTTGCATAGTTGCACGATTTCCACTAAATATTTCAAAGTTGGGCCAAAAAGTAAAAAAAATCATCAAAATCTGCAGCACAAAAATAATAATAAAAAAATTTTGGAACTGTTACAATATGCATGTGTTTATGCGCATATTTTATGGCGTCCATTTTGGCAGACACGCACACTCGCTCACACAAATAGTGCACCATTTCACCTGATCCACCGCAATTTGCGCTTGTTGCCAAAAAATGTTCAAACTAAACGCCACATAAAGGCGCACCATTTTCCATTTGTCCATTTGGAGTTCTGGCAACATGAATTCCATTGCAGCTGCCAGAACAAACACAAAAAACAAAAGCGGTCATGCTGAAAAGAATAGTGAACTGTGTGTCTGCCGCAGCAATTAAAATTGAATGCAACTCAAGACCGCAACATGCCAAAGGCAACAAATTAAAGTTCAATTAAAACACATCATTTAGTCCTGATAATGCCATAGATATCTGCCTTTTATTATTGACGAAATACAAAAAAATTATAATATTATGAGGAATTTCTATAATTTCTTGTTGAACTCTTTGAATATGGACGCCTTGAAGTGAGGTAATATAATCATTAGCTATTTACCATCATCAAAAGAGCAAATAGACAGCATCCGTCCAATGCCACAGGGACACGTTGGCAAATCAAATAAATTTTGCAATTAAAAGTTGCAATCCTTCGAAAACATTTGTCAACGTAAATAAACGTAAATTAAGTTTATTTTGCATCTTGTTCAGCAAATTTTCTTTACCTTGTTTCCCAATTTCCCCGAGTTTACCAGTTTTTGTTGCTGTTACTTTTCTGCTCTCTTCTGTTTTTCTTTCTTTCTTTTTTTTTTGTTTGTTTCTTGGGTGTTGCTAGTCCGCTGGTCGCATTTCCTGTTTTGTTTGCTAAATAGAAAGCAGAAACCGTGGAGACAAGTGTGTGTGTGTGTGTGTGTGTGCGCTTTCCCATGCTGAATCCGGCGTGGAGTCAGGAACGTTGCTTCCGCAAGAGGTGTAGCTCGCATTTCATGTTGTTTTAATTACTTTCTGATTTATTTAACATACCGACAATGGCACACATACACACAAGTATGCACAAATTGAGCTTGCATTTGTTGCACGCTTTAGTCCATTGAATAGCTTAGTACATTGTGCAGCGTAATTATTATTATATGTCATCGGGGCGAGTCTACACCCAAAAAACTAATGACATAATACACAAAAATAGCCACGCAGGGAATGCATACAAATATTTTGATACTAAATCGTTGCCTAGCTGCAAAATTATATTTGCATTATTTAGGTGCAATGTCAGAGACCCAGAAACGAGGCACCATTCTAATGGCAACCAACCAACAACAACAACAACAAATGACAGCACGCTGCCTGTGCGCAAATGAATTGGGCAGCTATTTGCATCCAAAATGCTGTTGTACAGGTAATTTTGTAATAAATACAACCAACCATTCTTACCTGAATTCTTACATACCATTGCACAACCGACACGATGACCAAAATGTGTGCAACATTTTCAAATGTTTTTTGTTTCAAGCGTGCTTGTTATTTGCTATTATTGTTGCACCCCGGGGTCAAGTGGTAGGCGAAGTGTTTCTCTTTAGGTTTTCACTTTAATTTCGACATGGTTAGCAGTCGTGGGCTTAACTCCAACCAAAACATTGTGTGTGGCTTCTGCAACAAACAAAACTACAAAAGCAAATGCAAATTGTATGCTTAAAATTCGACACATGTTTCCGTTAAAACACGTTCCGGGAAAGGTCACATGAATAATTTTTGGAACCCCGGGCATAGACAGATGCAATTATTTTTCAAATGTAAATATTTGACACATGAACGACTATTAGATACCCCAATTGTTGAACTGTATGTACGAAAAGATGGCTAGTTTTATAAAGAATGATAAAAAAAACACTTTTAACATTTTTATTCAGTTTTTTTGAATGGAATCTTATCTAAATTTTAACAGGAGTAGAAAATATGCAGTCAACCTGAAGCAATAATCCTTTAACATGATCTCTTAATATGAATCGTATATTTACCCCATTAAGGTGCAACAAAGGTTTGTTGTGGCTGCCATGGCAATTATAATATTAATTAAGTGCAGCTGGCCATTCCCAACTCTATGGGCAAATTGTTAATTAAAGTAAAAGGGTAAACAAAATTATGTAAAAACAGTCTATTCTTGTTGTGGGTGGGGGTTAGGAGTCCACGAATGCGCCACATCACATATATGTATGTTAATATTCCGAAAAACTGAAAACTGCATATCGCACGCATGCTCGAAAAAATAATGGCAATGCACATACCTTTGCATACAGAGTAATGCAATTTAATTTCAAAATTTTTCTTTTTTTTTGGAGGAGTTGGGGGGCACTTGAATTCCAATTAAATAAATATACCTATACACACAAACTTTTGTGTGTGTGTGTGTGTGTGTGTGTGTGTGTGAATTGCCCGTCTGCACAATTACAAAACTAATGCCATTTAATTAAGTTCACACGTGCCACAATTAAATCTTCAGCACTAATTGATGAACGTGTGTAGCAACATGTCCTGCCGAGGCATTTTTAAGCGTTGCCACTCAGCGCCTGCTACAAAAAAAAAAAAACTAAAACCAAATCCAAACATTTCTCACGTAGTCAGCAAAGCAAAACAAATAAACGGGCGGCAAAGGTATACCAAAATTTGTGAAAGCTACTGAAATCGTGTTAGGAAATCATAAACAGCTCTCTTTTTTTGCCACGCTGTATCCTTTCTGAATTGGGCAAACATCCACACACTCAGGCACAGCCAAACACAAGCTCTTATCCATATATGTTGATGTGCTTTCTTTGGGTGCCCCATATTTTGTTTAGTCCTTTAGCCCTTTCCATCTTAACTTCGTTTGTTTCGTTGTTGCTTGCATATTTGGCACGTTTGCGCCTCGTTTTCGTCCTGCCCTGACCAGTTCCTGGCTAAGTGGGCGTGTCGACCGTTTGTTTTTGTGTGTGCCTGAGTGTTTTTCTCTCGGTGAGTTAGTGCCATTTGTTTTGTCCAGCCTCCGCCTTCGCTTCAGCAGAAATTCGAAAATTATTTAGCAAATTAACACGCTGACAAGTCAACTGTATTGAAGTGAACGTGCCCCGGCCCTAAGTTATGTGACCAGATTGCCCAAATTTATGTATTCCATGCATTTTCCTTAACTAATAAACACAACACGCACACCATTTTCAAAGACTACCCACCTGAAGAGCCTGCCTTAAGTATGCGCAACATGCGAGACCATTAAAGTAAATTCAACCATTGTTTTCAAAACACACAAAGTTTTTGCCACACTTTCCGGTCTGGCCGAACACCGACTTTCATTTGCAACGCACACACCAGCTGCAACCTGATGTATCTAAGTAATTGCTACATGACTTCAAAATAGTTTAAATAGCTCTTGTTTAGCACAAGCAGGTATTGTGCATAGGGAGCTGTATAGCTGAAAAAGCTACTTGACAGCTCCAACTACTGATCACAATAGAGCTAAACTTATAAAACCAAGTTTAACATATAAAGCTAATTGTATTGAATCTGCACATGATTTGATTAAATCTTACTAAAATAATAAAGTGCCAACACATATACAATCTGTAGGAGTTAATACCACAAATAAACCAAAATATCTTAATTCCCAGACTTGTGCTTTTCTAATAAAAGAAGTTCAACTATTATGTCAATTGCTGAGAGCATTTTCATTGCTTTACTTTATCAAATTTGTAATTTGCATACACATCTACAATCCTTAGGACGATGTGCTACAAATAAAATAAAATATCTTTATGCCCAGACTGTTGCTTTTCTAATGAAAGAAGTTCAACTAATTTGCCATTGCTGCAAGCATTTTCTTTGCTTTACTTCCTCAAAGAAGCAACAACATTGATTTCTGGATTCCAACAGATTTAAAGACTTGTTTGTTGTATAACAATTGAATTGTGTTACTTCAAAGTTCATAACATGACCATAAACTTATTTTGTGTTCATCTGGGTTGTTGCTAGACCGCAGCAGAGATGCCACAATTTGACTTGGATTGTTTTTGGGATCTGCTTTTGTTCAACAACTTTTATAGTGTGTGTGTGTCTGTGCCAGCTAAATACTTACTTGGCATGTGCAACAGTTGAATAATTCCATTGTTGAGAGTTATCTTCCTTATTTAACTTTATGTTTCGGCCATGTACCGATCGCTAGCAGGTTCATATAATGACAATAACAAGAAAATGCAATTACAATGATTTCCGTAAATAATAAGAAGGTTAATGCACAATTGGCGGCATGCAGAATGAAGAGATTTTCATAGAGTTAATTAAAATTGGTAGCAGGCGGCGTAGGTTCGTTGCGTTTCAAGTATGGCCTTATTAAGAGTTGATAACGTAGCCCAAAGAACAGCAGTGTGCGGTTGCGGGTGCCACAGCTGCAGATGCTGCCAATGCTGCTGTGGCTGTGGCTGTCAGGCCACGCCTCAAGTATGCACTTGGCATAATTTGTGCAGCAGCCAGAAACTTGCCACACGCTCATATATCAGACAGCAGGCGACGCAGACTTCGACAAGTGTACGAAAAAAAAAGTATATATATATATATATATATATATATTTTTTTTTTTTTTTCAAAAAATATATGTATATATATGTATATGTACAGGATATAAGAGGAGCTGCAGAATGTTCCCCAAAGTCAACGAGGTCAACGACAGCAATGCCAAGAACTGGGCACTCAACTGAACTGGGCTGTGCGGAAAGGGCGTTGCCTGTGTGCGCGGCGGCCAACGCTTTGTGGATAATAAAACAATTAAGCGCAAACTCAAACATTGCCAAAAATAAAAAAGATAGATGCGGAAAAAAACATGGCTCGCCACGCAGTGCATCGCCTGCCAAATGAATTGGAATACGAAATGGGAAATGGAAATATAAATGAAAATGGAACTGGTGCCGATGCTGATGCTGCTGCTGACGCCAGCAGATCTGCTGGTCAGCTAACCACATTTAGGATGCCTGCAAGCCAGAGTTCCCAAAGCGGGGCGTATACTTAATCAAAACCATAGCAGACGCGCCGGGGGGCATTCAATCAGATGCTTCTGCTGCATTCCACTTACACAGCGCTTAATTGGAATTTATGGATGACATTCGGCAGTTGCATTTTGCATCTTGCATTTAACACAGTCGCTGCCTAGAATTTAACAACATTTTCAATTAGTTATGCAAATTTATCAGACCATTTGCGCTTCGACGTCTTGAATAACCATCCACATGCTTGCTAAAGTGCCGCATTACGTCATTTGTGATGCTCGAATGCGTACTTGAGTGACGTTATCCGCTGAAAGTTTTCCACGCGCCACACTCACAGCCATACACACACTCTTGTATTTACATAGATATATTCGCTTGGCGAATATTGGCGGCGGCTAACTGGCATGCCAAGGATGCTGTTGCCTGCTGTACATATTTCATAATCACTACGCCCCTCCAAACACCCCCGCACCCACCTAAGCCAATGCGCTACGTGTTACGAGCTTAAGGCCACAGCTTCCACCATTAATGCGCCCAAGAAAACGTGCGTATTTTAAAATACTTGAAAACTACATTTAAAATTTACTTATTAAATTAAAGAAATATTTCAAAATCAGAGCATATTTCACGATATGGCAAAGTATTCATCTTCTTGCGCAACCTTCCAAATACACATTAATTCGTTTAATTACATCATCTCAGAATATATCATAACGTTAACAAAAATTTTTAAACTTAATTTCATTTGAAAATTTAAAGAAATATAAATTGAGTTTTTCTTAGTCCTTAAGCTAATCTGTTGTCACTTTTCTTTAAGTTTATTAAAATACATTTTCTAATTGCTGATAAACATTATAAATGAATCAATCAAAACATATTTGTCAACTCGGACAAAGCACTTTTGTTGTGGTAACTGTTAAAATATCAATGAGTTAGTTAAATTACATCAATATATGAAGTATATACATTACATTTTGTAATAGCTGTAGAGCTTATTTCTATTTCTTCACCTGGATGTAAGTCCAATTCATTTAATTTCCTTTCCAATATCGAACAATAAATCTTATCAGGCTTTTATATTTAATTTCCTTCGCACATTTTAAGTCTTACTTAATTACTTTTCTGTCAACAACTGTTACCTGCATAGTGAAAATGAATCCGTTTCTATATGTAATTAATAACAACAATATTTTATCTGAATAGCAACGTGCATCATTTCTCAGCTCTTCTATAAAAGCTCCAAGCCAAAGTATTTTCCTTGAAAACATTTTAACCTAATTGGGGCAAAAGTATATGAAGTAAATACACTGGAGCTTAAGGCTATTCACGTACTTACTGTCAAAACGATTGGCTCAAACTTATTGTGAAATAAACCTCAATTTTAGGCCATTTCTAGTCCAATTAAAGCAAACCAAAAACAAATATTAACATTTCATTTAATTTTCTTCTACTTTACAATCGGCTTAAGTTCACTCTATTAGCGGGAAGCAGCTTTGCCCTGACAAGTTCCAAGCATTGTTGCCCTTCTGCCATGCAGACAGCCCATTGAATAAATCAAACAACAATAGCATCAACAAAAATATTAAATAACATGCTGCATAATTAAGCAATCCTGAATAGCTGTAAGGCCCGCAGAGAGAACCCATCTGAGGAGAAGCTGTTGCAGCTAGTCAGCTTAATAAGGTGCTCAAGTGACTGAACGAATCCATGACTCTCGAGTGCCACTCACTTACACTCACTTACATGCCACATTTTTACACACACACACACATTCAATCTAATTGCTGTGTGCTTTGGGGCGTGGCCTGCCAATCAATTTGTGGGCGGTCTGCTGCCCGTTTACCACATAATTGTGGCGCTCACGAGTTTGAGAGACGCAGTCATAAAATTGCTTTAAATATTTGGAAGCTTATGCGCTTTTACGACTCGCTTACCGCTTACAATAATATGACACAATGGCTTGCTATCCAGGAGGCAAAGCTACCAGCTCAACCATAAAATAAAAGATAATCATTATTTTTCTAAGATTGCACATAAATTTTCGCGTGCGCGCTCTAGCGTTCGCCCAGGAAATGCATCAAAATTCGTTACAGTTCTGCGTATGTGTGAGACATGTGTGTGTGTGTGTGTGTGTGTCTGTGTGAGGAAATGCACCAGCGCACAGGAACAGCAGAAACAGGAATAAAGTATACATTACGTGCCATACATACACGCCCGGATGCAACGGTTGTCCGTACTTTGTAGTCCGTAGTCCGTAGCCGGTAGTCCACATTCTGCAGCCTGGTTTGAGGCTAAAAGTGGTCGGGCGTTAAGAATGCAACGCTTGCAATTGCAGTTGCAGTGTCCGTGGCCGTGGCCGGGACCCGGATGCAGCTCATTTCACTCGGGCAAGCGCAAAATGTTGCACCAGCAACAGCAGCGGGAGAAGCCACAGTATTACGCCAGCTCTTAGTTGATAAATACAGATGGATGAATGCGAAAAGCCGCTTGATTTAATAAATTTTCCAAAATTTTCACTTGCAAAGTATTTTGCAGGCAGTCAATTTAATAAAGTGGCATGTCAAAGTGCCGCACAAATACAGTGTGTAAGCTTGTGCGTGTGTGTGTGTGGATAACTGGGTGTGCGTTCCATTATAACTTGAAAAGTTGTGCTCTTAATTAAATGTTGCGTAAGCGAAATCTTCAAGACTTTTCAACCACATTTAAAAAATCAAAAAAATAATAATACTCGATGACTTGCTACACTTTCAAAGATATTTCATACATACACCGACTATTATTAGATATAGACATATACATATATGGAACAACATTGAACAAACATAAGAAGTAAATACTTAAACTATTGAGTGCGCTGCTAATCCAGCTTATGAATCAGTTTTCACGTTAAAAATGTTGCATATTGAGTATAAAATGTGTAATACCCTTTGTTAGGTTATTCAATGTAAAAGTTGATGGCAACATCAAAATGTTCACTGCTTTCGCTGCTCTTGCTGCTAAAGTGATTAAATTGAGCAACCATTAAAATAAATATGGCGACAAATGGCATAAGTGTTCGTCGAAGTCGACGGAAAAGCTCATTATAGCAAAGATGTGCACAAAAAATACGAAAAAAAAATAAAATGGTGGAAGAGGAAGCAGAAAATTTACTGACACGGTGTATGGAAAATTATGTAAGTATGTCAGCAGCTGCTGGCAGGCATCCAGGCACCCAGGCCAACAGGCTAACAGGCTGTCTTCTGCTTTTGGCCTGACTTTTGATGTAAACCTGGATTTTTTAATAACGTGCCTAATTGAATTCGAATTAGCTGTCTAATCGACTGGCCCTATGCAAATGATTGAGTCCGGCGCCACGTGCCGCATTTGTGACAGTCAAAGAGCCGGCAAACTGGCAACAACTACTTCTGCACCAAGTTTGAGCTTTACAGGCTCGGAAATGCCCTGTAATCAGATCATTTAATTATTATTGATGGCATGCTCAAGCACACGTGTACCAAATGTTAACTACACCAGTTAGTAATTAACCTTAATAGTCGCTATGAGCGTTAACTTGTTCTTTATTTTGTTTTTATGTTGCAGAGTCTTGCCCATTTGGCTTGTTTAAATAAGTTGCCTTAATTTGTTCGACCCTAGCACCGATTTTTAGTTACAGGGCACAACAACTGTAGTTCATTGTCGTAGCGTTGAGCCGCACTAGTTGCCAGAACCTTCCGTGATGCCATAGAAATTGTCCACTTGGCTCTAAGTATTTTTTGGTGTTGGCCAAACCGTCATTGTGAGTGTTTTGAGTGGCTGTTGTTGTTGTCGTTTTTTAGATGTCTGTTGCTGGTTGGCCTAGCAATCATACTAAAAGCACAACCTGACACTGTAGTTGTTGCTGTTTGACTGCCTAGTGCCTAGCCCATTTGTTGTTTGTTATTACGGCTGCAACACCCGCCCTCCCTCGCGACCCCTCGCAGCCCCTAGCGCTGGCGTAGCTCCTGGTTCCGTTTCACTAGAGCATTGGACGACCGTAAATCTTTCCGCACACTTTAGCAATTTATACATAACCGCCGGCATTTATTGTCACATTTTACTTGGAGTTCACGGCGTCACGTCTGCTATTTACATTTGGCCATCACAACAACACCAACAACAACAATAGCAAGCTATCTAAAGCAGTAGCTGGGGCTGCAAAATGTCAGCCATTTCTCTAGCCTGATGCCCGCGCTCGATAGAGTCATCTCATTTGCGGCCCGCGGCTGTCCGTCCCAAGTTTTGAGACCAAGTGTCACGTTGCAGACTTATTAGCGTGTCTTCTATACATTTACTTTTTCCTTTTTGCTCCATCTATTCTTATTCTTATTCTTATTCTTACGATTCTCCACACTTTTTTTTGGTGTTGCTGTTGTCACAAACTTGATAAAATGAGTGTGCCAGAAAAAGAAATGAGATTAAACAAGTTAGAAAGCTGCTTTGCATCTGAGCGGCCCACCGTGGAATATACTGAGCAAAGTTGAAAGTCAGCCAGAGTCAGTCAATTAGACTGTTGGTAAACTAAAATAAGGTAAGGTTGGGTAATGGGCTCATCAAATCTGGTTCTCTTAAGTTGCTTGTTGGCTTGGTAGAAACGCCTGCTACAGGAACAAATCTTCAAAAACGTTATCACATTCAATTATTATATTAATAATGCTCGAAATAATTTATCTATACATATAGTTTTTTTATTCATTATTATATTTTACTTATCCACATTTTATTAATAACCGCAATCATCGAAACCAAAATGCCACACTCAGTTCTATGCAACAGCGCATGTTTATGTTTTGCTTCCATTTTCCTGTAGGTAATGTGAGAAATTCCTACAAATAAATAAACGCCTGTAAGTCCTCACGCCACACTCCGCACCACACAAGGAAAAAAAAAGTTTCCCGGCTGCCTTTCACTGTAATTCACTGTTCACTATCTCGCTCGCACTTGTCATTTGCATGTCGCATTTAAATTTGCATTTGTCAGCCACAAGCAGCGCATGCAAAACTGTCGCCTTAGCTGATTATATACATATATAGTACAGATGCTAAGTGAGCGCCTTAAATATTTATCACATTGCGCATACGCACAGTGTGCTACGCATGTATTAGGCAGAGTGCCTTTTGTGATTGCCTCAAGTGTTGGCTTCATGATTTATGCTCGTTAAAGCTGAACTAACAAACCAAATGCCGCCTAGTCGCTTGATGAATTACAGCTATAATGACGCATCATTATGCTCGACTAATTGTGGGCTGGCCGAGTCGTTTGTAAAAGTCAATTATCATTGGCATTGAATGCGCCATCAGGAATCAGCGGGAATCGCCAGCATAGACTGGCAATCCGATAGCACGTCTGAAACAAAAGCTGAGTGTCATAAATTAGAGCTGCTGATCGCCCAAAGTAGCAACAAAAATTGATTATGCCACCCATGCACACAAACATATATATATATATACATATATATATACATATGTATACATATATATGTGTTTATATACATATATTTATATGCGACATTTATCAAAATCACGCCACGCTCTGGTCAAAGGCAGATGTCACATTTAATTGGGTTTTCACAGGCGTTTGCACCGTAATAAGCTATTAAATAAACGAAAACCCAAAAGCCGAAATCAAATGCATTGAAATATAATTGAGCTGCCGCGCACCAATACAAACCAATACACACAAACACACACCCACATATGTATATAAATATGTTTGTATATATATATATATATATAGCCATAAATAACGCAAGGACTTCCGTTTGCCATAAAGCTGATGCGCGCGACAAAGCGAAATGGCGCCCAGCAATGGCAGGCGCTGTTTCCGCTTAAGGGCGACGACAGGCGACAAGGCGATCAGCTACATAAGCAACAATAACAACATTAACAACATCACCAACAAAAACTACAACAAACAATAGCTGGTCCTAAAGATGCCAGCCCCCAAAATCGTAAATTTCAATCAACACCGTCCAACTGAAACCTATACCCAAAAACTCAATGCCAAACAGTCGTCTCGCCTGTACTACCCCCTCCCGGCGAATACATACTCCTACTCAGTTGCTACAATATGACAGGATCTAGTATTTATGCGCCTGCCACGCCCAAAAAGCGGCGGCAGGGACTTAACTCATGTTTTATTGCTGCAAATCCCATTTTTGAGCATGAATGCTGACAATAAAAGTCATCGAGACTTCTACAACTTCCAATAACACTTCCACACCCACCGTCAACATCCAGACTCATCTTTCACATTGTTGTGTGTGCTGATAGCCTTGCCTCATTGGCAACAGACAATTTGTTGTTGTGGTCGTGCACTCGTCCGCAAATGCTTATACGAGCTGAAAGTGATACTGTTTATTAAGAGAATCCAGCTTTCTACTATTTCTGCTTTTCTGACTTATTTTAGACCTTTACAACTAAAAGTGTAAACTTACTATATTGAATCCGATATACTTGGCATTCAAATTGTTGACAAAATGTTTGGCTTTGAGTCTTAAACTTAATAGCAATACATTTAACAATTTGTTAAGGCTATCAATTGCTGCCGTTCATATACTCAGTCTACTGTCATTACAAATTGTTAGCTAAATTTAAAGAATTGTTTTTTTTTTGTTTGGTTGACAACCCCTGAATAAGTTGTTGCAATAGCAATGTACTCGGGTGCAGGGGCAAAGAGCCGGCAAGGAATGTAACGCAATATACTCGTAAATCATTAAAAGTTCACTCGTAAAAAGCCAGCCACAAGAGCGACCAACAAAATTTGAGCCACAAATTTCGGAGCTGGCCAAGTAAACTCAATAAGCCCATCTGCCTTGTATGTTTAAGTGTGCCTGTGTTGGCTTGTTGCGTGTGTGTATGTGTGTATTTATAGCAATGGCATTGTGCCCTTGGCTCTTAGCAGTCATCTTCATGGCTGCCGTCTGTTTGCCATAATAGTTGTTGTCCTTGTTTGCTGCCATGGCTGAGCAGGTTAATCGAAAAACTTTTGGCAAATAATTTGAAAATGCTCAAATTGGTATTTAAATAGAAAAGCGACCACAGACTCAGACGCTCAATAGCCTCGAATGAAAAGCTTAATTTCAGCTTTTCTTCGTTAAATTTGACTAATTATTGTTTGCTTCGATTTTCGGCATTTTTTCTTTTATTGCTGTGTGTCAGATTATTACGGTCGAAAGTTAAATCATAATATAATTTTTATGGTTTTGCTCAGTTGGAATACCCTTAAGAATTCTTATAAATAGCTTTATTATAGGGCTTAGGACTTTATCAATCAATTTGCCAGCTTATTTGCGAGCAATGGCCAAAAATTATATTAGCCGAATTATCGCACATCAATCATGAGTGCCTTAATTGGAAATCACTTTTTCCCACAATACCATTTCTCTCAATAATAAATCACAAATAAAGGAAGCGAAAAATGCCCAAAATGGACAACAAATAATAAACCTTTGCAATTGTTGCTATTTCATTTATATTCATTAGCCAATATCAATGCTCATGTTTATTATTAATAAATTAGTAAGATTTTCGCAGCCACACACTGTTAACTTTTAAATATATAAATTATGCAATGAGTTTTAATTTAAATTTCCAATTGGCTATTATTTTGTTAGTGACTTTATTAAATTTTACATTCAATACGCATTTACTGGAATTATATTCACGACAAGCATATCATCGGCTGGTTTTTTACTAATCAACTGAAAAAAAAAACACTTTATTAAAAACTCTTAAAACTGTACTAAAGAAAATAAAATAAATCTGTACTTTGCGCATTTATTGATGGGTTTTCAATTACTCATTAGAATGAACAAAACTTTGGCTATATTATTAGTTTACTATTATTATTTATGCATATTGAAAAATCATTACACTATATACAAAAACATATATATATACGTCTTTGCATAAGTTTAGATATCAAATGGCTAAGTGTCTGCACAGTTCTTAACACACACTCTTAAATAATTTGCGTGTGTGTGTGTGTTGGCATTCATAAAAATTTATATTGTTCAGTCCATGCACATATAGAGTACTGCCATATTTATGTTTGGCCTCCACTTGACCCTTTTCTATATAATTTTATTGGCAAACAAAAATTTTTAGGTGCCACTAAAATGAGTTAGGATACTACCAAAAAAAAAAAATCTGCCTTATTGTTTGTGACGCAGGCAGACAGTAAAGGTTTTTATAGATGCCAAACACAAGTTGGAAGAGCCTCGACTAACTGTGGGACAGTTTGACATAAAATGCTAAATATTAAAAGCACAAAGCCCCCAGCTTCAAGCCGAACTGCAGAATGCACTCTTCACCAACCGTACGGCCATTGATTTGATACACTCGACATGGAGAGTCTTGTAGCGCATGGACTCTGGCTACTCTCTGGTCGCATATCAACAATTTGCAGCAGTGGCAGCTCACAAATATTTTTACGAATTCCGTTTGTAACCCTTGCCAAACGAGCAGCACATAAAAATGTTCGGAGTATACTTCTATTATATTATTTATAAATCAAAATCACGCACCGCAATTTCGTATGTGACGCTTTGTGGGCTAAGCTATATAATCTCACATAACACTAATACATTCACACATGCAAACACATACTCAGGCACACGCATTCACATATGTACATACACATGTATGCAGTGCGTTTGTGCTCCTCATTTGCAGATAAATTCATTCATTTTCATTTGAGTCAAATTTCCGTTTGCTTAGCCGCACGTGCTATGCCTCATATTTTGGTTCTGATTGATATTATATATTATATATGCTAGCATTTGGCCGGAAATTTTTGCTTTTATTATTAAGCAGCCATAGAACGTTGCCTTGGGCCACACTGTGTATGCGCAATTTTTGCCACATACAAACGCACATGAATACTTGTCAAAATATTATTGTAGTTTGCGCTCGAATATGGTAAACAACTTTACAGTTGGCAGCAGTTGGTCACTTTGTGCTGATGATGGCTTTAAGCTGTAATTAATTATCACACAATGACAATGCAGTTAACAGGTCATGCACAATGCGCCTCATACAAATAGAAATATACAAAGTATAATAAAATCAAAATTGCACATATGAATAATAGTAAATGCTGATGCAGGAAACATAATGGTTCATATATTCTTCATTTCTGAAGTCATCGCTGTCGAGATGATGCTATGCAAATATCACGCAGCGTGATGCTGAATGCTGCCATTAAAAATCCTTATCAATCACACTCTTTTGTGCAGGGTATATTGTAGTCAATCACTTGAAGATGCGGAGCCAGCCAGCGTTGCGACATCTTCTCACATTTTTTATTGTTTTCTTTTTTTACCGTAGCTTTACAGCACTGTGTAAAGTATATATGCAAATATTTCCAGTGGCGCGTATGTAAATCAAAATAAATTGCACAATCACTAAACTAATTTAAATGTCATGCAGCTTCCCAGTGCTGACAGGCATTGTGAGCACATAAAGGACACAGACACAGACACACACTCAGGACGTGCGTGTGCTAATGAAATTACACACAGCAGCTACACATGTCTATGCATATATGTATTTGTACTTACACGAGTATATTTGTATATTTGGCAGTTGATATTTCATGTAATTATCGCACAGGGGCTATTGCACAGAAGTCGCCTCGATTGTTGTGGCATATCCGTAATGTCCTGCTCAGCGCAATTTACTTATGCTTTCTGGCCTGCGTCTGCGTGTTGTCGCTTTCGTTTCCGTAATTCGCAATCCCCGATTCCGAATTGGTCATTTTTCATTTGGCACAGAGCACGCGCCATTTTCGCAGCCATTGGCTTAAAGGGAAATCGAAATTAAACTGTCCAAAGGCTGCAGCTGAAATTTATGACCTTTTCGTGCTAAGCGACCAGACAAGTCCCTTTCCTCGCTCCCTCTCTCTCTCTTAATCTTTCCATATCTCTCTCTGCCTTTTTTCTGTATCTTTCTCTCTCCCCGTCTCAACCGGACAGCCGTTTGTGCTTCCTTTCATTTGCCCGCAAGCATCCGACCCAGTGAAATGACTTTGTGGCTGACTTTACATAACGTGCTGGCAAAAGAAAGCATCCAGCGTTGGGGAACAGTCCGGGGAACAGCGTTTCGGTGGTCTAGTGGTCGAGTGGTCCAGCGTTTAATCCTTACCAGGATTTGCATTGTTGCATTGGTTTGGCCTCTTGATTCTAGGCCACTCATCCTTTTGCCCGCATGAATATTAAATGCGTATTTGTTTTCCAGCACACCAAAAGCTATGATTATTTCATTGAGGAGCAGCTGCACAGTATTTGGTTATCTAATCCACAATTTTTAAGTTTCGCTTACATTTCCTCGAAACGGAAATTGTGTGTTTTGTTTTCATTTGTTTTTTTTAGCAGATTTTGATTACGTGTTGGCAATGACATATTCATACGCAAATTCCACACAACTGTTCGCTAAGCAAGATAATCCATCTTACATCTTCTACGAACTGCAAAAATACTTTATGTCGAGCTCAGTCCAAAATCGCAACTAGCTCAACTATGCAGTTTTTGTACATAAGGATGTATGTGCGAAATGAGCATTAGAAAAATTATGTTTAGATGTTTGGAATTGCATAGCGATGTCTTTTCTTTTCATGTATATTTATCCAATATAAACTCGATAACTTTTCTAGTTAACCAAATAATGCCGGCTCCCATTTCTTTCATTCAATTGATTGCTGATAGTTGGTGTGCGATTTGAATATCTGTTCTTTCGTTTTCGGAGATATCTTATCTTTTCTTTATTTGTTATTTTAATCTTTTTCAATTGTTCGGTCCAGATATCTTCTAAGAATATGGTAACCAATTATTCGGCATCTCTCAAATCTTACTTTAAGTATTCGATTATATTTTCGAGCAGCCCCTTCAAACTGCATTCGTCGGAATTGCATAGACAAAAATGTAACAAAAAATTTATCTGTAACCCCTTCCCCCCCCCCCCCCACACATACACACACACACTAACTTTGTGCCTCCCTTTCTGTGTCTCTCGAGTGTTTGCTGCAACTATTCGCTTCGGTGCACGCACAAATTGCCACTCAAACGTACTGCGGCCGAGTTACCGTTGTCTACACAAACAACCACACACACACATACACTCACACATAAGCCTGGCAGAACTGTATCTGTGCAATATGGTTGGCATTGCATGTAAATAATGCTAAGCACAATACTATATATTATAGATACTTGGTCCACTTGGAAGTCATGCATAATGCCAAAGTAAACCAAATTTGAATTGTGAAAAGGGTTTTTCTCATCTTAATGCCAAAGAAAGTTATTTGTTAGAACTTAAGTACGACACACACAATCATACACGCCCTTACACACACACACACACACACACTTATTGAGCCTTTCAAGTTTGGCCAGTGTATTTATATGTGTTTGTATATTTGTTGATTTGTTGAGAGGCAAACCAAATAAAATAAAATTGAAATTCAAGTCAGATAATAATTGAAAAACAACTTAAATGGGAACAGCTTTACAAAAATACAAAATAATGTATCAACAAAATACTCGATTTCAACAGCATTTACATAACAAGAGCTTCAGATATCTGCATTTATGACAAGGCTCTCAACATTTGTTTGAATCACTAACAAATTTGTCTGTTATGCTGATGCTCCGATAACCTGTAAGCTATGTAGCCATTAAATGTGAGTAATCTGGCACGCTTAACTGGGCAACTTTTAATTCTTATTAAATCCTCTTCGAATTTTCTTCAAAAACAAAAAAGTTTTCTTCAAAACTTGTTTACACCCAATGAAAATAGTTATCAATTGTGCAATTTCAGCAGCAAACACTAGTTAGTCATTGCCCAGCAGAGAGAGAGGGAGAGAGAGAGAACCACAGGAAATTAGCACAACTTGATGCATTTGTGGTCTTCAATTGTTTAACAATTGGCAATTGGAATGTGGTTTGCTTCAGGCAATAAAACAACAAATTGTGCAACACGCCCTGAATATACTACAAAACTTTTCTTCACATATCATCACAATCAAAGATGGGTGATTCTTATGAAAACAAAAGATTCTTATATACCTCTTGAGGAGATATAGTATATATATTGTTGGTCAGCATATCTAGCCCATAAAATTAAATTTATTTTATGTATCATATTAGAGATGAGCATGAGCTATGTTAAGTCACGCACGTTGGAGTCACGTTTCCATCTCTAGCAAACATAATTCGAGCCCAACAACTGCTCAAAGCACACAAGCTAAGAATTTCAATTGCAATTTGTGTTTGTGTTAGGAAACAGAGAGCTGGGCCATTATGTGTGGAAGAAGTAACACATCCATAAATAGAACCACCGGAAGTGAAATGCACATGATATTTGTTTCAGTTAAGGCCTGTAATAAAACTTTCGACCAACAAAACGAAGACGTAGACGTTACATACCAATTCTGAAAACAAGAATAAAAAACGAGGGAAAAAAAAGATACAAAAGAGGGCACAAAATTGTTTTGTTTCGCTCGGCCCAAACTAAAAATTGTTTGCAAACTGCAAGAGTGTAATTGCAAAATTTGTTGTCACATTGCGACAGCTGCTGTGCAACAAAGTTCCGGAAACTCTCGGCCGGAATTATGGCCATTTCCTATGGTCGCCTGATTGAAATGCTCTCATGTATGTGCCAACTGTAAGCTCACAGAAATAAGTGAGAAATTGTTACAAAACAAGAGTTGCATAATGCCCCAAGGCAATAAGTGTAAATGCGGCAGCTTTATAAAAAAACCTCTAACAAGTAGATAAAACTTTTACACTTCAAGAAAAAATAAATGCTTTCTTTGTGGCTGCAAATCCAACAAAATATACATTTTCATTGTGCAAAGGTCAACGCTGTTTAAATGATGTAAATCAAGTCCTCACATTACTGAACATGGAATAATGTTAAGTACAATCGAGAATGATTATTATAGATACAAAACTGATATCAAACCTAGAATTCTCTTTATTTAAATATGATTGCCGATGTAAAAAGGCTATTTTACAAGAATTCCGGAAGTTACAGTTTCAGATCTAGAAATTTAAGATTTGTCCAAGAATTATAAATTTGTATTTTAAGTGTCTTTGTATCCAATGCTTTCGGAGACACTTGACAAACTGTAAGGAATCAAGCTTAATCAATGAGGGACTAAGCCTTTGCATTGAGCCAGTGTCAAAGCATCAATTTATCACCAAACCATTCGAGCTGGGGTAAAAGCAATCACAGTGTCAACAACAACAACAACAAAAGCCCAATTGTATTGTGTGCACAAATTATGAAAATCCACAAGCAACCAGCGAAGCTTGGAGGCAGAAGACAGCAGCAAGGAATAGTAAAATAACCAAAGGCGGCAACGTTGAGGGACTTTTGTCATTTTGACATATTTTAATGCGAATTTATAACACAGCAATCGTCTCCCCCCCCCCCCCCACCAACCCTCAACTCGCTTGAAGTCGTCAGCACTTGTGTTGCTGCCTGGCGGCCGTTGACAGTTGGTCAACTTTATTTTGGTATGTGGGTAAATTGTTAGCCCTTTTACTTAGCTGCCTTTAACGAAATTTACTGTTGCCTGCTTTCCGGCGCCGTTTCCCAAGCGACCAAACGACGCAGTAAATTTAATAAATAAGTGAAGATTCCAGACTTGTTTCGCATTGTAGTTGTTGTGGTTCGTGTTGTTGTGGTATACCTCAATCAAAACATGTCGCTTACAATCGCAGAGCGGCCCCAAAGCGGCGTCTATCGACAGTGACTTAAATAATTTTTCACACACAAGGACAAGCAGGCGAACTGTACTGTCACACTGTCATGTTATATTCCCGTCGGGCACAAAGGACAAAAATGCCTAACAAGAAAGAAATACACGCATATCAGGAATAAAATAAAAAATAACTGCTCTACGTAAACAAAGTGGGTAAGCAAATTGGGCTTGAAGATCGAAAAAGTTATACGCTCTCAAATAATTTGAATGGTCCGTTCATTCAATTTAAAATAATTGTTTATCTATATAAAAAGTAATTCTCTTGCGCTGCACCCAATTTCTTAATTATTAAATTAAAGGTACTCATTTTACTTAAAAACCTTATTGATAGGTAATAAAACTAAGAATTGCTTGTAATCTTAACGGTAAGTTATTGCCATAACAGAATTACCATAATACAACTTATTCTGCTTAACCACATCGACACTCTCTACGCTAACAAGTTCAACTTTTAACAAATCATAGATAGTCCCATTGGGAGAGTGTGTGTGGCCCAAGAATGGATTCAAGTGTCATTTGTTTGTCGACGTAACCCTAAAAACTTTTACCCAAGCCTCGCTCAACAAAAGTGTTATGCGAGTGTGTGTGCGTGGTGTTGGGGGGGGGGAGGTGTTCGAGTGTGTTGCTTGTGTATGTGCCGAAAGCCAAATAATGCATAAAAAATGGGAAATCAGCAAAAAATCCTAACCTTAACTGCTGCACACAGCTAGTCGCTCTTAACTTATTCAACTTTTATTCTTTATTTTCTTATTATGCTCTATACCCTTTAATAATTGAAAAAAGGTATAATGTATGCAATAGGCAAGAGGAAGCATGTCCGTGCCCATAACGTATATAAATCAAAAGACGTGTCGACTTAGCCATACACAGATCATATTATAGATAGCCAATATTTTTCCACACAAATAGATTTTCCAAAGCACTCAAAAGCACCATTTAAGAGAGATACTTTTCCACTTAATATATGATATCCCCTCCCATTGATTAACTGTAAATATTTCATTAACATCGTTGATTTTCTTAACCACGTTTCATATTAAGCACAGCAACACCAGTTGGCAAGTTGAAGCACATTAATACATCTAAAGGCAGGGTGCAGGGTATCTCCTAGTCGAGTTCTCTCGCATATTTTAACTTGTTTTTGGAATGCCCTTGACATGAACACTAGACTACATTCAAATTGAAATTGATTTGACAAATATTTTGCTTGACGCTTATTACATTTTTGTTATCAGCAAGCGTACGCGGACTCTCTGGCCTTTTCATGTTTTGAATCGAGAATACTGGCAAGGATTACGTCTGCTATGGCAACAATTTCAATATGCTGTGACACCAGCACACCCACACACACACACACCCACACACACACACACCCACACACAGACACACGCATGCAGATGCAACGGCATGCCAATACTCCGACTCGAATGGCACCAGCCAAGTGTAGTTGGTGTGGAGTAATCGTAAGTAAGTGCGGTGCTGCAACATTCCATACTGGCCCCCAAGGCAAATACTCGATAAATACATACATATAGATAGATGCATTTAACACATTGACACTTGTTGCATATTGCACACTCCCAAACAGGCACACAGCCACACAATGCCATTCTGTGCATCATATAATTCAATATGGAAAGCACGCGCGAACTGGTGACCACTTTTCTTCTTCTTTTTTTTTGTGAGTGCGTGTGTAAGTGAGTGTGGAAGTTCCCACACAACAAAAAACACAAAACCAGGCAGATAACGGAGAAAAATACCCCACAGTCAATATACATAGTTTAGAAACTTAAACTCTAGTTCGAATTAAATTAAATTAAATAAATTTAAGCAAAATAAAGTTAGAATTGGGCATTTAAAATCATTAGCCACATTCACTTTTCGCTAAATGGTATTAAAGTGCAGTTAGATAATCTCATTAAAGTGCGCCAGCTTTAATCGCCTCTTTGGCTTTTATAATATGTACATTTGAGCTTACATGCATGAAGCGCTGTCAAGGATAATCATGACTATCGTTTGTTTTGTGGCCAATATTGACATGTCTGCATGTGAGTGACTGGGCGTGGATGAGTGTGTGTGTGTGTGCGTGTGTGAGCGTGTGTGCATTAGCCGCCTTCCATATACAATTGTTAAATAGCATTTCAATGAAGTGACTAAGTGGAAAAATCCTGTGCCAGAACATCAAGTGGAAAATAACAATGCAATATAGAGTGAGCACAGAGTAAGTCCTGATCATAAAAAGAGCATCAACTGGGCCACCAATAAAGCCAAAGTCATCCACTAATTGTTGCTTTAAAGCTTCAACTTCCAACAACAAGCTTAAAATCTAACCACGGCTACATTGAGCTCCCTCTCTCTGTGTGTGTGCGTGTTGTGGCAAAATGGTGATACACGTGCGGCAGTGGCAAGGTGATTAAAAAGCTTTGCTAAGCAGAACAGCCAGTAAGTAAGTAAGTAAGTAAACAAACACACTGAGTTCCAGCTACGTGACATTCAACAGACTTTAAAAAGAGTCTGTAGATGTGAAAAAATAACTGGCAGTACGTATATATTCCCAGACCCGACCTAATAAGCTTTACTTAATGAGCCAAATAACTTCACCGCTTTGAGCACTGAATGAATGCAACCACAGAGTTGAAAACATTTGAAAAACGTAACAAGAACTTTAAGTCTTTAAAGTATCGAAATAGGAAAATACAATTTTTGAGGGTCAGCAGCTTTGAAATGTTGACAAACAGCAGCCAAATTGGCAAATTGACCTATCAACGCATAAAATTTAAACATAACTAACAAAAAGCCAACTTAGCGGCAACTTTTGAAATTGGCAAACTTTGAAATTAATTAAAATCGCCATCAATGCTGATGAAACCATAACAAAAACTAATATTTGACAATTGCCAATAATCGCCAGAGCAGCCGCATGTATTGCCAAAACACCAACAACAGCCAAAGCCAAAGAATTGCAGAGGAAACAGCAATAACAAAAACAACAACAATAGCAACAAGAACAAGAACAACATCAGCAACATGGGACGTTCGCAACAATTAAAACAAATCGAATAAAGCAATGTAAAATTTTCATGTTCAACATTTTTTTTTATATTCTTTTTGGTTGCGAGGTGAAGCATGCAACCCAACGCGCCCGCGCTCGCCTTGCCAGGCAACAATGCATGCAAATTGCTGTTGAGTGTGCCCCACAATGTGTGTGTGTGGGTGTGCGTGTTTTTATGTATTTTGTTGCCGGTTTTTACGATTTTGGTGGAAGGACAAAGTTTTGTCGAACAATTGCTACCGTGCACAAAATTCAATTGAAAACTCAAAGGTCACAAAATGTATTCAATATAGAATATAATATATGTATATATTGGCTGTCCACATATGCTTGTGGTACCTGTGTGTGGGCGACAGTTCCACGTTCCCCCTTGGATTGTTGTTTGATTGAAAATATTATTGAACGGCTGCAGCCAAAAATCCCCAACAAAACAAAAACTATTCAATAAACTTAATAAGCACAAACATTAGCAGGAAGCTTACTATATATATATTGATAAATTGGGAAAGAAAGTGGCAAAGCAAGATTAGCATAGGATGGGAGACAAGTGTGAGACTTTCCGATATGCATAAATTTCGTTTGTTTCACTTTATAAGTAAAAAAGAATATAAGAAAAAAATCCATTTTACAAAAATATGTAAATTATAAAATATGAAATGGGTGGCAATTGAGCTTAGTAAGTCACAAGACCCCACTAGAATTTTGATTCTGTGCAGGGTATTATAATAGCAAAACAAAGCATCAAAATATAAATATCAAAGAAAAACTAATGCAAACATTTAGCCATTAATTATAAAATTATGATTTCAACTCTCCTTGACACGTACGCACTCATGTTTACACATTCAAAATCGAGACTTACACACACCTATTGTGTAATTATTTATTTAATTAATGTTGATCAAAAACGGCATGAAATCGGCTTAAACAACTATGAAATATGCTTCAAAAAAACAGATACATTTATTGTTGCAACAACATTAATTCAAATAAATCAGAATAAAAACAATATTTCAATTTAATGGCATAAAAAGATTTAAATTTGCTTACAAAAAAATACAAAAAAAAAAAAAGCACTTCCATAAGCGTGAGGCAGGGATTTGTGCGGTCCTAAACATCCGCATTGGATTATACGACCCTTTTTTGGTTGGCCAGCTTGACCGAAGGTCAAAACGGCTTATGCTGACAACTTTAAATCAAGAGAAGATGCCTTAAACTAAGACAAAGCCACCTGTAAGACCAGCAGGCAGTAAAAACATGCACCTCCCCACACTACACCTGGTCGTCCTATCTCGCCCCTATACTCTAAGTATTCAATTCCATAAACACTTGTACACGCAGATCACGCGGCCATCGTAAGACAGAGAGCGGCTTGGAAGAAAGTTCATCAACAGAAATTGTGAATTCCATACAAATAGTTTGACAAACTTGCCCCAAACTTGGTCTACTTGGGCAAAACGAGCGGCTGGGGCAAAAGGCACAAATAAAATAAGTTCTGCGGAAGGCTCTGAGCCAGGCGACGATAGGCAGGAAATGCCACAGCAGCAGACATAAAAAGAAATCTTATAAAGCCACAGCAACAAGAAACTTATAGTCCTATATATGTATATACTATTTAGATATACATCTCAATGTATCCATGTAAGTATGTATGTATGTTTTTGCATCGCATGCATGCAAAACTAGCCCAAGATAAAAGAACTTGTGTGCAAAGTGGAAGACTTATTGTGGTTTTGCTAAGTGCTAAAAGATTATTCCTTAAATTCTGAGCTATTTAAGTCCATTCCATCTGTAAGACACGCATATATCTATGATATATGCTCCTGTGATTGATATATATAGCATATTACTTATGTGACATATCTGTTTGCAAGCCAAGTTAACCTAAACTAACCGATTTCTAGGGTATTCAATAAGAACATCCTATCGCCCCTTCCCACTTTGCATAGTTTTTGAGCATTTCTTTTTAGGCGCCAACTATTTGGTCACGTATCGTGTGCTTATTATGAATGTGGTGAAATATACGATTACATACCTATAAAGTACATAATATACATATGTTCCATATAACTATGAGCAACGCGTGCGGCATATTATCGCATGCGTTGCACGGTGGCCTCAAAAGCCCCCAAGCAGCCTTCCAGCCTGTCAGCCGGGGGCAGGCCTCAAAGCAACACCCAAAATGCGATGACGCGTCGCAATGGCTCTATTCGAAGGAGAATTAGAGCGAGAGAGAGATAGAGAGAGAGAGAGAGTGACAGGGAGAGTAAGTTAGTAAGAATACCAGGACCACATAATCAAAGTCATCAGGCAAACACAGTTACGGGGAGAGTTACAGACATGGGGCATGTCCAAATGGTGGCTGCTGAAAGTTTTCGATGTCCGAACAAACCCAAAATAGGCCCACAGCCAGACAGCCTGCACGACACTGTTCAAGGCTCGAAAGTTTCAGTCAACTTGTTTGGGCTCGGTTTTGGTTTTTGGGGTTTTTGGTTTTGACATTATCCCGGCGCATTGATTGTCAACTTTCCAAAGGGGAATTGAACTTTACGTCTGCGTCTCTTTTATGCTTTACTTTCGCATCAATCAAATGCCTGTAAGATTTTAACTTGAATTAGTGGTTAGATTTAAGCCAGTTACGGAATTTCGGCGTCCATATTAAATTCTACATGCTAATCAAATCAAATGAATATTGGGCATCGTAAATATATTAACTAAAAAAAAAAAACAAATAAAAAACATTTGTAAACATTAAAATGTGTATATTTATATATGACTATTCGAAAGCCCGGATTTATTAGAGAAAAACAGCAGTAAGAACTTTAAAGCGAGAGCACCTTATTAAGAAATGGTTATTTATATCAGAATGTAATATTTCTCATAGTGTATGTGTGTATAAACTTGTTTCTATTCGTTGTTATTGTGTACCATTACAGCTGCTGTTGGCGGCCATTGTTGCGGCCCGATTTGGTGGCCCGACGACGCGCACATCTCTCGCATTGGCCTGCGATGAGTCCACGCCAGCGCTTCAGAACAATAGATACAGCAGCTACTATAGCAAAAGCCGCAATAGCAACAACAACAATGATTATAGCTACAGCAACATTGATGGCATGGCAGATAGGAGCGAGAACAACGTTGATGACAACAATGACAACTATAACTACAACAAAGTGTCGGCCAAATGGCTACCGCCGCATCAGAAACTATACGGAAATTCCCAGAAGCAACAGCAGCAGCAACAACAACAACAACCGCAACAGCAACACCAACGACAGCAGCAGCAACAACAATTTGTTGATGATCCTGAGGCAGCTCGCAATGACTTCCTTTTGCAATTGTCCGACTTAAATGCGGCTGTGCAAGGTGTAGGCATGTTTGCTGCCCCACCTAGCAGTAACAGAATGAACGAAAATAGCAACAGCGACAATAGCAACAACAGCAACGACAATGACAGCGACAACAATGTGTGGCAAGCTGAAGCTGAATACGAAACAGAGGAGGACCAATTGCCGCTGGAGCGTCGCAGTCGTAGTAGCAACTACATGTCCAGGTACATAGACACACCCCCACAACCCCAGTGAAAAAGTCTGAACACAAAAAAAATTAGCAAGTTTTGGCAAAATGTGGCCGACCTGAAGCAAGGACAGCTAGACGAATTTGGCACATTCCTCAATGTGGCCCAAATATGATAGCAGCTTGACAATAAGTAAGCTCCAAGCTATAGCTTCTGGATTTGCCTGCAGCTTTGTTCTGCATATCAACTAAATCCCAGACCTACAGCATTGACGCAAGCAGTTAAGCTGATTCACTTTATGCTGCACTGACGTTAACCGCCCACCCCCTCTCTTCCTATGTCTTTGTAGCATTTTGGACTTTTTTTGCATGCGAGATCAGGCTTAGGAGGATCAGGCGATTGCGATGGCTATGCCAAAGATTACGTAATGCGACGCCAAGCAGAATCAAGCAACAATAAAACGCTGAAGACAAAAGACCGAATGCAAAAAATATTCGCTGCTCAAGTTATGTCAACAGCTGAATGCGCTACATAGAAGTTCATAGGGAAAAAGAAATTTGAACAGACTTATGGCTAACTAAAAAAAAAGCAATATATGTATTGATATATGTATGTATATACATATAGTATTTTAGCTATGAAATTAGCTTATAGTTAAGAGATACTAGAGAAAAAAAAATATTGAGAAGAGACAATTAATCAAGAAAATTTGTTAAATAGGGGAAAAATGCTATAATTTAGTAAGGGTTTCATTAGTCTACGAAATATATACAGAAAAAAATGCGCAACTAAATTGGAAATTCAACTGGAAAACGCAGCTAAATGCCTCGTTATTATTTTGCATATTGTTTTGCAACAATAAGTATTAAGTAGCTTTAATTTTCTGCTGTTTTGCTTTGGGCCACCACAGTCGCTGAACGCAACAATTCCAAAATGCATCCATTCGTACCTAAACATTTTCGCAAACTTTGCGACATAACTTTGAAAGCCGTTGTGTTTGCCTGAAGTGCGCTTCAAAAAAAAGTAAACGACCCCTGCGGCGAGCGGTTGCACTTGCACGGTTGGTGGGTGGTGGGTGGTGGATGGATGGTGTGGGTCTCGCTGGTGGTTTTACCGCTCAGCGTCAAGCATTGACAACGAAAAAGGAAATCCGCTGGCAGTCAACGACAGTCGCGTTACGAAAGGGAGCTTTGTGTCCACAACCAGATCCAGACCCCCAAGCCACACCCCCTGCATCATCTACTCCTTCACCGCACCAGACAGGCAGACAAAGAGCGCAAACGCCGCAAAATGAAAGCTAAAAAATTCATTGGCATTTGCTGCAGTTGAATGCAAAATGATGTGCTTTTGTTGGCCAGCTGCAAATAAAAAAACGAGCTAAAAAGTATCTAACGCCATGCAAATAGACAACGTAAAAGGCTATTTTTTTCCTTTGTTTTTTTTCCACTGAGCGCATTTTACGTGCCACCGCCGCCGTTTCCGGTAGCGTTTGTCGTTAGATGCACGAGCGGCGCTAATTCATTGCCAAAGCTTAAATTCCAATATACATATGTATGCAATTGCAGGAATTTAGGACAGCCGGAGCAGTACGGCAATGACGATCCGGCAACAGCTAGTGACATAGACTTCGAGGGCGAGGAGGACTATGCCGTATCGTCCACCAATGATGCGGACGAGCTAAGCGATCAACTGCCCTATGGCATACAAAATGTGCGAAAGCGACGCGTGCGCAGTGTTATGCCACCACCAGCACCACAACCACATGGCGGCGATGGGGTAAGTTCATCTTCAACATCATATTAGATTCTGAGCATTGTCACCCACTCACTGTTCACACACTGTACACTTGCAGGTCATCTATCAATCGCTGTGCCCCACGAATCGTGTGACTGTTAAGCTGGACAATGGCGAATATCGGCCCAATCACTATGTGGAGGTCACCTGTGCAAACAACTACGCCCCATTGCCAGCCAGGATGCACAACTATGACTTCAACTATCGCAGCAATGAGCTGCCCCTGCTGCGCGCCCTCCTCAACGAGCGGGTCGGTGAGAAGCGTGAGGTGCGTATTTCTTTCGCCATTTCCTGCCAGAGTGAAATGCAGTTTAACCTTGACTTTTTGTAACCAATCAAATTTACTTACAAAATACTGCTTCATAGATCTGCTCGGCAACTGGGTTCTCGTGCATTCAGCTTAATCGCACCATACATCTGATACGCCTTAACGAAGGCAGCGGCTGCTGGGAATCGGAGACGCGCACAGTGCCTTCGGGCTGTGAGTGCATGTGGCCGAAGCACAGCTATGGCGACATTGCCTCGTATCATCAGGCACAGAAGCGTTTTAGGACGACATTGACCAATCTGCAAGGACGTGGCGGTGCTGTTGGCAACATTGATTATACACCAGGTGTGGGTTATCGCCAACTAACGCTGCGCTCCCGTGCCCCCAAAGCTGGAACTGGCATCGGAGGTGGTGTTAGAGTTGGCAGTGGAGTCGGAGGTCCACGCAGTCGGCGTGCGGATGTTGACTATGATATCTATGAATTGAATTGAATTGGATTGAATTACATCTGTTTAACGCGCAAATTGGGAACAAGTGCCAAGCACAATGGGTAGCACAAACAAATTTGGATTATTTAGCAACTAAGTTGAAGGCGTAAATTATTTTTCTTGCTGTGGTTTTAGCCGTAATACACTCTTTTTGTATGTTCAAATATTTGTAAAGATCAAACATGTATAAATAAGACAAATTAAATACAATGGAGCAACTAAAAGATGTATATGTGTGTATATAGCCACAGATGCACATGCGTATCGCGGTCATAAATCAATTTTCTTCAACGCCATACACTACGCAACACGTTAGCATATCTGTATTCATATATTTGGCAGATAACTTTAAGCATTCAATTGAAACCAATTTACGGCCATTTCAATTAATAATCTTTGAGGTGATTTTGTTTTGCCCATTGATATATATATATTTATGTACATTATAATTTATTACTGATTCGCGTGCGGAACGTAAATCAGTTGAAATCCAACGTTATTTCAGGTTCGACAGCGGCTGCTCTGCCGCCTGCTGCAATACTTTATCAGCAATTGCGGCAATTTCGTCCTGCAGCTCTTGCTGTGATTTGCTCGCATCGAACTGATGCCAATAGCTTGACTCTTGTGCGTATAAACGATCAAATACCTCTCCAACCTTGCGCTGAAAGTCTAGTTTCTCATATCTATAGCAGAGAGATATGCAAGTCAGTGTTTGCTAATTATCTTTATAAGGAGATTACCTACCGCTCCTCTCCGTAGCTGCCACGGTCTGTGAGCTCATCGGGCTTGGCTTTAAGGTAGAATACAGCATCGGGTTTGAGGAGACCACGGTCGGGTGCACAACACCAGTCGAAATCCAGTCCTTTTGCCACTGAATATGCCGCTCCGGAGTAAGCGTAACGATCGCAAATCACAGTTGTGCCGGCCAGCAGATCTCTTTTGATGATGTTCACGCGTTCCCAGCGATTAGTTGAGAACAGCAGATGGATAACTTCATCGCAAAGATCCTGGCTGTTCCTCAAATATGCGTCTATCACCTCGCCAATTGCCGTGGTTCGATTCGGAAAATTGATTTGCTTTGTGTCAACACCTTTATTCATCAACACCTTGGCTGCGTAAAAATTTAAGATTGAAACAATTCTTTGGCATGTTCGAAGTCAGCTGTATTTATCAACAATTATACTCACACAGATGTTGGCTTTGTGTTGTTTTGCCGCTTCGATCACATCCTTCAAATACTATAAATGCACCACGTTTCTTAAAATTCATATTGTCACCTCTATTTGTTTTAAGCAAGCGCGTGCAAGTGACAAATATGCCGGCAAAATGATTTTCAGAGTGTCAATACAATTGCAGGGCTGCAGAGATACTCAAATGCGCGGAAACTTGACAAAAAGCTGATTGCTTTTCCCGCGAACGGTTATAGCAGCATTTGGCAAACTTATCGTTCAATTCATTATTAAAAATTAAAAATAAATTGAAATGCTTGCGAAATTCCATTTAATTTACAACTAATTTTCATAAATTTCTCATTTTTTAAATATGTGCGTGACGCGTGAGCTCGCAATGTTGCACTTCAATCGGAAGCGGAACCAGAACGGTGGTTCTCTAGCTCCACTCATTAGAAACACACTCATACGCACACACACACACGCATACGCATACAATCACACACACTCATAACACAGAAGCAGAAGCACACGTAAATTACATTTTGTTTTAAACAAAGTAATGCACGCATAAAAAACGCGTACGTCAATCCGGCATTTGTTAAATAAGTGACAAGTTGATTGAGCAAACGGAACAATGAGTTAACAACAAATTGCGTGCATTTGTGTAATTTTGGCAAAGGCTTGGTTTGCTTTTGGCCTGCCTTTTCGGCCCAAAACAAGTAATTCGCAAAAACTGTCACACCGAATCTGCAATGCGCTGCACTTGCGAGTGAGTGAGAAGGCAATTGAGGTATTTGAGCAAACAGTGCTAATCAACAGCAAAACTCCCAACTAATACTCACCTGCCAGTCATATTCAGCTAACCACATTTAAACAAACAAATAAATGGGATTTCGTAAACTATATGAACCATAACACAAAACATTCATTCATACATCCAAAGACCGCGTGTTTCTCGCGTAGCGCCCTGCAGAAGCAGAAGTAGCAGCAGCAGCATAAACCAGGGACAGGCATGCAAAACAACGCTGCCGACGACAGTCGATAACTAATCGACTGTCTGCGTTATCGCTCAAGGACCGCTCGCTGAAAAGTTTTGCAAGTGGGTGGATGCGGTTGTTGGTTGGTGTGAAAAAAAGTGCGTGCCAAATTTGTTTGTGCTGCAAACTAACATCAGCTGCAATTATTGAATAACTCTCTCTTTTTGTCTCTCTCTCTATCTATCTCTATCGGCTTAATGCCGCATCGCTTAACGTAAACAAATGGGCGACATGACATTGTTGTAGCACATGCCGTATGGCCCCATAGACAGTGTGCTTGCAGTGGTTCGCTCAATTCCAAATTTAGTTATGTGTTCGTTGATAATACGCACGAAGTGTTGAGGCTGGCACATCCAGCCTATCACTGTTTTTGCTTTCCGTCCCGACTCGCCCCTAGTCCCGATTGTCGGCAATCAAATTACTTAGAATCCAATTTAAATTTGCAGCTGTTCTCTATGCAGGATCTCAGTTAGTTTTGAGCATTTTACGCCGTGTAGACACCATGTCCAACAATAATCATCCGCACGGTCATTTGAGTCAATCGGCACAGAATCCCTCATGGAATCCCCTCCAAGTAAGTATCTGCTGTTGTTCATCTGGCCGCCGACGAGCAGCAGAGACAAGCACTCCAAACTGAACCTCATCTCTGCAGATACCTTCGTATATACCGCGACAGCCGCAATTGGCGCACATGTCCAACGAACGGCCGCTGGTGCGATCCCCCCTCGCCTGGCATGCGTCCGCTCAGCCGCCGCCGCCGCCACCTCCAGATGCCATTTACAATTTTATGTCGGCCAATCATAAAAACGTAATTAGCGTAGTTTTCATTCGTCGTATCCCACAAAAAGTATAAAAAAAGCATGCCACCAAACTCCAACAACCACCCGTAGTTAACTCCCCGCCCCATCGTCTTTCTCTTTATTTCTCCCAATTGCATTTTCAATTATGGACATGCCTTGTTTGTTGTTGGTCAATCGCATCTAATCTTTTGTATTGTCTTGCAGCTGGATCATCATCATCAAATGAATCCGTTGCTGGCGCCGCCATATACTGGAACATTGCCCTTTGACTCCATGGATTTGTCGCTGCAGTCGAGTCGCAGTGCTGCGCCAGCGCTAACTAAAACTGGCCAACAACAACAACAGCAGCAATCACAGCAGCAGCAGCAACAACATTTACATGCACCGCATAATTACCCAACGATGTAAGCAACATTTACAATATGCTTAGGCAGAGCCTTAAAATCTGATAGAAACATCTTTGCATTTTGAGATGTTCAAAAATGAGTACAATTATTATAATTATATATAATAAGTAACTAACATATTTATTTAAATAGATATTTACATACGAACTCTCCATATTTATTTTATATTTACGTTTTTTCTTAATTCGGATACAGTCACAATCTGACCACAAATACGCCCGCAGGAGCACAGCAAGGACACTTGCCGGGTATGCCTGCGTCGGCGTCGCCTGCTAGCGCTGCCAGTAAATATTTGAATGCAAATGGCGCTGCCGATTGCGAGTCGCTGTTGCCGCCACCGCCGAGTACCCCGCCCAACAATAACAATCACAACAATAACAACAACAGCAGCAGTAGTGTCAACACCAACAGCAGCAGCGGCAACAACAATGTGCCGCCGTCGCACTACATGCAGAGCCGTGACGAGAACTTTAAGCTGACGCAGCTGAAGAACATGCAAAAGAGCACTGAGTTGACCAGCAAGGAGTGCACCTATGCGGCTGGCGCGCCAGCCAAACTGGCCTCCCATAGCATGCAACAGCAGCAGCAGCATGCCAAGAAGCGTAAGTGTTTGAACAGAATGTAATTGAATTTACATTTCTTTGTTGGGATTATCCTTTCCTACTATCTTAAAATATAGCCGTTTACTATTTATATGCTTAGTTCGAAATTGTGTTAAATCATTTGCTTTCCATTTGTAGCCTCGCCGCTGCGCAACTATCACCAGCAGCAGCAACAGCAGCAGCCATATAACATGACGCCGCCAAAATACAATGGACCACAGACGCCGCCAACGCCGCAGTCGCCTCTGGACTATAATCAGTTGCACTTGCATCATCAGCTGCATGCAAGCGTTGGCAATTATGCACCACATCAGCCGCAGCAGCAGCAGCAACATCAGCAGCATATGCAGCAGGAGCAACAACAACAGCAGCAACAGCATCAGCAACATTTGCATTATGCACCACCACCACCAACGCATCATAATCAGCATCTAGCACCGCCACCGCCGCCATCATCTCACATGACCAGCGCTCAATTTCAGCAGCAGCAGCAACAGCAGCTGAGGCAGCACCAACCACCACCACAGCAGCAGCAGCAGCATCGGCAGACATCGCCACAGCAAACACATACAGCACAAATGCATTCCCGCAACCCGCAATTGACGAATCTCGACAATCTGTCGAAGCACAAGCCAGACGAGGAGCAGCCGCAGACGACGCACGAGGAGCCACAACCAATCATAACAGATCTATCCACATCTGCCGCATATCGTAGCACTAATGCCGAGGATAAACAACTGGTCGAGGCGCCCGAATCGCCGTACATGACCACCTCGAACGAAGAGTCGCTGGAGTCCAACAGCAACAGCAGCAATAGTCGCAAGCGGCGCAAGCGCAAAGCGAGTCAAGTAATGCGCCTGACGCCCAGCGATAATGTGAAAAGACAAAGCACTCCGAGCCCGCTTAGCAACAGTTGCAGTCCCAAGCATTCGCCCAAAAATGGCGAGTTCCAGTTATTTGCAGCCAGGAAGGAGCAACAGCATCTGCAGCAGCAACCACAGATAGAGCACGCGCACGAGCTGCCACAGGAGAATGGACGTGCAGCAACGCCAACAATTACTGCTGCTGCAACCGAGAATAGTAACAGTTCCACGATGTACAACGACACAACGACGGACAATCCCAAGACTAAGAAGCAGCGTCAGGCATTACTACAACGTAATCTTACTGAACAGCAGCACCTGCAGTGTCAACAGGTTGCGGATGAACAGCTGCCCGCCGCTACAAGTGCATCAAATGAACCGACGATGCCACCGCCCAGTCCGCAGAGCAATAGCAGCAGCAGTAGCTCGAGCAGTTCAAGCGCTGCGACGCACAGCAGTCATGCGAGTGAGCCGCCATCTGGCAAAGTGGAACAGCAGCAGCAGCAACAGCATATGGACAATAACAAGACTATAACAGATACGCCCGCCTCGCCGGCATTGGTGGAGCAGGGCGACATTGATGCCAGGCCGGCGGTCAGTGTGCACGATGATGAGGATGAAGCAGCGTCACCAGCAGACAAACAATCACCGTTGCCAGCAGCAACAGCACCAAAAATAACAGCACCTGCAGCTGCTGCTGTTGATGCGTCCACTGCAGAGCCCTGTCACTTTAACGAGGTGGAAGATAAGCTGGAGAAAATGTTTGCCGGCATTGAAGATGAGCCCGCCGAGCAGGCAGCAGACTCAGCTCGCGCCGAGCACGACTTGAGCGCCCATTTCTCACTGAACAACGAAAAATCTGTGGAGCACACTAAAGTAGCAGCGGCCAGCACACCACCAGCGCCCAGCCCGCCAACACCGGCGCCAACGCCTGAGCTGCGGCCCATTGCAACCAAAGCGGCGATGAAGTCTACGCTGCCAAGTCCCATACACAGCCATATTAAGCCAACAGAAGCAGCAGAGGCGCCCATTAAGTTGCAGCAATCACCTGTACCAACAGCAGCAGCTGCAGCTGCAATTGCCGCTTCAACGGCAGCGAGTGCCAAAGTAGTGCCACGTACGCCGCCAACGCGTTGCCTGCCGCCGCGTCGACTCTCGATGGGCATGGACCCGTCGCTGTTACGTTTCAGCATCGAGGAGCAGCAGAAACCGAAGAAAACGCCGGCACGTAAGAGGCAGCCGCCGCCACCACTGCCCGATGTGGAGATTGTTCAGCTGGACAGTGATGATGACAAGCCAAGCACATCGGCAGCTGCAGCAGCTGCACTTGCAGCGCGTAAGCTCAGCGAAACAGCAGCAGCAGTAGCAGTGGCAGCAGCAGCAGCAACTGCTGCAGCTGTAGCAGTCAAAACGCAGCCAAGTTCGAAGGTGAACAACAATACTAAGAAGCAGAAAAATAAAAAGAACACGCTCAAGGGCAAAAAGCCAGCGGGGAAGAGCGGCGCCAAACAAAATGGGAATAAAAAAGGTGGCGCTGGTGGCGCACGCAAGAATTTCAGCACGGACGAGGACAGCACACCGGCGCCTAATGGCGTCGCTGCCCCTCCAGATCTCAGGTTCAAATCACCATTCATAATGATCAAGCCCGATGGCAGCATTAGCATTAAGAACACGCACAGCGCGGAGGATGTCAACGAGAAACAGACGAAGAAGAAGCAAACAAAGGCGCCGCACGAGCGCAAAAATCTGCGCGGCATGCATAGCTCAACGCTGAGCAATCGCTACGATGCCGACACCACCGATTCGAGTTGGATTTGTGTGTTCTGCAAGTGTGGTCCCCACAAGCTCGGACTGGGCGATCTCTTCGGACCCTATCTGGTGTCCATCGACTGCGAGGAGTATCGCACGGCCGTGCAGGTGCCCGCGGGCACCAACGATATCGACGGTTTGTTTGTGAGCAAACGCAAGCGCGCCGATATGGTTAAGCTGCAGGAACGCAATCTGCCCGTGGTGCCAGCGACGCTGGCAAACATTATGCAGGCACCCAAGATCACCATGGTAAGTCCATAAGTCCATGGTAAGAGACCATAATTTTAACCATTCCATCTAAACTGTTTTAATTGCTCACTCTGACTTGATTTACAACTTTTCCAATCTTCGACAGCACAAGCGAAAACGCAAGCAAACCCACGACAGTGTCTACTCCTGCAGCGATGATCCGAATGAATCGCAGTGCTCTTCACAGGATCCGCTGGATTGCAGTCACGAGACAAAGTTCGTGGAAACGTTTCGTGGAATGTCGAAGACCTCGGAACATGCCTACGAAATTTGGATGCACGAGGATTGCGCTGTGTGGGCAAACGACATTCAGCTAATTGGTGCCCATGTGAATGGCCTGGATGCAGCGGTATGGGATAGCACGCGCTATCACTGTGTCCACTGTGCCCAGTCGGGAGCCAATGTATGTTGCTTTCAGCGTGCCTGCAAGGCGTCCGCACATGTGCCATGTGCGCGGGTCGCCAGTTGGAGCCTGATCGAACAGGATCGTAAGGTCTACTGTCAACTGCATGCGCCACAGAAAGTAAAGGAAGAAACAGCTGCCACAGAAGCTCCAGTAGCAGCAGCAGCAACAACCACGATGTCGACCATTTCTGTCGAGCAAACGGCTGTGCCACCGCCTGTATTCAACATCAATTCGCTTCCCTGAGTACGCGTGCGCGTGCAGAAATATCGTATGGCCGTCACGCGTTGAGCGCACGCTCGGATACACAAATCCAGGACCGAACAGCATCCTAATCAACTGTTAGATCCAGCTGGCTGCTCTGTATATAATCAATGAATGGCAAAAACGTGACTTACCTAGCTGGACTACAGACTGGAAACGAGGCGGTCGCTGATGCTGCTGTTCATGTTGCGTTTAATGCCGATTGCTGATCCATTGTAATCATTTTAAACATTTTGTAAAAATCAAACTGCTGTACATTTTATGTAGGCTCCATTAAAAGTGGGCGACTTTATATATATATATATTAAGCATAATATATATATATATTATGATTGTTTATATATTATACGTAATTTAAATTATTTGGCTTATATTTAGTACTTTTATGTTTGTACCTTTTTAGTTTTAATTATATTTATATGCGAATACTTAACATTTCCTATTTTGCTTCGCACTTACATCGAGAGGATCGTGCTATTCCTTGACATCACAAAGTGTTTTTTTTTTTCATTTGATACGTTTAATTTGTGCATATGCCAATTGATAATTTAGTTCAATTTTGTATGTATAAACAAATACTCCATGCCATACCGTTTAATTATATTTATAAAGATAATAATTATAATAATGATATTGAATATGATAATGATGATGATAAATGCATTGTGCACAGCATTAATTAAGGTAAGCCTGTAACCGTAAATAGAAAATGTTTGACACCAATTAAAGCAACATAAGAAACCATAAACAAAAACCACATTCGAAAACTATTCAAAATGGATTATATTGTTAAACAATATAAATAATAATTATGATAGCAACATGTACAAGTAAAACATTGTATTGTATTTATATTCATTATAATAAGAAAGAATTCTAAACACTTAAACAATAAAACTTAATCTCACAATGAAGGAATGCAAAATCAACAAAACAAACACCAAAGATTCATTTTCAACAAAATTGTCGTTTTATTTGTCAATAAATATTTGCAAAAGAATCGAAGATAATAATAATATACAATTGAATTAACTTAACCTAAACACTTAGCAACATAAATAATAACTTAATAGCTTGGTAGTAGTAGTAATCTCATCGCTCCTGATGTTGCTCTCAATAGCGTTGCTGGCGTATTCGCCTCAGATGCGTTATATCATTGGGCAGACGACCAACGCTGCTCTGCGGCACCTCGTAGGATGTGCGGCCCGCATAGAAGGCAACCTCCTGACCCTGATCCTTCTTTCTGCTGGTCAATTTCAGCTGGTTGCTGTTGACATCGCTGCGCTTTTGCGCCCCTTGTAATATGGGCGCTGGTATCAAACCATTGGGTAGTGCCGGCAATGGTACATTTAAATGATCCACCTGGTGGACACGTCCAGCTACAACATGCGTCGTTGCTGCTGCTGCTGCTCCAGCCAGTGGTGGGAAAAGCGGCAAATGTTGCTGTTGCTGCTGATAGGGCACAAAAATGTTGGCTGTTAGATAAGGCTGTTGAATGGAATGTATGGAAGGACGTTGCAACTCTTGCTGTGCTTGGAAGTGTTGTTGCTGTTGATAAGGCTGTTGCTGGAATTGTGTTTGGTAATTGATTTGCTGTGGATGCGATTGATGCTGGTGGTGCTGCTGGCTATGTTGTTGTTGCTGATGGTGTTGCTGGTGGTGCTGCTGATGATGTTGTTGATGGTGTTGCTGATGAAGTGGCTGGTTCTGCTGTTGCTGATGACGTGTCTGATCTTGATGCTGCACCTGCTGCGTATGGAAGTGTTGCTGCTCTTGTGGTTGCTGTTGGTAACGCTGTGTTATGTAGCTCAGCTGCTGCTGTTGCTGTTCATTTGGCTGATGATGCTGTTGATGATGTTGTACCTGCTGTTGATGATGTTGCTGTTGTTGCTGATGCGGCAGTTGTTGCTGATGTTGCACCTGCTGTTGATGATGTTGCTGATGTTGCTGCTGTTGCAATGTCTGATGCTGTTGCTTCTGTGGCACAGGCTGTGATTGTTGATCTTGTTGCTGTTGGACTAGATGTTGTGGCTGTTGTTGGACGGTCTGTTCCTGCCGCTGTTGCTGCAATGTCACAGGACTTGCAACATTCACATTTTCTGTGGTTGCCTGTCCAAATTTATTATTGAGAAAATCGTCAAGCGCCACATATGAGTTGGATTGGGAGCTCTTCGTTTGTGGCTTGTTGATCAGAGATGAGATGATGCTGCTGGCTGAATTTGGCGCAATGCGTTGCCCCTCTGCACGAGCAATTACAATGCCTGGTATATTGGGAAGCTCTATTGAAGGCAACTGTTGCTGTTGAGGGCGTTGTGGTTGCTGCTGCTGACTGGCAAGAGCTGCAAAATGAGATTTATTTTATTTAGCTTTTAACAGGATTTAGCTGGAACCACAATAAAATGTAGCCACTTCAGCAGTTTCTTATATTTGTCATTTGCTTAATCAGCGATTACCTGGGGCTGCTGCTGCTGGCTTTGGATAATGATAGCTGTTGCTTGTTGTTGGCTTCGTGGAGCGCTGTGGTTGCTGGGAATTTCTGCTGTAGCCATTGGCTTTGGTTGTTCTCTGGGCGTGGCTGCTCTTAAAGTTCTGTAAAATGGAGTCATCAACAATGGCACGCGTTAACTTATCAAATGGCAGGAAGGCAGGGGAAGGATTAAGACTTGAAGTGGCTTGTGACAGCTTTATCTGTTGTTGTTGCAGTTGTGGTGAGGCGCTTGCAGTTAGTGTTGCAGCGGTTGTGGGTGCATTATTGTGGTTGTATGTTTGAATGTGTGGATTAAGTGGATTAATTGGCGGAGTATAACTATAGCCGGTGGCTAAAGCAGAGATTTGCTGTGATAGTGTAGACAATGCAGCGGCGGCAGTGGTGCGTTGTGTTGTTGTGGTACTGCGTGGCGTAGTTGTGCCACGTGTTCGCTGCAGCTGTGGTTGAGTTCGATAATTGGAATGACGATTGCGACCACGTTGAACGGACGTCGTTGTAGTGGGTCTGCTGGTGGTGGGCCTGGCGATACTTCTGCTGCTGCTACTGTTACTGCTACTGCTTGTGGAGCGTGGAGCCGGAGTGTAAACACGATTGCCGCGCTGCACTTGAAAGCGTTGCAAATTGTTTTGCACACTGTCCCAGCTGGCTTGCGGCTGAGCCGTTTCCTTCTCAATGTCACGCACGGAAATCTTCTTATTGGGACCCTGATCGCCGCTTTGGCGTACATACGACAAAGGCGATCCCGTAGTGGTTGTTGTTGTAGTTGTGGTCGGGGTAGGAGTGGTTGCTGATGTTGTTACTTTTGTTGTTGGCTTAGTGGCAAGTGATAAGCGCGATAGACGCAAACGACTTGCAGCCAGTCTTTCTAAATAGCTGCGTGTGGCAGCGGTTGAGCGCTGTGTGGTGCTCGTGGTGCTTTTACTTGTGGTGGGCGTTGTGCTGCGCGGAGTATTCACTTGTCGCCGTAAAGCACCACCCGAGCCAACAACTCGCTTTTGTGCAAAGCGTCGATAGCTGCGAATGCGCTCCTGAGTGCTGCTAATCTCCGTCACAGTTTCTGTGGAGGTGAGCATGGCTGGTGTGGTTGTTGCTGGTGGAGCTCTTGTGGGGCTAGTGGTGCTTACTGGCCCGTCCTGCGTTAGTTTATTGGTATGAAACGCTGACTCCTCGTCATGTGAGGTCTGTTTGACGCCCGCAAGAAGCAGTTTCTCCGCCTGCGCATCCACATCCGTTTTATCAGCTTCTGCGGTACTTTGTGGTTCATTCTGCAGCTGCTGCAGATTCTCGCCCAACGTTATGCTGGCGGTCAGAGCAGCGGCTTGGCCTATGGATTCAATAAGTGGCAGCTCATTGATGTAGCTAGGAGCAAGTGGAGCTTCCTCTGTTGTGGTATCAATTGTGGAGCTAGTGGTGTCTTCTTCAAACTCTGGCGGCAGGGCAGGTGCTATTAGCAAACCTTCGATTTCGTCAGTTATGGAAATTTCAGTGGTTGTGGTGGTGCTTGTGGTTTTATCATTATTGTTGAAGTTATGCTTGTGTTCAAAGTCTTTGTGAGCATCAATCGGTATCTCATTGGGCTTTAGTGGTAATTGTTGTTGTTGGTTTTGTGTGGTTTAGGATATGTGCGTGATAGACGAAATTGTAGGCGATAGTTGGATAGAATAGCGAAAGTGTTACGAATAGAAAGACAAAGATAAAGAAATGAAGATTGGAATTAAGAAGTACAAGAGAGAAGACTACTCTCCGGTATACCGAAGATTAAATACCCTTGAAGTGGTAGTATTTTGTTCAATATCGCATTAAAACCAGAAAGTTTTCTGATTATAATAATCAATTCAAAATTTACAAAGTTCATTTCCAATTATATAGAAACGACTGATTAGAACATTTATTTGGCGGCAAAATACTCTCTTCGGGGGTACGCAAAAGATAGCTTAGATAGATTGCTATAAATAGAGAAGCAACAGATGTTGAGTTATATGATGGGTTACTCGTTTGACCTACCGTAAATCTGACTGTGCCCGGTGTTTGTTTGGGTTTATTGTACAAATAGGATGAGCTCCCTTCCTTGTCGCCATCAATTTTCGCTTGCGAGGTAAAGCCTCGACTTAGAAATCGAAATGGCTGCTTTACCTTGTGCGGAGCCATTAATTGATAGCCAGAGACACTGGGATCCAAATCGGTGACTACATCCTCCAGCAGATTGTTAATGTTGGACACCAGATCAAGCTGTGTGGCTTCCTCATTGGTGTTGCGTATCTGCTTGATGTAGTCGGGGGCCATTTGCTCATTGGATGCAGCTGCAGAGTCGCTAGGCAGCTCCAAGCCGGCATTGACACGCTCAGCAAAGTTCTTCTGCTTCATGTAGTGATACTCACGTGGATATTCGGCAATGATGTGCGCATTTGTGTGATCGAACTGAATGCCCGGATCGGATGAAAGCTCGCCCAGGCTATTCACATAGATGTCGTCGCCATCTGTAGGTGCAGCTGCTTCAGCTGGTGCCGGCAGAGCTTCGCTCTTGATGTCCTCACCATGCAATATTTGATCGTCAGAGCTGACGTCAGTGGGCTGGTTCAGGACTCCACTAGCACTGCTCAGATCCTTGCTGAGAGTGCGATGCTTACTGTGCTGTGGCTGCTCCTGCAGCGCCTTCGTTATAGTTTGGGTAGGATACTCCATCATTTGGCGCACCCGCTCCATCATCTGCTGTGTGCTACCAACGCTATTGTCGCGATTCATGTCATAGTAGCGCTCCGATTGACCGCAGTCCACATTGCGATACCAATCGCACACAAAATTCTGCTGGCTAAAGATGGTGCCATTGGGGCACAGAAACCCAAAACCCTGAGCACTGCGTGCGGTGTGAGCGCAAATGCGAAACGCTTGACATCGACTTTCCACATCCGCATAGTAGCCTGGAAAAAGAAAATAATTATGTACATAAATACATATAATTAAGAAATACAAATTTGAATATTCATTACATATGAATATAATTAACAATATTTGAGGTAACCATTTTGCAACTCGGTGTCACACATAATATGCATGACAAGAGATTTCAATTTAAAAATATAACTATATATATAAAATATACAGTTCAGCCTAATTAAGAGAAAAGCTGTGCAGTTGAATTTCTCTCCCTTCCTGCCTCTCCCCCTTCTATTGCATTTTCTTAGCTTTTCGCACTTCACTGCAGTTAATTTGGTTTAAGTTGAAGCACCATAAAATCACTTTATGATTTAAAAATCATTATTGATCGCATTAATTGAAAAGTATCGCTGTCAGGAATTCCAAATTTGCCAACCTTGTCAAAGGCTCTAATCCGGCTTAGTAAATCGCTGAAGGTCGCGCCATAATCGCGATATCATGAACATGTGCTTATAAGATACTGATTGATATTATTTCTGGTAAATTTAATTATTAGAGAGCGATACGGAGATCAATCAAAATTTAGAGAAGATTAGCATTTTAAGGCATATCTTAATAGTAATTCATCACCACAAATATTTAAATGTGTGTGTGTAGCGAATTTAATTCCAATTGAATAATTTGTTGTGGCTCAAAAAGAGAAAAAATACAAATTTTTAAGTGGTCTAGTTTATATAAGTTGTATATTAATAACAGCACAGTTAGGTAGCTTAGCAGTTCCCTTAGAATTCAACTGAATCTAAAAGTCAAGTCAAGTTGCCATATTGTCTCTTACCTTCATGACGGCCCTTGCAGATGAAGCTCGTTTTGGGCACCTCGCTCAGTATGGGATAGTCAATGCCGGGCTCTCCTGGTATGGTGTGACGCAAATCATACTGCTGATCGGTGTAATCCATCGCCTTGTCCGCATCCTCAAAGTTGCCTTGTGCTTTGGCGGCGCCAATCAACAGCAGCAGCAGCAGGGGCAGCAACAGTGGCAGCAATCGTAATCGTAACCGGGGCATGCTATAAGCAATAGTTGAACAATATGTAAATTGCACGCTTACAAAACATTATGCATTAGACTGATTGATAAATTATGAATCAATAAACATTCATTGATTAAAATGAACATGCTGTTGAAAACATTTGAATATAAAGCGACGTGAGAGCCATCGAGCCACTTAATTAGCATAATCACAAACACATTGGGGTGTGCCGCAGCTCTAACGCACACACGTAACCATATCGAGCGGAGTGTTAGACGTCTTTCAATGATAATTTATGAAATCAAAACAAATGCCATATAAAATTCGGGCATGAACTTATTAACGGCACTGTAGGTGATTTCAGCGGCAACTGCGTGGGTTCAGCACACCGTCAAATTCGATCCGCCAGTTAGCCATATATTTGTGATGCATGGCGTAAAAATGCCCAGCTTATCTCTCAGAAAACCAGCAGCACAATAAAAGGAAATCAATGTCCATATTTGTGTTGGTTAATGACCTTCAAATAACCATCACAATTTGCGTTTGATCTACATGTGTACATGCACGCACTTTATGGCCAATAAAAACAGAGCAGACTGTGACAGAAGCTGTGCAGTTTTCTGCTCAATTGGTTTTATTAATAGAGTGATTTATAAGTCCTTATGATGAATATAACTGGCTGGTGCGTGAACTCAATAGTTTTAATTCACTTTTGTCTAATGTCATTGGCTTATTCCAATTTGCAACGTGCTGCCAATAGTTTAATTAATCAAAAGTCTAAGTTGGCGTGTCAAGTTGCCTTAGTAGAATGCGACTAATTGATAATCATTGAAAGACAAGATAAATATTGAAGCTATTAAATTGAAAGTGTTGTCTGTGTTGTCTAAGGTCAAGTTATTGACAGCCCATTATAATCTTTTGAAATGATAAAGTGCGCAAGCTGTCTGTCTGCATATTAGACTTTAGCTGGAGTAGACTACTGTACGATTTTTATGCGGCATTATTTAGTGATTTTGCCGAGTGAAAACAAAAGACTTAGGCAACGAACTTGCCAGCTGCACACTTGACATGTTTTGTGTGTGCAGTCAGTCTAGGGTTTTTGCCATGAGAAGTGCCTGCAATCGCTTTGATTGTTGTGTAAGGAAGCCAAAACATTCAAAAGCCAAAAAGGCAAAAGGCAAAACACTTGTGCGTCGCACAGTGGCCCATTGTGAAGATCACGTCAAATGAAGGGGCCGAAATGAAATTGAAGAACTGATTGAATGAATGGAACTACGCTCCAAAAATAAACAAACAGGCAAACAAATATGTAATACATATATAATATATGTATATAATAAACAATAAACGGTAGTTGCCCACAATTTGCCAAGCCAAAAAGCGAATGAATTTCTGTCTTTGTTTGGCCAACAATAAGCTAAAGAAAAAATCAGCATTTAATTATTTTCCAATTTTAACTGTCTGCGGCAAGCATTTGATAACTTAATCGATTATATAATTTGCCTTGGTTTCAACTGATGATGTAAAAATTATTCAATAATATATAAAGCTATGCAAAACTAATTTGTTGACAATTAAGCATATTTTATTTTAAGGCGCGTCTCTCATGATACAATTTATGGTGGGTTTTTTAAGAAGGAAAAAAAATCATTTAAAAAATAAAATAATAAACTTGTATTTTGTCAGGCAGTCAATAACCTCAGCGTATGTCAATAAACTGTAAGCCAACTAGTGCTATATAATTTGTATAATGACTATCTAACAAACATCTAATTGTATTTTAATGACTGCCAAAAAGCGCAATCCAAATGCCAAAGGCACAGATTCAGATTCAGACACTTGTATTATATATACAATTACAATTACATTATGCAAATGCAGTACAATTCATGTTGTACAACTTATTGTGAGCAAGTCCAAGAGCAAATCGTAACAAACGATACTTGTACATTCGACATATTCAGGGTTATTATCAAGAGCAGTTTGCGTCAAAACATTGCGCCGTAATACCCGCTGACAATGAGGAAGCATTCCCGCATTCGAATTCAGCCGCATCATCTTCATCATCATCATCATAATCATTTCATGTATTTTGACTGGAAACTGTTTTATTTCTCATTGTTTTCAATGATCCGTCAACAAAAAAGTGAGACAAGCTAGCCAAGAAGAAGAAAAAGAAGCCATAAAAAAGTATTTAGATAGATAACAGCTTTGCATTGCGGCCCAAAAAGTGAATGGATAAATCTATTAAATGGTTTCTTGAACTTCAAATGCTGACAAATGAAGATGTATTGTTTAGCTTTTGAATTTGCTATGCTGTAATCACATTGATTCCGCATTGTGTAATCTGTAATTATTATAATTTGAATTCTGTAAATGAACTCAAGAAACATGCTTAAATGGTTAATCACTTTTTTCTGTACTTCTTGGCCGGGGTGCCAATATAGCAGCAAGTTTTAGCTTACCAAAACCATACACTTTTAACGATGTCAAAAGACCGCAGTCAGTTAAATGGCATCGTTTGGTTAGGAACTGGTTTCGCTTTACTCTAGAATCTAAATATAGCAATCCAATTTTGATATGCTCAAATAAATAATTATACGTCAAACGAGAGAAACCCACTCCAAAATCATTCAAGTGGAATTTATAGAATTAATGAGGATGAGCAAAAGGATCTGCATAAAACTTAACTTGAGATTTCGTGTATCAACCCAAAAAAAAAAAGACTAAAGTTCGGGGCTTTTGTCAGATATTCAGTACCGGCATTGGCTGGAATTTGGCATTTACCCCAAGTGGCTGTCATTATGGTCTGACTTCAATTGAGAGCGTAACACAAGTTGAAGAATGTTTCCCACTTCAAATTGTGCTGATCGCATCGTGTGTGTGCCGCAACTTAAAGTTTTCGAATCATCGGATCTGTATCCGCAATGCCATTTACTTGTGGATAGATTGGAGAACGGAGTTTGGCAATATTATTTGGGTTATTTATGGAAGATTAACAGAATTTCAACTGACATTGAAGGGCTTATCTGAAGTATAAGCGATATTTGAAGTGTGAAGTGTGAATACTCCAAGCTTCCCTACTTTCTTGTTGACTGTCAGGCTTTTGTGAGGGGAAATAAATTGAACATCCATTTATGGGATACTTTTGTGTTGATAGACTGTGTTTTGATTGGGAAGATTAATGTTTTATAAATTTTCGGCTTGCAGTTACCTGAATGAAAAATGAGTTGACAGCACAGTATGCATTCGTTTTCGGACTTTCGGAGATGAATCTATAAATCAAATCTTGTTTTGAAAGGTAGAAATAACTGAACAGGGATTTGCGTGGGAAGTAAATCCCGTGGGAGAAATATAATTTAACAAATTCATTAACAAATTTATTTTGTGGTCATAACAATGTCTTTAAATGTTGAGTCTTTTATATTCTAAGTGAGTTTATTCAAATGTTCTATATTTGTCTGAATTATATGTTAAGTTGCCATTTCAGATCACGTAAAACTCGTTTTTCTCGTTGAGTCCTTAACGATTTAGAAGTTGCATTTGTTGCACAATTCACATTTTTTGCATAAATAAATGTATTTATTTTGTTTAACACAAATATTCTTAATCCATGCACACTTTCAATTTACCTTTGCTTTGTTTAATAATTTCACGCCTTTCGTATTAGTATAAATATTGAATTTAGTTTCTTTTTTGGTTTCGTTAACAAATACACTTTTAGTGTACAACTTCACAACAGTCGAAGCAACACAAAAGCATTATCCTTGTAGTGCAATATCCTTTTAGTCTTGCAGCTGATGCGCTTAGCTGGCCGACGCGTGTATTCCAAACTTAACCGCTCGAAACGCGAACTTGAACTGAACTGAACTGAAAACTCAAAGATATCGAAATATTTGGCCACAATAAGATGAAGCAGCCGCAGCAGCCGCAGCAGCGGCAACAACAACAGCACCCAAAACTGCCTTATAATATGCGTGAAAGAAGAAGATACAAAAACAAAAGCACGACTCAAATAATACAATCGATTGCGTATTATGTGAAATGATGATAATGATGTTGTTGTTGCTGGACTGTTGCTGCTACTCCGGTTGAAAACCGGTGACAACCTGCTGCTGCTGCTGCTGCTGATGCTGCTGCTGTTATTGTTGCTGTTTCTGCTGCATTTTGGCCCTTTGGCTTGTGGGAAATGGCATGAGTGGACTTTCGTTTTCATTGGAGCACCTTTCTCACGACTTGGCCAAAATGAAGAATGTGACACATGAATGCGTTGCCCTGCATACTCATTTTGCTTGTATATAAGCTTAAGTACATAAACACGAGCATATACACATATATAAATAGTTTATGACGTTCTTTATTTTCAAGGTTTTCGGGGAGGTGTTTTGGGTGTCTATCGTCGTTGTGGAGCTGACAATTTCCGCATCTCAAATGCGATGAGCATCGTGTGACCCAAATCTTAAATTTTATAATTAAACAAAAGCTCATGCGATCAATTAAATCATCTTAAGAGCCAATTTAACGTCTGCTTACTGGCTGCAGTTGAAGATGTTGAACTTTTTGACCAAAATGATTAATGAAGTAGGTGGCGCTGGCGTTTATCGTTTAGCGTATAACTTTGTTATGTGATGCCTATCCACGCCAAAATTAAAATCACGCATATCAAATGCAAATCATCAGATTTGTGGTTGTTCTTCCTGAGCAGATGAGTTGGAGTCAACGCTTCACAAGCGTTAACTAATCTACTCAAACGTTTTTGCCCATGATCCGCTTTTCCCTAGCGGATCAGCCAAATATTTGCCATATCGACTCACTTTTATTTGCCTTGCCACAACAGAGTGCACAACTTACACACCAACTGTGGCAACATGCAAATTGTCAATTGTTAAGGAACTGGAGGATAAGCCTCAAATTAATTTTGATGGCCTCTTCGAGGCTTACATCACCATGGGCGAAGCGCTTTTTGGTAGTTGGAGGCCAGCAAATTTTGGTTTGGTACAGCAACTATAAAGAACTGACAAGGATTATCTAACCAGAGGCAACAGCCACAATAATAATGTCATAAGTTAAAAAAATAAACATGTTTTGTGCATTCCTTGCAAAACAAATCCGATTAAACAATCGAATTCTTTGGGTTCATTAATTAAACAGTGGGAATTATTTATTTATGCACGCTTCAGTTCTCATTACCATCATCATTGCTTTGACTTGGTGATTTGGACATTTTATTTGTTTGCGTGTTTTGTTTCTTTTGTATATATAATTTGATTAGCTGCGTAGATCTTTTGTATTCCTATTTACTGACTAATCTATAGAGTCAGCAATATGTATTTGCAAAGAAAAACCTGCAAGGGTAGTTTAGTCAACTTCATTTGACTAAAAGGTATATACTGAATATACATGATTAAGTACATTTCAATGCCTTTTAAATATATTTTAGAGATACTAATAACCAACGTTAACCAAATATCGATACTTAAATAAATACATATTAAAAACCTTATATATATAAAATTAGCTCTTCTCTTAAAGCATTTTAGAATTATATATTTTGCCTGACCACCCATGGAGCACTGCTTCACCCACTAAGCAGCGTGTTCCGGTACACTGCAAAAATAATCACGTGCTGTTTGGAAAAATAAATGAGCCTTTTATTATTGTTTTGCTTGTGTCTTTATGCAAAATACCACAATGTGAGCCTCTCATCAATAATGAAATATTAATAGTTATTATGCCAGCACTTGTACAACGATTTTGTTGTTGTTTCTATATCAATAAATATTAATGATATTGCTGATTTGCAATGAAAAATCATTGTACAAAATTCTTCAATTATTTTGCATTATAAATGAGCCGCCTGCCAAGTGCTGTCTATGTGCTTGGCACAAGTCAAGTGTTTTCTGTACTTCAGTTCGAAGTAATCCAATTGTTAGCACGTTCTTTAGGCATAATTTATGTGTTCTTTTTTTATTTATCTTCTTTTTGTTGTTACCACCTGTGGCCAATTGTTGATTTTTTATAATGTGGGCGCTTAAATTATATTGGCCTTTTTGTACATTTCGCTTCCTGCACATGTGTCATCATTATACAGTTTATTATTTGGTTGACTGTGTTGAAAATGATGCTAATTTACATTCAATGCAACCGTGCATCCCTACACATGTTAAGTCCCTCTTTAACTAATTATGTTAAGCAGCACAATTATGTTAAGCAGCACAATTATGTTAAGCAACAGAATTATGTTAAGCAACAGAATTATGTTAAACATCTGCAGTTAGTCCCGAATAAACTTTGCTTGACGGTGGTACATGGGCTTTATTATCTTATCCAGGCATTCCCTGACGCGGGGAAACTGCGCTCCAACAGACTGCACTAATTGTAGCTTTTCTGTGCCTAGCTTTTATCAGATTAAAATCAACTTATAACAAAATGATAGGTTGTTATGGGCAACGATTGCAGTCAATATTTGTTTAGTTTGGCTTACTCGAAAAATGAATTGTTAGAAAAAATATATCTGATGTATAGGATTGTATTCAACAATGAAATACAAATACATGACCTTTAATAGTAGATCGTATTTGTGTTGGGATTATTTAAAAAGAAACAAGAAAAATAAGAAACTGGCGCTTAATTGAGATACATGTAAAAAGTAAAGGCGAGGGTCGTTCCGAACACTAAATTGAAAACAAGCAAGAACAGCATTGAGCAGCACACCGAATACAACATACCCTTGTTTCTAAAGTTAATTAATTATTCGCTGTCTTATTTTTATTGACTAACTAAAGTCAGCATATATATTCCACGTTAAGAGACAATACACTCAAACACCCATCGACGAGAGTATTAATGCTTATATACTTTACAGATCAGAGATGACTACGCCAAAACTCTACACATCTACACATGATGAAATTATAATTACTTCTACAATAGTATAATAACAATCTCTAATAACATATATTTAATCATTGCCCAAATTGGGAAACACGAACAGCAGCCAATATACATATATGTATATGCAAATATGGACACAGTGAACAATGCTACTGGCAAAATAAAGCAATTCGTATTCTATCGGCACACGCATGCAAGCCATTAATTTAAGAAGAAAAAAATCAAAGCTCATTAAAAGATGATTAAAAGAAATTTAACCGCAGGAAAGTTTTCACAACGATTATATTTTGGATTAGGGCGTCGAATGCTTCGAATCAATCAAAGCCCATTCGAAACTGCAGCAGCAGCACGCACCATATCTTTTTTTTTTTGGCTGTAAGCAACATAATATGAGTTAACTTAAAATCTTTGGTAGCCATTAGTTTGTGAAAAAAAATACTTAAATATGGCCACAGCACGACACAGACGGATGGCTCTGGCTTCTAAATGCTTGTCAAATTCCAAATTACTGATAAGCTTTCAAAAAAAAAAAATCATTTAAGGCAGATATGTAGATAAATCAAAATCAGCCAAAGTCAATGGCAGACCGCACCACCAAAATTTTATAATCGAAAAGAAAAAAAGTTTCACTTTCATTTAACTAAGCGCCTCGAATTTTTTGGGGGCAGCAGACGAAAAAAATCCAATTTGGCATAATAATTTTGGGCAGAGCCCGACCCAATGCGGCATTTGGTTACATTTGCTATAAATTAGTTAGAAATGAATATAAAAGCTTATATAAGTAAATAAAAGCGACGCATACCTCAATAACAATATATATAATATATCAGATTGCCCAACTTTATACTTATATATACTTTTTTTAATTGCTCGATAATCGAGTTAAACTTCCATTTCCGCAGCCAGACCCAGAAATTCCAAAAGCCCAGTTCCCTGGCAAACTGCTCGCATCAAACAACAAACAGATGTCATTACATCATATGTAACAGATATATATATATATATATATATGTATATATGTAGCTGGATGGGGTTACTAATGTCTTTGCCGGCGCTGACAAACACATGTTAATTTTGTGTTGCAGGTTCAGCTTGTCTTTCACTCCTCCGCCGTAATGTTATTGATTTCTTTTGGCAAAAACCACAAAAATACAAATTTCATAATCACCTGGCGATGCCGATGCCGGTGCCGGATTATTATCAGCGTCATAAATTAATCAACACACTCACAAACACACACTCACACACACACTCGCACAAATTGCGCCGGCTGCGCATCTCCAGCTACGCTACGGTTGTTGTCGTTGTTGTAGTAGTAGTGGTCGGGGAAGCTCCAAAAGAAATGCAAATGCAAATGTGGGCATCGCTTTGATTTTGCCGGGTCCGATGCCGAAATTTAAGCTGGAGCGGGTACGGGATCGGGCGCCGGAGCGGACAGCGCCCATGTGCAAGTTGAGGTATTTATTTAGTTTTATGTATTTATTATGCATTTGCCACTAAAAGTTGTATTTTAATCGCTAGCCAAATACCAGGGGAGAAAGTGATACAACGTTGCAAGAGGCGCGCCTACTCATAGGTACATAAACATATATTACATATATATGTATATATATATATATATTCATTTATGTAGTTGCAATCGACGCGCAAAACCCAACCAATGGCAACTTCAAGTCAGTTCAAACTGTTGCGTGGTGTCAAGCGACTAAATTTATGCACCGGATTAACTTCTTGAACAAATCCTACATCGGTCATATACCTACCTTAAAATTTCTTACTGATTTTATTAACAATCAAATATATAGCTCACTAAATGCCTTCGTCGAAAATTCGAAGCACTATGATGCATAAGAAGTCATCAAATTGGCTTGTTATACAAGAAAGAGGAAAACAGAACAAATCAAGAAGAAGAGAGTAAATATCTTACTGTTACATCGATTTAGCTATCCATATGCATAAGCTTCATAATGCAAATATTTTGCATATCTAATCATTTTATCTAAAAGTCTGCGGCTCTGTCCGATAATTAATATAATCTGTATTATGATAAATAAGCATTCAAAGTTTTTGAATTCGAGATTGCAAAATGATTGTCAAATTAATAAGCGTTAATTTGTGCCCCCTCGGACACGCTCACCTGTCACCAGTTTTGTGGTGAATTTAGAAATAATTTCCCCTCATTTTTTATGGCATGGATTACATAAGACATTTTAACATGAGACAGCTTAACATTTGGATGTTAAGAGCTGTCATAAATAAAGACTTTGCAGCTCATGAGTCACTCAACATAATACGTAGAAATGGTTTCATAGCTGTAAATATGAAAATGATGTGACATAATCATTAAATCAAATACTGGATCGAGCTTTATTTGAATTTTTATTACAAGTATTACATTTTACATAGACATTACGATTTAATGTATTTATCGCACGACACACAAGATATTTATTTATAGATTAACACTTGTTGCTGTTTTTATTATGGTTGTTGTTGTTGTTGTAGTTGTGTTGTGGTCGCTTAAGATCTAATAAATATGTATTTCGCTGTACTCACAACTTCATTTTTCTTGGTCATAACGAACAGTTATGTCGGTTATTACCTTTATAGACATAAATATCAATATATTATATATATGTATATATATATATATATATCTTTTTTTTTCATTAATTTTGTGAAGATTTTGCAAAGTGTATTTAATAAATTGAATACGTCTGCTCAGAAGCAACATTTTTACTGTATAACTGTTGGGTTTTTGCAAAATCTTCAAACAAAATGAATTTGGGATTTTCGGGGCAGTTAAGGGGCGGGGGGCGATGCATGCAAACAATGTGCACGATTTAAGGTATTTTGTATGTTTATAATGTATGTGTGTATTAATGTGTGTGTGTGTGTGTCTTTTTAATACTGGATGTGTTATTAAAAGTGTTTATATAATTCGCTTATAGTTAGGATTTCGTACGTTTTCACAATCGAAAGCAATCATGCACATTGTTGCGACGCGAATCGTTTCCACAAAATACAATTTGACATAATGCAACTTAACGCTTAATCTGTGCTGTTTACTGGGCAAAAGCAATTAAAACTATTGTACAAAAATTTCATAACATGCAAATATATAAAAGACAAGAACATTCTATGTGTGTGTTGAGAGTGACAAAAAACATATATATAAACAATAATCAAAGTTGGGGGTGGCATTAAACAACACGTTATTCATAAAGATGCTCAGTTTTTAGCTTGGGGTTGGCAAAAAACTGAACATTTACAAAATTGTTTTTAAACATTTATTTATAATTATTAACGATTATGTAAATTGTATTTTCTTCATTGCATACCACAAACATATATATATCCAACTTGCCACTTGCCACAATTTACAACAAAAGTGAATCTGCTGCAATTCATCGCAATTGTGTGTGCTTTGGCCCACAACAAATTTCAATCTTCACTTGGGCAATTCACAAAATGCAGGTGAAAATGCAATTTGCAAATTGAAATGATGACTGGAAATTTGTGTGGCTGCACAGTTTGTTGCTTTATATTTGTAATTGGTATGG